>JANPYM010000001.1:3326970-3559586 GCA_025890175.1 Ciborinia camelliae
TTTTTATTTTAGAATTTAATAATATTTTTATATTTTTTAAATATAAAAATTATTGGGATAATGTATACAAAACAAATTATATATATATAATAATTTAATTTAAATATATATAAAAAATAAAAATAAAAATTATATTTTTTAATTAAATTAATAAATTTTATAATAAGGGTATTAAGGTATAAATATAAAGAAATTAAAGTAAAATTATAAATTTATAAATTATGTTATATAGGGTAATATTGGTAGAGTATAATTTAAATAAAATTTGATTTAATAATTTATTTGATATTGTTTTTGATAAATGGATTGTTATAATTGATTATTATAAAAAAAAGCTAAATGTGTATAAATATATTATTAGGGAAAGAAAGAAAAAAATTGAGGGTATTAAGTAGTGGAAACGAAATATATATATTATTATAAATCAAAAAAAAGTTTTAATAAATGAGAAGGAGGAAGATTTTTTTGTAAATGATAAGATTGTATAGGATTTTGATAAGAATTTTTTTAATATAATTATTTTTATTTATAAAAAAAGATTTAATTTATAAATTGAAAATATAAAATTATTTTAAAAATTTATTGATATAATGGTGGAAAAGTAGAGTTTGAAAAAGAAAGGGGGGGGAGGGTGTATAGGAATAATATTATTTAAATAATTAAATAATAAATTAAAAAGTTTAAAAATTAAATTTGAATTTTAAATTAATAAAATTAAAAATAAAATGATAAAAAAAGATAATTTAAATATATTTAAATTTAAAATAATAAAAAAAATAATAAATTTTTTTAATAATAATAAATAAATTTATAATAATATTATTTTTTATATTATAATTCTTTATTTATTTAATATAATATTAATATTTAAATATTTTTTTATTTTAAAAAATTCAATTTCAAATCGATCTATATTTTTATTTTTATATTTTAAATATATTTAACAATTAATTAATAAAACTATTATTATATAATATATATCTATAAATTAGTTTTTTATCCTTAAATTTTTCGAAAAGATAATAAATTTTTATAATAATTCGATTTTTTCAAAATATTATTTTATAATAATATATATAAAAATAAAATATATATTAAATTGTTTTTTTTTTATTTAAAATATTATACTAATTTTCCTTTTTTTTATTTTTTTTAAATAAATATAATATTCTATATATATTATTATATATAAAAATTTTATATATATATAATAAATTTTTTTTAAATATAGTATTACAAATATTTTATTCAATTTTATTTTTTTATTATATCAACCAATTATTTATTAAGTTAGGAAAAGGTTTTGATAATGAAAAAATCAAAAAATTAGAAATAGTTATTGTTTGTTATATTAATTTATATTTATATTTATATTTAAAATATATAGTTTTTTAATTATATTATTTTTTTTTTAAGCAATAAATATTTTTGAATATATTATTTACAAAATTATATATACAATTTATTCCGGGAACAATAAATTTAATATTAATAACAAAATTTTGTAAATATTAATAATTTCAAAATTAAAAATATTATTATAATATTTCTTTAAAATATATAATAATATATATATAAATATTATTAAATATTATAAAAAACCAATTAAGACTTTTTTTAAATATATTTGTAAAAATAGTTAATTAAATTGGATAATATAATTATATATATATTATTATAAAAGTAATAATAAAATCGGTAATAATCTTTTTTTTATAATTAATAAAATGAAATTATAAAAGAGGAGTAATTTGTATTAATTTTAATATTTGAAATTGAAAAAGAATAAATGCATTTTTTAATAATATTAATTTTAAATTAAAAATATTATATTAATAAATATAAAGGAGATATTGTTAATATTTATAATTGAAATTATTAATAATAATGGTGTTAATATAAGTAATTGTTAATGCTACGGTAGATTTAGAAGAGTGCCTGAGATCTCAGGCTACGCCTGAGATATTAGGCACCTCTCCTCGCTAGATCGTACAGCCGTACGGCTGTACTATCTACCTTACGCATATAAAGAGCTTCGCCCTTTATAGGTGTAAGGGCTCTTCAGCAATATATTATATTTCAACCTCGATGCTTTAGCATCGTGACAGTTAATAAAAGTATATTTTCAAAATCAATTATTTTGGGTATCAATATAAAATATAATATTTGTTGTATATATATTTTAATAATAAGTTGAAATATTAATCAATATTGTATTATATTAAATTGATAATAGTTTATTGTACAGGACTGTATTAAATTAGTGTTTGGAGTTAGAGTTAGCTAGCATCGAAAACCCAAGAAATTTTGCTAAAGACCTCTAATATGATTTGTGATAGAAGAAGACCTTCTGCATGAACATGTGGGTCTTTTCCTTCACCGCTTAAGGAAATGGCTTTTGGAGCTGGAGGTGTTAGAGTACATGCGGAATAATACCTACCTAGGTAGGTATATAAGGAAAGCTTGGTGCCAATATATTTGTCTCTCGTCCAAAGTCTTTTGTGAATATTATAATTGTTGGAAAATAAAATTCAACAAACTTACAATTGATACATAACTACATAGGTAGGTAACTTGAGTCATGACGGTAAGGTTGAGAGTCAGATGGGATCTCGTCAAATCCTTTCCCCACGTTCAGACTTTCAACTTCAAGTAAGCATGCTGTGAAAGTCGCGACTCTGATTGGCCTGATTGACCATACCTTTTATCGCGTCGCACATAATTGCAATACCAATGGCATTCACATTGTGTGATACCATTCCAAATACATATACTGATAGTGAATCAATCAACCCTTTCAATTTATACTTAACAACAGGAATTCTCATACCTCAATACAACTTCAACTCAATATACAGCATCGAACAGAAACAAAAATACTCAGGTAGTTTATTAAAACTGAATTCACACGACTTCCATCAATCGCACAACGCCCCGCTTCACAATCGCTCAAATCACCTTGGGACAATTATCTCATTCACACGTCTGGCAAACCACGACCAGACTTTCTTCCTTTTCTATCTTTTCAGGAGTCTTCCTCCGCTTCATAACACCTTTAAAACGCCGTGTCCCTTCGAGGCCATAGCTAGGTGTTCATTGAAGTGACCGGAAGATATCCTTCTTGCCACCCTTATCCACACATGAGTAATCTCCTCTGGAAATATTACCTCGAAGATGACGTCGACAAATTTCGACGTCTCCTGGCAAATGCCAGTCACCCATCGCAGCATACATCGA
The DNA here is from genome assembly GCA_025890175.1 of Ciborinia camelliae. NCBI lineage: Eukaryota > Fungi > Ascomycota > Leotiomycetes > Helotiales > Sclerotiniaceae > Ciborinia > Ciborinia camelliae. The sequence continues at coordinate 3,330,208 of JANPYM010000001.1, forward strand.
AAGGCCATGGGGGAGGACCGGCATTCTCCAGTAGCTTTGGGAATAAGATAGGAAGTGTAGGCGGATTTGGAACATCGCCAAAGACATTCACCAAGAACCGCAAAGTTCCGGGTCAGGTTGGAAGCATAAGCGGAAATAAAGGGCAGGCAAATGCGCTTAGTCGAGTGGAATTGAATAGCAGAGATTATGCTGGGTTAACAGTCTTGCACCGAGCTGCATCTTCGATATCTACGAATGCAATCATCTTTGCCACGGCCCTCATCGAGCATCCTTCCATCGACCTTTATATACAAGATACAGAAAGTGGGTGGACAGCATTGCATAGAGCTCTGTATTTTGGTAACATCACCATTGCTCGAGCTATTATCGAGCGAGACTCAAAGGATCGCGCTGCTGGAAACACAGGCGCCAGGCCGGACTCTTCAGTTATCAAGGTCAAGGATCGGGAGGGAAACACCCCGTTTGATGTATACAATGCGACAATAGCAAGGCGGTCTTTGCTAGAGGGAACAGTTCAGGAATCAGGCAATCTTTCTGACAATGAAGACGATGACGGGCTATTTGTTTTACCATCGAGGGAATCATCAAACTTCAAAAGTATCGATGGCGACGAAATTTATGCATTTGGCAGTAACAAGAACTTTTCATTGGGTTTTGGTGACCAGGATGATCGTCAGTATCCGGAAAAGATAACATTGAAACGTCCTGACCATTTACTCTTCCGATTTTATCAAGAATATCTGGACTCTGTCGAGGATCATAACCCTATCGGGAACCCGAAGACGCCCAAGACAATATCTGAGCTTCCTTCGATGATCCAGAATAAACCTATCATCATTCAAGATGTTGCTCTTTCCAAGCTAAGTAGTGCTATATTAACCACGGATCCAGAATCAAATCTTTATATGTGTGGCTTTGGCCCAGGAGGCAGATTAGGCATGGGAGACGAAACCACTCGCTTCAATTATGTACCAGTAGACCAGGGCGGTTTGGCTGGGAAGAAAGTCTTGACAGTTGCTCTCGGCCAAAATCATACCCTTGCCGTTTCATCGGAAGGAGAGATCTTCAGTTGGGGTACAAATACCTGGGGTCAATTAGGCTACAACCTACCTCGACCTGCGCTGAAAGACGAGGAACCATTTTGCACAACCCCGCGCCAAATTTTTGGACCCCTGAAAAGAGAAACCATTATTGGTATTGCTGCATCGGGTATTCATTCGGTAGCCCATACATCTACCTCACTGTTCTGCTGGGGTAAGAATGAGGGACAGTTGGGTCTTATGGATTCTGACTCTCGGTCTTTGGAAGCACAGCCAGTACCCCGCAGAGTTGCAGCATCGTTATTTAAGTCATCGATCGTGAAAGTTTCAGCCATTAATGGTGCAACTACATGCCTTTTGAAAAACCATACTGTTTGTGTTTTCACTAATTATGGCTACACGATGGTCAAATTTCCTTTGTATGAAGGCTTTACCAATTATCATTTACGAAGCACTTCGGTCACTACTCGATATGACTCCGGCTCCAATAATATTACTACCATCGAGTCTGGTGGAGATACGATTGCCGCTATATCTGGTAGAGGTGACCTGTTCACATTAAACGTAAGGAAGATTGATACGAAAGTTTCGGCAGCTTCTACCACAAACCCAACCAAAATCAAAGAGGCTTTATCACAGCCACAACGAATTTGGTCGCTGCGCAAGGGAAATTGGGATGGGATAAAATCCGTTGGTGTCGCTGAGAATGGATCCGTAATCGTTTGTACCCAGGCTGGTGCCGTCTGGCGACGCATTAAGAGAGCTAAGAACAAGGATTCTTTTGCTGGGGTTAGTGATTACAATCGCAAGGACTTCAAATTTCAACGGGTACCTGGACTTACCCAAGTAGCTGCTGTCAGAAGTAATCCTTTCGGTGTATTTGCGGCCATCCGTAAGGACTGCGACGTGACTAAGACTCAAGTGGCAGTTGAAGACAAGACGTTATGGGAGGATATTGTACCTCTGCTAAGTCTTCGAGATCTCATGGCATCGGAGCAACCGGTAAAGCCCACTGCAGAAATAATGATGTTTGCCTCCGCCAAAGGATATGGGCCTATCAGGGAGGCAGTCTTAAGATCCCCTGACCTTGAAGCGGATGTTGAGCGCTTGCTTATGGGTCAGCTTTCTGAGAGTGGTGGTTATGATGTTGAGATATGTTCTACCATATCTGACACTGCAATACCTATACATGGTTTCATGCTAGCAGGCAGAAGTTCTGTTTTGAGATCACTCTTATCCGAATACCGTCATAGTGGAACCGCTTCACTCCCTGAAATTCTCAATATTGAGAAGGGCGCAGGTGGTAAAACAAGAATTATCTTCAATGGGTTGGATTTCATCACTCTTGTCAATTTTACCATCTATCTTTACACGGACAAAATTGCCGACGTTTGGAACTTCACAAAGTTTTTCCCGAGCATGGCTTTTAGATTCCGACAGGTTAGGACTGAACTGATGAAGCTTGGCTCCCAGTTGAGAATGCCTTGGTTAGAAGCTCCAGTTCGAGTCATAGTACAGCCCTCTGACAAATTAAACTGTGACATGGACAATGCAATCACGGACGAGACGTTCTTCGATGACGGTGATGCTATTGTTGAGTTGGATGGAGAAGAAATGCCAATTCACAGCGTTCTTGTCTGCCAACGTTGTCCTTTCTTCGATGGTCTATTTAATGGTCGATCTGGAGGTCAATGGCTTGCTGGTAGGCGTGCAGAAAGCACAGAACCAATCAGAATTGATCTGAAGCATATTGCACCAGAGACTTTCGAGCTCGTACTACGCTATCTGTATGCCGATGTAGGGCCTGAGCTTTTCGACAATATCGTTGCGGCTAATATTGACGAATTTTCGGAACTTGTCATGGATGTGATGAGTGTTGCAAATGAATTGATGATTGATCGATTATCTCAGATCTGTCAACAAGTCTTAGGTCGTTTCGGTATGTTCTTTCCGTTTTGCAATGTTTCACGGATTCTTTATGAGTAATACTGACATTTCTGAAGTAAACACCCGAAATGTTTGCAATATTGTCAATGCCGTCGCACCTTGCTCAATCACTGACCTTAAAGATGCTGGCCTCGAGTATATGTGCTTGCAGCTCGAGTCGATGCTTGAAAATCAGTAAGTCTATTCTTGGATCTTTGATAGTTTGGATTATCCTTATTTTGGTTAGTACACTTTGCTAACTATTAACAGTCTACTTGATGACCTCGATGAGGATCTTGTTCTTGAATTGGATGAAGTCGTACGCGATAACCAATTGAATTGTCTGCCGTTTGCAAAAAGCGGCCGAGCTGATCTGGATTTGCACGAGAAATATCCCGGATTGGCAGAGGACATAGACGAGGAAAGACACCGCAGACTCGGAGATATGACGTTCCGTGCACATCTTAGGGATGATGATAATAGAATATCCTCATCATTCAAAGCACGTATGGGGAGTCTTGACGATAGTATGCCTTCCCCTAGTCACGACAAAGCTAGGAGGAAATCCAAAGCGGCGAAGAACGAACCATTCAGCCCAAGTATACGCCCCAAGGATTCTGCGGCTGATCTAATGTTCGATATGGATGAGGACGAAGAGCTTGGAAGTCCACCTAGCCTAAACATAGCTATTGACCTGACTTCTGCTTCTCCTGGTGGTCCAGCAACTCCAAGGTTCCCCACAATCACTTCGACACCCAAGATTGTTGAGTCAGGATCTCCTACGGAGCTATCAAATTCCCTCGGATTAGGAATTCAATGCAATCCTGAAACCCCCCAATCTGGAACTAAAACTTGGTCATCTCCAAACCTTTCAAAAAAGCTCGACATGAAAGAGATTATGGCCCAGGCATCAACGGGTCGTGCTTCCAATTTATCAATGAGTATCTCGGCTCAAAAGGCAAAGGATGAAGCGAATGCTAAGTCATCCACGCCAAAGCTTTCACAGAAGGAACGCAAAAAACAACAGGCCGCATTCCAACAAGCCATGACACAGACTCCCGTGGACAAGGGTAAAGATAAAGCATCATCTCCCTGGCAAATCGCAGGAGTGGGTTCGAAAGCAAACCTTAAGGACATTCTTGATAAGGAGAACAAACCTTTGCCTTCGCCTTTGGCACCAAAGTCGGCAATATCGCCAGCAAATACTCCGTCACCTACACGCCGAATTGCGCCCCCGGATACTCGATTTGCTGGCCAGAAAAGGAATGATAATAACAGCATTACGAAAGCACAGAGATCATCACCAGCTTCGTCAAGGTCAAATATGGCAGCGCCTGCGAAATCCACTCCACTCGTTCCTCATTCCAAATCGTATACGGCACCAGCAGCAAAGGCCGAGCCGTCACTGCAATTATCCATGGCTGATATCATAGGAATGCAACAGAGGGAGCAGGAGGTGATTAAAGAAGCAGTTGCAAAGAGAAGTCTTCAGGAAATTCAAGAAGAGCAAGCTTTCCAAGAATGGTGGGATCAAGAAAGTAAGAGGGCACAAGAGGAAGAAGCTTCGAGAGCGAAGGCTTCTACTAGTGGTTTTGGTAGAGGTGGTGGGAAGTCTGGTGGTGGAAGGGGAAAGGGTGGTTCGAGAGGAAGGGGTGGGAAGGGAAGAGGTGGTGGTGGTGGTGCTGGAGATTCTGCCAGGGGTGGAACCGGTACTGGTGGAAACGGAGGTGGTGGAAGGGGTAGAGGGAGACCCCAGGAGAAAATTACTGGTGCGAATTAACGTTGTTCTTTACGTTGCGTTGCATTGCATTTATACACACTTTTGCGCGCCCAACCCTAAGGCATGGGCATCGATTATGAATAAGAATACCATCGCGTATCGGCCGGCATAGCATACTTAGCCTGCCTAGTTTAGCATGCGTACATACATATACATTTGCTTGGAATATGGACCGGGAGGGAAGGAAGGATGGATGGATGGATGGTTCATGGATTGTATCATAGAGATATCTATATTATCATTATTTGGTTGAAATATTCATGGTAGAGAGAATAGATAGAGCTTTATTATATCTAGTTTATCGTCTATTTGGTTCATCTATTTGGTTCATCTATTTGGTTCATCTATTTGGTTCATCTATTTGGTTCATCTATTTGGTTCATCTATTTGGTTCATCTATTTGGTTCATCTATTTGGTTCATCTATTTGGTTCATCGATGTTGTTTATATACCTACCTAGGTATCTAATCTAAGATCACTTTTTATTGCTTGTTTGTGAAAGCTAGGTAGCTAGCTATTGGAATATTCAAATAAAATGCTACCTACATTGGCACTTTGAGAGGGAGTTGAAGTCGAAGATCAAGTTACATGGGGGGGTTTTAACTTTTTTTGGATTCGGGAATTAAAGCTTATTATTTTATTCGTCGTTGAGAGCAATGGTTGGTTGGATGGAGTTTTGCAAATGTTCTTTTGCTCTTTTTCTTTTTTTTCCTTTTTTTGGCTTTTTTTGGCTCTATGGTATATGGTAGAGGCGAGAGTTAACGAGTTTTTAGGAGTGGATTTTTTGGTGAAATTGGAAGGGGGAAGGGGAAGGGGGAGGGGGAAGGGGGAAAGAGTGGAAAAGGGAGGAAAGAAAATGGGGTTCAATATATTTGTGGGTTTACTCGCATGTTCCTTTAGTTTCGTTTAAATCAGGAGTAGGGTTTCTAAGTTTGAACATAGGATTTTTGAGAGTTTTGATGGGAGGAGAGGAAAGATAAGGAAAGGTAAATGAAGGAGATGTTTTTTAATTGCTAATGCTAATACTAATCTATATACATACAGTATATAGAAGAAATAGGACCGTAGATAACTTGACTAGTTTATTGATATAACATTCCATTCAATATAACTTCCCTCATTCATCTTGTATCCAATCTCCTCCCCTTACATTAAGTTATCTCATCTCATCTCAATATCTGCATCTAATTTAATATCACATCATGACATCAATTTTTCTTCCCTCAATCTACCCATCTACCTCACCGGGAGTTGAGTCAATAAGATAAGATAAAAAGGATCACCGTTCGCTTTGCTCCCGGTGCGACGGAAATATTGAAGAGGGATCACCGGGGAATTCACCTGGAGCATGTTATGTCACGATTTATGAGAAAAGAATTGCTAATGAAAAGGCATCATGGAATTTATGGTTGGAAAGGATAATTAATGGATAGAATGGTGATAGGAGACGAGATGGGCTGAGATGGGCTGAACGATATATAGTATACGATATAGCTGTACGTACTAGGTACCTAGTTAAGAGTTTATTTAGAGTATTCGGTGGATTGGATTTGAACTTTGTAGCTCTATGGGAGAGATCATGATTTTATGTTGAAAGTCCTGTATACTAACTACTAGGAGTTGTGTAATTATTGCTGGTGTCATTTCTAAATAGCTTTATGCTTCTTCTTATTTTCTGGGGAGGGGGGAGGTTCTAGGGATGATATGGTATGAGATTGAGAGGGTTATGGGGTTTGTTAACTGGGTTTGTTATTGAGTTTATTAAGTTTGAATGTTAGAATGCAATGTAAGAATTCCAATGTAAGTGGTGGTAGTATTTACAAGCTCAAGTGGAAGGGACAACGGGAGGAAGTTACTAAGGGTGAGAGGAAGGTGGGATGAAGTTACAAAAGATGAGAGGAAGATGCCGATACAAGCTCGAACTCAATTCACAATCTTAAATCTACATGTGATATTAATTCCGACGATAGACAATGTAAGCACGACGCTATGATGTCAAATAATCTTTCTCGCTATTGGAATATATACACATCCAAACACGCTGTACAACAAGCCATGAATAACAATCCAACCGCTAACATCCAACCATCCTTCAAGCCCCAGCCACAACACCATCATCACCCCCCCTCATCTACGCGCGCCTAAAAAACTCCCTCCTCGCCAAAGCCTTCAAATGACCCAACATATCCGTCCCATCCAACAACTCCAGAATCTCATCCGCCGAGACATTTCTCCAATAATTTGAAAATTTCTCTTCCAAAGTGATTTTCATATGCAATTTGTATGACCGTTCATGACTCTCGGTCAATGGCAGATTATAAAAATGGTCTCGGAAGAATTTCTTTCGAGCGTTGTCTTGTAGGAGATCCATCATATCCTGGGACAAATAAGCAACCTTTTCCTCATCCGAGGCATCCTCCCAGAATCTTTCGAATCCTGCTCCGAGAGACATGATTCTTTGAGAGAAAGATAGGGTTGTTGATATTGATGAGGCTGGTGAGCTTGCTCTTGTCGAGGCAGGTAAGCTTGAAGTTGCTGAGAAAGGCGAGCTTGATCTCGTCTCGTACGAAGAAAATTCCAATTCCCCCAATTGTTCCGCTACCTGTCCTTCATGCTGTACAAACGTAGCCTCATCAACGATCACGTCCACCGGAAACCCCCTCCCAAACGCACTTTCAAAATCCCGCATCAGAACCGTATATTCCTCCTCCAAAGATTGAAATCCGGGACAAGCCTCAATACTCGGTTGACCATTTCTCAAATTCTTGAGCCCCTCCCTCGTATCCATGATTCGGATCGTATACTCGCAAAGCAATGTGACACGGTTCTTTAGATGTGGTGGATTCAACGTTTCAAGGTCGAGAGGCCATGGTACTTGGGTAAATTCTTCAATTGATGTTATCAACTCGAATAATGTCGAGTCTGTGAGTGTCATGTATCCGGAGAAAGGGGGTGGCTGTTCGATAGTTCGATTCATGTTTGCGGTATGCTGTATGCAATTGTATCTATCGAGCGGCTGTATGTATCACTGTACATAATGTGTATATTCTGATTATGGATGTCTAACTAATGTAGAATAAACCGATGTAAAAGAAGATGAGATGCAATGAACAAGACAATATCCCGCGATGTAAACAAAAAAAGCGCGAAAACCAAGCCTAGTCGAAATAAAAATAAGTGTAGTTCTTAGCAGCCCCTAGCTCAGCAATCGAGGCCAACCAGCGGACCACACCAAACCATTCCCAACCTAGTTCCTTCCCAACTCGAACCTAGAGTCAACACCGCACCCAAGAGTTTCCAGGCAGATTTCCACGCCATCGGATTAGACCCTGATTTTCACGAGGAAATTTAGTCTCTCTCTCGTCCTCCTCTAACTCCTTTTTCTGTCTTTCGCTTACAATCAATCTCACTCACTGTCTAGATACACTACCCACCAGTGTAACATTCATACTCACAAACTATTCATATTCACACCACTAAGACATTTTTGCTACTATGAGTTATGTCATGATCATCTTTTCATTCGTCGAATGTATTTAGGTACCTTGAGTTCTTCTTTCATCAATCATCTCCCACTCCATAAATCAGCATCAGTACCATCTCTCAGTGATTATCAGAATACTAGGAAGTGTGGTTGGTAGTGAGTACGAAGAATATCAATATAGATCAAAAACCGCGATAGTCATCATATTGAGTGAGGGCAATGAGATGAGTAAACACAATTGCCAGTCAGTGTGTTATTTCAATACATCGGTACTGAATCCACTTGACTGGCAGCAAAGTTCAAATTATCTATCAGCCAGCCACTAGACCAGACCACGATATCCAAGATACTCCTTTTATAATCCTGCCTCCACCACGCCGGTTGATTACTTACTTTCAGATTTCAGATTCGCGACTTGGTTGGGGTTTAACCATACCTAGGTATGCCCAAGATTTGAAATTTGAATGCGGAGGAATAATTATAATGGGAGTAATGTGAAAGCAATGAAGAGATGACTGAATGGAGAGATGAAGTGGATGGATAGATGAGTAGACGGATAGATAAATGAGAAATTATTCCAGCAACTAGACTGGTTATTGTATACGTAAGTAGGCATCACTCGACTACATCCATGAAATCCATGAGTATTCGATATTCCATCCCCGTACCCACCATGAAAAAGACCCACAACTAGGGATATGAATTTTCCGGCAAAAGAGGTGCATTCAACTTAAGTAAAATAATTGATTAATCAGCTTGCTTTCCTTTTTGAAAAAGAGTAATGGCTTTCTTTTAAATTGAAAATTAAGAGATATTGGTTGGTTTAAAATATTTCGTCCTTACATCCTCATAATTGCCTATTTGAGGGATCCGACAAGTCATCCTACCCCGCCTAATATATGGTTGACGGTCAACTATAATTGGCCGGTCCTTCAATCTGGTCAATTGACCAAGTCATGTGTTGATGGTCAACTCATTTATACAACCCTACCCACGACCCACGACCCACAACCTCCAAACTCCGTTCCCATCCTAATTCATCAACACCTCTCCCTCCAAACCCATTATCCATTTAACAAGTCTTTGCATCTCCCAACCCCTCTTTGACAGCAGACAACAACAACTCCATGTATCCAGCACCAATCTCCGCCATGTTATTGTTGTGCTGGCTCTTCGTTGGGTAGAATGGACAACTAGCCGCCTGATTTCCAAACCCAAATTCAACCGTGTAACTATGAACAACGCTCTTCGTTGGATCCGAGAAATGTCTGGAATACGCGTAATCATCACTAGAACCACTAGTTGGATACAGCTCCGCAGCAGGGATTACTTTATACTCGCGACCAGCAGCAGCACTATGAGATGATGTGTTAGTGATGTTTGGGAAATAGGGTATGAAGGAATACAAACCTCATGCCAGCGCCAATATTGAGGGCAACAGCCACATTAGTAGCGTTTTCAGCCGCGGGGATGTATTCGCCGTAGCCAGTGCCAACACCAGGGGTGTCGGATAGATCTCCACGGACCGAGTTGTAGGTTGCGTTGAGGAAATTCATCTTGGGGTCAGAGACCTGATTGGTCTCACTACCCCAGGCATAGAGGACATCGCCGGTGAAGGAATGGAGATCGATGAACCAATTGACTTTGGAGTAGGTGTCCAGTACCCATTTGATGCTTTGAGTTTCGGGCTCGGAGAAGGGGGCAGTGCCTGGAAGATGAGTTTAGCTGTACTGTTTTGAAAGACGTTAGAGATGGGGGAAGGTGCATACCGTGGAATGTTTCGTCCGCAGGATCGATTGATGCGACAGAAAGTTGAGAATCGTTCGACCAGTGCGACATATCCCACAGAATGTCAAAATTGCGGTTCAAATCAACACCAGCATTGTCTCCAGTTCCCGACTTAGGGTTTCGGTTCTTGCGCCAGCAGCTATTAGTTGCCTGATCATAAGCCACGCCATCAGGGTTACTGAGAGGAATAAAAACGATTCCAGTTGACAATGCTGACACCACTTGAGCATGGGTGTAAGACTTCTTGCCGAATGTCAACCCGAGACCATTCTTATTTGCATACAAGAGATCTCCAATGAAAAACAACAAGCCATCTGCAGAACCTCGCTCTCTAGCATGAATAGCTCCATTCAAGTAAACTCGAATTGCATCGTTACACTTTCCATAGCCTCCAACTGTACCACCCATGATGCTAGCCTTTTCGAAAGTCTTATATGGTGTGGTGAAAGTGGTGATATTGTAGGCATTCGCGAGACCTTTCATTCCACTAGCGATCTCTTTGACGCTCAAAATTGAGTTTATAGTCCTGGGTGAAGTGCCTACACCCCGTGGTGCAATGGTACCATCATGGAAGCGATCACCGGCTCCGATGGCGAGACCGTTACTTGTTTGACGACGTGCAATTCGTGGTTTTCCTTCTATCTCTTCTGGGAGGAGACAAGCTTGTGATAGAAAGGGTGCGAGACCCGCAATGTAGCACAAAGATGAGAATTTCATGGTGATGGTGGTTAAAGAGCGTCGAGGTGGTTAAAGAGCGTCGAGGTAGCTAAGGAGCGTCGAGGTGGTGTGGGGGATTGGAGTATCTCATGATGCTCACGCATTTATATATGTACCCATATCGTGTTGAATTTCCCCCTCATAGGACAAGGATTTCCCTCGCATAATGCTGGACATGGTTCTACCTATTCGCGAATAGATATGTAGATGAAAGATCTTAAGTCCAGCATCTCGGAAGGTTGAGAAATAAATGACACACCAGTGCCAGATAACGAGAACTACTCGAGTATTTGCAATTCAAACGCCGGAATACCAAGCCCAGTACCCGGTACCAGACAACTGGGAAGACGATAACGTTGAGGACCTGCCGAATTGAGTTGGTACGCCAAGTACCTAATATTCAAAGGAAAGCTTGGTGTTCAAACTCCAAGGAAGAATTAACTTTAATTCATTTACCTTAAATGAGAGCTCAAAGCACACGCCTAGGTCCTCTCACCGATATATATTATTAGCATGCAATATGGAAGTTCATTCAATAAGGAGGTAGATGCTGGTTGTTGAAATTCGCTTTATGCCAGTATTGGGTGAGCGAGCCGCGCGACTTTATTATCCAATCAGAAGGCGAGAAAAGAAATCACTTAGGCCAAACAAACTTACCTAATAAACGCTCGACGTAATTACTAATCATGCCTGCATCGCATGAATCAGATTACTTTCCAGTTGCATATCGGCAAGCCTCAAAACCCCTATTGCTCGCTGACTTGAGATCCGTCCAGACTTCCGAGCTATCCTAATACTGTAATACTATACAGTTCGTAGGGTTTCAAGTTTGATCTTCAAGTTCGTATATTAGTAGCCAAGTAGGTGGTAGGTACTGTTACTACTGTATGATTTCAATAAGGTTCAATTAATAAGGTTAATTTACAGTATGGCGGCTTATTTTCGCACTGCAAACCTTAAGGCTGATGTACGGCATTATGCATGCAGCATAGCAGCATGATGCATGATGCATTCAAAAGGTAAGATTGATTACCTACTGCACCGATAAGATTGTAGGGAAGAGAAGGCAAGGTTAACCTTAACAGAAATAAAGTAAGGTAAGGAAGGTAGGTCCTGATCTGATGATGCATTATTAATGAAGATATTATATTATATATCTTATATATAGCATTATCTTAACCAATTAACTCGGTAGATTTAGAAATCCCGAGCTTGCATATTACATAGGTAGGTATAAGAAGTACCTGCTGTACCTCCCTAAACCATAAGGTTAGGTACTGTCGTGTCTTCATCGGCAAATACCTACCTAGCTCAGCCCAGCAAATACCTATCAGCTCAGATCAGCAAAATACAATCTCATAACAAAAAGGGGTAGCGCGGCGTGATCTAATAATTCAATAATTCAATCCATTGAATCCATTTAGGATTCTTTCCTCTCCCTTCTTCTATCATCACATATTACATACACGCACGATACAACCCATCTAGACCACCGACAGTTTAACATCAAATACCTGCACCCATGAAAGAAAACCAAGCAAACGAAACCCCTCTCATCCATCCATTCATTCAACTCAAAGTTTGCGTCTCAATTTCTCAAACATGCCAATGTCCACCCCAAGCCATGTAATCCCGGCCATCCATCTCATCCGAGAGTACCGAAAGTACGACTCCATCAACACATATCACACTTTCGTCTTTCTCCACAAAAAGAATCGAGATACCTTACTAGGGTCTTCCATACTCCATATTCTGTACATTCTTTCATATCGAATCATCGATACTACCTACCTAGTGATCAAACCTCATCTCATTCATCAAAATGAGCATGAAAAATAGACACCGAATCCCGATATGGTAGATAAATAACTAGATATGGTATGATGAGGTTATCATGACACTCCAGCTACTTATAGACCCCAACTAAACGATTCATTTTTCAGCACGTGGTCATCCTCCCAAATCACGTACTACATATATCGTCCCTGACTAGGTAATATCTCGTGACCCGAGACCAAAAGTTTTGTTGCACATCTACAAGAAGAGAAAGAGAAGAGAAATTGTATATAAGCCACATCCCCCCCCAAAGTTTCTATTACGATTTATTTGTCATTCATTTTTAGCACGTAAGCACGTGAGCATGTGGTCATTAGAGTAAATCAAGTATTCATCATCTCAAGTATTCATCATCTCGATCATATCTTGCAAAATCTTGCAATATCTTTCTGTAGGTTAACGAGCATTACAATCCCATTCTCAATCCCATTTAATCTCCTCGCGGATTACTGTACGTACATACAGGCTCCCTTTCAGACTGAGAACCCTACCTATCGATCCGTCTCAAATATTCTTACATATTACATATTACATATGTACCTACCCACCTCCCTCCCCCCTTCCCTCCTTCCCTCCATCATCAAATCCCCAAAAATAAAGAAATTCTCTCTCTCTCTCTCTCTCCGCCCCTCAAAAAAAAAAGAGCCAAGGTAAAATACATTAACATTAGATTGGACCAAAAACCAAAAACCAAAAACGAGTTACTATACTATATATACCAGGAGACGAATGAGTCAAGACTGCCCGTACAATATGCATTCCTCTACCACATCTACCACATCTCCCAACTCCCAATTCCCCATTCCCCATTCCCAATTCCCCATTCCCTCCACGTACATGTACCCATAACCCGAGTTGTATATATATACATATATATATAAATATTTACAAATTTACATACATATTTATTCCAACCCCCAAGCCTTCCTCATTCATTCACTCATACATTCATACATACCTCCTCGTATTAGCGATTGATTCCAATTTATAAAAAACATCTCCCATCACCACACCAGCGAGCCATCAATTTCCCATATCTACAAGACTACAGAAATGAATCAAATCATCAAGATGGGAGGAATAAGTAATAAGTAATAAGTTATTAATAAGTTTATCAAGTCGCTAGGTATTTGGTATTCGCTTTTCGAATGGGGTATACTACGACCAATGCTAATGCTAATGCTGGTGCTAATGCTAAAATCCCAAAATCCCATTCCATGCCATCAAATCCTCCTTTTAAAGTGTATAAGAAGAATCCCTTTCGAACCTTTCCCGCCAGGTAAAATCTATCAATTCGCGGACGGGATTGAAACTCCAACAGCCGAAAGACGTACACTCGCATCATTAACTCCAGTATGTACCTCCGCATCCGTATCGGTCACGGTCTGTGCCTCCGCATCCCTCTTAGACTTGGACTCCTCCCCTGAATCGACTTCCTCCGGTTCCCCCTTCATAACCCCACTATTCGCTGCTAGCATCTGCTCACCCGCTAAACCCTTGCTTTTAATTCCCCCAATTCCCCCAATTCCTGAACTTCCCACACCCGAGCTCTCAACTTCATCTTCAGCCCCCACATTGGAATTCTCATTCTCATTCTCCTTACCCTTCCCCTTTCGATTCTCCTCTTCCTTTTTCACCAGCACGTACCCCTCGTCATCATCAAAATGCCATTCGAACCCCTCAGGAGCCGGATCCCTCACACTGACAAGCGAAAGCAAACTAGCGCTCGCCTCCCTGCCACCGAGGCCATTACTCGCATTCCTGTCCCTAACTCCACCCATAGACAGCGCAAACGGGAAGGCTATACCGTTTGCCGTAGGCCTCCTCAACTCCTCTCCATTGCTGTTGTATCTCACAACCCCCTCCTCATTATCCCTTTCAATCGTCGGACTCTTTACTATCATGTCGGGAAGGGTCAATCCCTCCCCTCCTTCATTTGTTGCCGCGGCGGAAGTTCCAGATGCCGAGGCATGACCGTTATGCTGTAAACTATCGGAAATCGCAGTGTTTTTGTCCTTAAAATCTCCCTCCATTGCTGCCATTACGGTCTTGACAGTAGGATCCAAGAAGCTAGTAAGATCACATGGTCCTTTGTCTTCAGTAAGTACAACCGATCTTTCCTCAACCGCCCTACCTTTCCCCTTTTTACTCGGAACCACCTCTTTATCATGTAAGTCCCTGGCCCCGGCCCCATGTGTTGCATTCGCAGTCGAAGTCTCAATCCTCCGGCCCGCTTTGTCTGCTTCCGCTTCGCGATCCATGGTAAGCACATCATGTTTAGTACCCCATCCACTCCACATCGACAATCCCCAGCCCTTCTTCCTCTTGCCTTCTTTCTCCCTTTCGATTTCGACGCCAATAACTCTACGTGCGGCTAATGCACTAGGGGGTGGTATTTCCCTTCCAAACTTTTCATATCCTTTTGCCATTTCCTTTGCTCTCGTCTTCTGCACTTTTAGCTTTTCGTTGGAATACTTCGTGTCCCAAACTATTTTCGCGGCCATCCATTTCTTTACCGGTCCAGCTTTGATGACGCCAATTTCATCAGGTGACATGTTGCAAGCCGGGAGTTCAGAAGCTGGGGCGAGGGGAAAGATTTTTCCATGGCGATCGATACGTTGACGTATCATGTGATCCTTGAAGTCAGGGATGGAATCACCTGCTTTACCTACTCGTATAGGTTCAGACGGAGTGTTCTGATCTTCATTAGTCTAGCTGATTCAAAAATGGAAATCATTATAGAGAAAATCACCGTTCCAACATCCTCACCAGAATCCGAAGACTGCGAAATAACCGAAACATTGTCGTCATCCAAGATTTCAATTTGTGTGTCCTGAGCTCTAGCTAAAGCCCAAGCTCCAAACTGTGCTATCGATCGATACATATATTTAGCTGGACGAGTAAAACTTAATGTTGGTGTAACGTGACATAGATCATCCCAAACCTGCAGTTGTACATCCGTTGGTTTCCATCTGTTGATTTCGCTTCGAGCATCATTATGAATATCTGAATCGAGGAATGTATCCCCGGGTGGGTATCGAGTTGGGTTGGCAGCTTTATGTGCGATGTATATTTGTTCATCTCGTAACATTTCGCCACCACCTGTGAGAATGAGTAGTGGTGGGAGACCACCCAGTGATGGCTGAAGAACTGGAGAAACTAGGGGATGAGATAATTGTTGATTTGTCGCATACATTTGGATTTGATCCTTTATCACAACTAGCTCTCCATCAATCATGATTGAAAGACGGCGACCAAATCCAGGAACTGTGTTCGCTTGTGGTACTGAATTATTATCAGATGAAGGACCGGCAGCAGCAGTGTTATTTTTTGTTCCTGATGGAGGGTGTCGGTCGACATGAAATCCTTGAACAGCATCTGCTTCGACCTGTCGAGATGAGAATTTGCCATGATCCTTACCAAGCCCTCTCTCCATAGCTCGTATGTCATCTGCGTTGGGAGGTGGCCAAGCTGCAGATGGTCGTTGATGAAACCCATGTGCGGGTATATAATCCAAAGGATTATCTTCAGCAACGCTCGGGAAAGAATGAGTTAAATCAACCCATGGGGAAATGAGAACGGCTCCTGCAGGTAAAGGAATACCTGTATCACGCATAATTACTAGCATACTCAATACCATCCCCCCACCCGCCGAATCTCCTGCTAGAATGATAGTTGTCGGGTCTTGAACTGAAAGAAGATATATATATGCCGCTAAACAATCGTAAAGGCCGCATGGAAATGGGAATTGAGGCGCCAACCGATATCGAGGCGCGAAAACTTTGGCCTTCAATTTCCTGGCATGTCTTTGCATCTGATACCTATGTTCGTCCGGACTCCCAAAGTAGTATGCTCCTCCATGAACATATAACATAATCCTCTTGCTCTCTCCTCCATTTTTAGTTCTCTCTTGGTAATCCGCCTTCATCTCAATCCATTCAGCCTTGAGATCGCTCCCCGGCCGTCTCCATTTCCACCAGAACTCTCCTCCCACTCTAGTAATTCCCCCGTGCGATACCAGATGGGATTGCACATGTGTGCCCGCCTCTCTCATATATTGATTAGGGATGACTACTTCGTCCACCTTCACATAAGGAGGATGAGGTACCCGTTGCGAGGTAAAGCGCTGAATATCTTCGACTGTGTGATGAGAAGCATAGACAAGGAACTTGCGAATTAAGTTAAGCCCTTCATCATAGGAAATATGTGCAGTAGGTTTTTCTTTGCGGGAACCACGTTGGAAATACTGCGGAACTATTAGTTGAGGGTTGAGTGGATATGGAGGGGGATGGAAGGGCAAACAAACGTACATGAGTAATGAATGTTTGGAATAGAACAGGGGCGACTGCTGCCCCGACTGAAGCTGTATTAAGTACCATATTTGCGGGAGTTTGTGAATCTCTGGCTTGGCGTCTTTGGTTGCGATATCGAGTATTCTTGGGTCGAACCAAGTCGTACTTCTTTCGAGGATAGGTAACCGCCGAATCCTCCAACGCAGTTCAAATCTCCCGCTCCTCACTCTCAATCGCAACTGCACAATATCTTCTTCTCTGTCGAAGGGGCGTTCTAGTGAGTTTTGTATAAAAACTTGTGTATAAAAGAGTAAAGAAAGTCAGATCTCTCAGAGAATAACAATGAAGATTAATAAAGGTTGACAATGCTCTGTCTATAAGCCCCTTTCTTTCACTTCTCAAACAATGTAAAATATATATGCAGAAAAAGAGAGACAATTAATCAAAGAATTGATCAAGAATAATATGAATGACAGTATGATGTGCGAAATGAATATCAAAGCAAACCTTCCACCGAGTGACCTTCGTACCTTACATTGTTGCCGAACGCTCCTTCTACGTGTATACGAAATACGAATCCAATAAATATCAACGTCATGAACATATGCAATCTATATTTATCCCATTTTAAGTGGATCAAAGGTATGATTATATAATGATCCGATCTCCTGTGCATAAATTTAAGGTTTAGCGTGGTTCGAATTATGCTGGGGATAAAAAAAGGCACCCATCTCGCACCCGAATCGACCCTAATTAGGGTCTTCGGAACTACGTTTGAAACACCCTATTTAGGGTCAAAATGCGAGTTGAAAACACCCCTGTACCACATCTAATTCCACCCCGTATCTTTAGCCTAATATAGCTCTATATCAGAACGTATTTAATTAATAAATTTTATATCAATCGATAAAGCTTTTTAAAAGCTTTCGATTGGTATAATTTATATTATAATTGAAGCTAGCGTTCAAGTTTTGTACTAGATTAAATATAGATTATAAAATCGTATACTGTAGATATATGCTTATATAAGCATTTGAACTTATATAAGCATACGATCTTATATAAGCACGTGCTTCTATAATACTACGTTGTTAGCAACGTCATTTTTTAATGTTTTATAATTAGTACAGATCGCTAGCGTTTTATTCAAATTTAATAAAAAATATACCAATTGAAAGCTCTAATCGTACTCTATAATTTAATACCAATTTTGTATATTTCATAAATAATTTGAAGGTTTTATATTAATTTTAATATATTAATATAATAAAAGTATAATTATAATTTTTAAAATAATTATAATGTTGGTAATATAGTATTTTCAAAAATACTAGGGATTTAAAATATTACGGTATTGGCAACATAGTATTTTAAAATTTTATAAATAATATAAATCGCTAACATTTTATTCAAATTTAATAAAAAATACACCAATTAAAAATTTTAATTGTATTCTATAATTTGATATTAATTTTGTATATTTTATAAATAATTTAAAGATTTTATATTAATTTTAATATATTAATATATTAAAAGTATAATTTTGTTTATATAAAATTTTAAAATACTACATCGTTAATAACATAGTATTTTAAAATAATTTTATTAGTTTTAATTTGATACTATATATTGAATTTAAAAAAACTATAAATTATAATTTAAATATTTAAATATATTATATTATAAAGTTTATTATTTTTAAATAATAATTAAAATAAGATTTCAAAAATATTATAAAATTGATTTATAAATATTTAAAAATAAAAATAAATATCAATTTTGAAAATATTAAAATATTTATATTTAATTGAAAAATTAAGATTTTAAAAAAATAAAAATATTATTCAAATTTTAGAATCTTAAATAATAATAAAAAATTTATAAATTTTTTTTAAAAATTTATTTCAAAAAAATTTATATTTCATTTTATAATTTGAATATAATTATTATATTTTAAAATCTATAAAATGAAAATATATAATAACTTTTTAATCATTCGATTAAATTTAATTTTTTTTTAAATATATATAATTATTCAATTTTTATAAATATAGGAAAAATATTAATTTTTAAAAATAATATATATTGATTTATATATATAATTTTGAAATTTAAGTTTATTTTTTAAAAAACTAATAGTTTATTCAAATTTTATTATTTTTATTTAAAATTTATATTATTCGAATTTTAAAAATATATTATAATTTTAAAGATTTTAATATTCTCTTTTAATTATAATAATTTGAATTATAATCTAATTAATAAAATTTATATAAAAATTATTAAAAAGCTTCCGGTGAGTATTAAAAATTATAATAAAAACTATAATTTGAAATAATTTTTGCAAATTTTAATTTAAAGTTTTAAAAATAGTATTATTCGAAAGTTTTTTGAAATATTTATAAAATAGTATATTTACTTTTTATTTAATTTATTTATAAAATGATTAGTATTAAATTTAAATATTAAAATTAAATTATTAATAAATAAGCAATAGATAAGGGTAGATGGCAAATAATGGTAGAATATGAAAAATAGGCCTATTAGATATATAACAAAAGAAAATAAAGTTTTATTTATAAACACATATACTTATATAAATTCGAATGTTTATATAAGTTATATATTTATATGATTTTATAATCTATATAATTATTTTAATCTAATACAAAATCTAAACGTTAGTTTTAATTATAATATAAATTATATCAATCGAAAGCTTTTGAAAAGCTTTATCGATTGATATAAAATTTATATATTAAATATATTTTGATGTAAAGCTATATTAGGCTAAATATAAGGTGTAGGTTATACAGAGGTTTTCAACTCACATTTTGACCCTAAATAGGGTGTTTCAAATGTAGTTCCGAAAACCCTAATTAGGGTCGATTCGGGTGCGAGATGGGTGAAAAAAGGTGTTCAAATTATTTTGCGATTTGAGTTACCCCGCCATCACAGTATATTATATCAGCATATCGTATCGCACACCGGACCCCCCCTCGAGTTTGAAATCTGGAAAGAATTGGACAATTGCACCCGAGGAAAAGAAGATAGAGAAAAGAAAAGAAAAGAACAGAGAAGAGAATCATGGCATCTTCACAATCCAATGGAGGAAATGGCGTATACTCACCTGGTAAATTTCCTTTCCCCTCCCCCTCCTTACCCCTCCAGCCCACTAATATCTCTTCCCCAGAACTTCGCCTCCATCACTTCCACCGCAGTATAACCCTTTCCATTTTCCTCTGGCCTTCTCTTACCCTTGCCGTAAGCTCGTCCTGGGGTGGCCCAACCTCCTCTTCCAAACGCGAATGGTTTGCCGGAACCCTCATCGATCTCTTATCCGCGCCCGAAAACTTTGATGTCGATGCCGAATGGATTGAAGAGCTCCTATTACAAGTAATGGAAGACGAATTTGAAGTTGTGGTCGACGACGGTTCGGCTGCGGAAATAGCAATGGGAATTGTTAAATGTAGGGGTGAGTGTGAACGGGGTGTTTGGGGGGACGAGAAAAGTTTGTGTTATAAATTGGAGAAGAAGTGGGCCGAGAAAGGAGGGAATGAGGATAGTTTGGGCGCTTTTAGACAAGGTGAGGATCAGGGGGATACGGATGGAGATGATGATAGTGGGGATGAGGAGGACGAGGAAGGGGATGTGGAAATGGATGAGGCGCCGCAGTTGGTTCGGGTTAGGGAACCGGTTGTGCCTGAAATAGATGAGGATGGTTTTACGAAGGTTGTTAAGAAGAGGAGATGAATGGGGTGAAGAATGGAAAGAAGAGAGAGGTGGTGCGGGGTTTTGAGACGGGAGATGATCAAAATAGTGAGGATAATGAGGAAAACAGAAGCGTTAATGTGAAAACGGAAATGGCAATTCGAGAGGCGCCTAGTTTGTCTGGTATTAAAGAGCCGGCTAACGAGAACGGATTTACAAAATGAGAGGTTATATCCGTTTTACATACACACGCGAATATTCGACGGAGATGGATATTGAGTATGAAATCTCGATACCAACCCGACGCTCAAAGCGCGGGCAAACTAAGCCTCAACAAAACTTTATCTGTGGAGTTTCACAGCAGGTGATGATATAATAGACCTTATATAGATGTCACCTAATACAAATACTAGACTAGTTGTCAACTGCGGAAGAAAATCCCACGAAGATATTGTTTCGGGAATGTTTGTGCCTCCTGTTCATCTATATGACATGAATGATGATATAAAAATGAAAGTGAAAATACTCCCCGGGTCCAGTGATAAATACAGAAATCACTCAAGCTTAAGCTCAAGCTCACCGGGAGCCTGCTCGTTCAAAATTGTAGCTCATCGGGGATAGAAAAGCCCACCCGGACAAGCGAACCGGGACCACCTCGCCGGTGACACTTTTCTTCCCTCTCCTCTCTCCCCTCTCCCCGCTCCCTGGTAATGCAAAAATATCATTCATATTATACACCTGGTTCTGGCTCATCGGGGATACCTTCATTCATGCTTACTCTCTAATTCTCAATCCATCTCTCCACCCCTCCATCCCTACATCCCTCCTACAAGCATCTCCATCTCCATCTCCACCAACAAATCAAAAACTCATACCTACCTACCTACCTCATCTATCTATCTATCTATCTATCTATCTATCTATCTATCTACACTTACTCATCTATCCACACCTATCTACCTATCTAGCTACATACCTATACACACAACATTGCCCTCCCTTTCCCTTCCCTCCCCTCCCCTCTTACAACTCAAAACAAGCCAACCAACAAAAACCCAATATTGCTCATTCATCCATCCATCCGTTCATATTTATTATATAGATACCTACCTACCTACCTACCCAAATAAAGTAAGCCGAACCTTCCACTATGACGGTAGGTAGGTAGGTATCCGAAGCGCATATTATAGCATAGCAACGCATAAGTAGCAACGCATAGGTAGCATAGCATAGCAAGGTAGCATAGGCAAAGAAAAATGCATATCACATCATATGATAACATGATTCCAGAAAAGAGGTACCTAGGTAAGTCGCTTGAAGAACACACACACACACACACGACACGCACACATACCACAAAAAAAAGAAGAAGAAGAACAAGAAGAACAAGAACAAGAAGAAAAAGAAGAAGAAAGAATCCAATCCCAAAAACTCCCAACGGGAGAATGATGAATGATCTCCCAATCGAATCAAATCGAATCAAAATTATCCACAACGCCTGCCTGCCTGCCTGTCTGCATGACTCATCATCATCATCGAGTATATTCAGTTCCGTCATCAACACACAACACATACACAACAAGACTATTCCCAATCTTCCTCCTCGCTATCATCATCCCCCTCACTCTGGCCATCCTTCTTTGCGCCGGTGCCCTTCTCTTTTTCCTTCGGACTATTGGGAGCCCGGCTAGGAGCACCCGATGCCGCACCCACCACATCATAACTTCCATCACTATCGGCTTGAGATTTTTCATCGTTGGATTTTCTGGGTTCGGCTGGTTTGAGCGTGGATGGTGCCGTGGCCTTGGCCTTGGCCTTTTCTTGTGTGGGGGGATGTAAGGTTGTGGAGGATTCGGCCGAAGCTGGGCTATCGGAAGTCGTCTTTGCTTTGGTAGTTGTGTCATCTTCGTCTTCGGATTCATCGTCGTCTGATTCTTCTTCGGATTCTTCTTCGGAATCTGAGGTCCATTTTATTTCTTCTTCTTGTTCGGTTGCTGCAGCGCCTATTGATTGGTTCATTTCATTAATATATATTTCTTGTTGGTTCGTGGACAGAACAGGCAAGCATACCTTTGAGTAAATCTCTCCTCTTGGCTTCGGCAGTTTCAATGCTATGTCGTAGGAAATAATATCGTTTAAAGAAATCCTCATATTTGACTTGATCCGGGACGAGTTTCTCCATCGAACTTCTTAACTCTGCATATTTTTCCAAATCCTTACTGATGTCATCGGTCTTTTTCTCAACGTCGAAACTCTTAGTCCATGGTTCGAATTCCTCGCTGATAGGATCCGTCGTGAAACTGTCAAGTCTAGAATGGATAACGTGAAGCTGGGCATCGAATCGTGTAGTGTGAATAACTCTCTTTCCTTGAGAATCCTTACTCTCGAATAAAACGGCGTTGGCCTGTCCTGCTTCATCTGAGGTGGGTGGTGCAATGTTAACAGCATCTCTCAAGAAATTTCGAATGTTTGTTCCGAACTTTAGGAGTGCTTCATCTGCAGCATCTTCTGCCTTTTGAATCTCCACCAGTCTTTTAGCAGCCTCTGACTTTAATCTTGCCAAAACACCTTCTGATTCCTTTAACGCCTCATCTGTTGATATCTCTTTCGCAGTCGATTCTCCATCTTTGCTTGTAGATCCCTGAGCTGCTTTCTCATCCTCTTGAGCTTGTGTAATCGTAAGTCCACGCGTGCGACTAATGATGGAAGATCTCAGGTCTGTGAATCCTTTCGAAGCTTCCTCACTAACAGTATTAAACTCATGTTGAGCCTCTTTATAAACGCTCTCGCCCTGTAGATCAAACAGATTTACTCAGTCAAACTCCTCATATGTCTGCCGACCTTTCCATCTCTTACCTGTTTAACGACACTGCCAAAGAATCCACCTAATTTGGCACCCCACGGACTAGAGGAGATAGCCTTGTATGCTTCTTGGAAATCGGCATTGAGAGTTGGGGCGGGCTGCGCCGATTTCTCCTTGTTTTGATCGGGTTGGAGAGCTTCTTCTTGAATATGATCATATGCGAGATCCATCTTTGCAAGAAAGATATGAGTTTTTGAGGAATTTAAAAGAGCATGGGAGTTTATCAAATGGTTTACAAATGGAATAATACTCCGTATAGTGGAGCGCTGGTCCGTTGTGATCTGATCTGCAAGCGGAGCGGAACGTCGCATATCATTCGACAATAAAGTCCCGCTTTCAAGCCTCAGTGGCTGAAACAGCACACTAGCCACAAAGTCATGTGCTACGGGCGATTGAAGATGGACCTAGGTATGGAACCTTTGGTTATGGTTACACAAGAAATCTGGACTTAATGTCTCACTGGATGAATGGAAGTGAAGGAAGTGAATGAAGTGAATGGAGGCTGAAAAGGGATGATTAGTGATCATTTCAGTGCTTGGATAGAAGATAAACCGAGTTTCGGTGACCTTTCGGAGAGTAGATATAGGTATCCGAGTCCGTAGGTACTAGTTACTGTACAAGGTAGGCCTCGGTAGTACCAGCCGGTAACATGATTCTCGCATTGATTGATTTCTTGCATATGATATGTCTGATATGACCCTTTGGATCTTGACCTGATAGCTAGGTAGAATGCAAAGCCATCTATAGGATAGAAACTTTAATATTCATTAATTGATTTATATTCACAAACTTCGAAAGCCACGTGCACGTACAATATCGAGATTTGAAACGCGCCCACATAATAATAGAGAATATATGATCGCACTTATTATTATAGGTAGGTAGGTAATCTCACCACTTGCGTCATTTGTGCCGTTGACTCATAGCTACGGTCATGCCATCTTTTTCTGCTGCCTCAACCTGCCTGTCTCAAGTATCTATAGTAGGTATTACTAGATACATATATATATCTATGTATATATCTCTATGTATATATATTAAAAAAGGATTTTCGGTGGAGATAGTAGCTATGCGGTAGTGGATTGATGTTTTGTCTCTTAGCTAGATAGATAAGCTATACGAGTAGAGATATCTAGAATGTTGAACAATCAGCGATCAACCATGAAGAAAGATGTATGCTTGATCAAAGATGTTATAAGATGTCCCGTCATATCAATAGCTAACCTCTTTAAACCATATGTACCGGTATTAGCTATGTGATAATACAGAAAGGCACTTTTATTCCGTATAAGTGTATTCATTGTTTTATTATAATAATAAAGGCTATTGAATTTATGAATTCCCTATTATTGGTAGATTTACGGATTTAGCGGAGTTTTCTTGAAATTGGTTGCTGAGAAATCAAAAATATCTACCTCCCTCAAAAGATTCACTGCCCCTGCCCCTGCCCCTCTTGGAATGGGAATCTGGAAACTGGAAGAATCATTCGAGACAGAAACTCAAGATGAATGGATGATGGGTCTTGTTCTTGTTCCGTGTGTCCGTCTCTAGTAAAACTTGTAAATTGGTCGGGAGAGCGTTCCCCTTTCTCTTTCTTTGAATCCACATCCAAATCCAAATCCAACAAGAAATCTAAGAAGATATACTTTTATTACTCATTACCTACTCACACACACATAAACATACCAGGAGCCCGATCACCTGCAGGAGTGTACAGTAACATCAATTGAGGCCACGAATTCGAGGCTTCTTCTTTCTTTTCTCTCTCCAGCTGAGATATCAGAACTGTAGATCCTCCTTCCTCACTCCACCTTTCGCCTCTCACTTCTCCAAGAAAGCCGACCCCTCTCTTTATCCGTCACCGTGGGATTGATTGTCCTGCATAAGCTTTACGGTAGGACCAATCTAACCTACGCCTAACCTAATAATAAGACCTCGTCAATTGAAACTTTTATTCTGAGTCCTGACCACCGTCAACCAAATCCCACCTTACCACCCTCCCCCTCAAATACAACACGTCGATATCTTTCATCTGATAACTTCAATTTGGCCTTGTCTCGTCTTTTTTTTGGGCGACTTGCGATTCGGCTCTATCGGATATATCTAGGGAATGTGAGATCATTCTTCGTGAAAGAAGAGTTTCATTTCATTTCATCTACAAAGAAAATCTATTAAATTTTTATTTACGTCAGAATCACAAATCACTCACACATAAGGTTAAAATGGCGGCCGCCAGTACCAACTACCATAATCCAATCAATCCCGATTTTACCTTATCTCCACGACAAGAAGAATTACTTTTCGCAGCTCTGAATTCAAACAAATCTTCAGACAATACGAATACACCACTTCTACCTCCACAATCAATCAACCTTCCTTCAAACATGTCTACCTCCACATTCAATGAATCGCCGATCCAAGCTCCGGGTTCGGGCAAATTGAACGGATTCGACGAGAGCCCTTTTATCGACTATGACTACGACTTTGAAGGTGATGAAAGCTTTAATTTCGACTTTAGCAATGAATCACAAGGACAAATGATTGGAAATTTACCTGGAACCTCGTCGGATGGTGATGCTGATAATCATGAGAAGCGAAGTCATCCTGACGATGATGAAGAAGAAGAAGAGGGTGGTGGCAAACGAAGGGAAGGGGACGATAAATCATCAAAGAAGCCTGGCAGAAAACCTCTTACATCAGAGCCCACTTCGGTGAGTAATTCGTGGAGTTGTCATGATTCCTGAACAGCTTCTAATAGCTTAACTAGAAACGCAAAGCTCAAAATCGTGCCGCTCAACGTGCATTCCGTGAACGGAAAGAGAAACACTTAAAGGATCTTGAAACGAAGGTTGAAGATTTGGAGAAAGCTTCCGAATCTGCCAATCATGAGAATAGCATCCTACGAGCGCAAATCGAACGAATGTCGATGGAATTGAGAGAATACAAGAAGAGGCTATCGCTTACTGGTGGTATCAACCGAAGTCCAAATGGCAACGCACCAGCCTATTTCGCAGGAAAGGGACTGCCAACTGTATCTGCCAATCCAAGTGATGTCAATTTTCAATTCGAGTTTCCAAGATTTGGTCTCCTTCCCGGTCCTCCTATTACTAATGGAAGTTCATCCATGGGACCGTCCATCTCTCCAACTACTCAGAATGCAAAGAGTCCAACCGATAAGAGTCAAACTAGCTCACGCAATCAATCCAATGCTAGCAATACCTATGGTATTGGTTTAACTCATACTCCTGCGCAAATTAGTGGTGATGATATGTCCTCCTTCTCTGGTCTATTCGCCCCGGAGATCCTCGATGCATCAAAGAGTTCGTCATTCGGAATTTTCGGAAATGGTACCAATGGATCAATGTCAAGTAGTGACTCTCCTAACAATTTGTCTACCGGCGGTCAAAATACCTCGTATAGCTCACCATCGGCGTCCTCACATTCCAACATTGGAGCTAGCTCATCCTGTGGCACATCTCCAGAACCTACCAGCATGCAATCACCATACAACAAAGCTGTTGACAATACGTTGACAACAATTGGAGAAGAACACTCATGTGTCAACAACAACTTAGCACCAGGTGAGCTGTCCTTTTGCGAAAAGCTTAATATGGCTTGTGGCAATCCCAATAATCCTGTTCCACGTACACTGTCTGTATCTGAGCCTGGTATAAATTCAGGAAATGAAGCAACCGCCATTTTCGATGTCAACGGAATTGATTGGTTCGCTCAGCAGAACAACAATCAATTTGATCCTCAACTCTTTGGTGATTATCGCGAACCCCAGAATAACGTTCTTTCAAACGATCCTTTCGCTCTTGATGATGGTTTCTTTGCCGATGCATTTGATATGCCAGATTTTAACACACCATTCAACACCGTTCCAAGCCCAACAGCTCCCAAGAAGGATCTTGTACAACAAATCGATGAAAAGCAGAATGAAGATGATGAGGTTGTTCCTGGGGTAGATAGGTCAACAATGCTTAACTGCAACACCATATGGTACGGTTCTCGTGACTTGACTTGAAAATGAAAATTTTTTGCTAACCATGATGATTTAGGGATCGTCTACAAAATTGTCCTAAAGTCAGAGAAGGCGAATTCGATCTCGATAGCCTTTGCAAAGATCTGCAAAAGAAAGCCAAATGTTCAGAGACAGGTGCTGTTGTTAATGAATCTGATTTTCAGAACATCATGAAGAGCTACACAGGGAATCGCTGTGATATTTCAAAAGACATGACCAAGAAGGCATAAACGATTGATCGGACATACATTTGGGATGATACCTCTACTGGAATGGAATGGCGTTGCAAACACATTAAAATGACCACAAGGTCGGATCATGGTTAAGGATAACATTTTGCTAGGACAAAGCAATCTTTTGGCGCCCAATGGTCATGATATATTCTCATTGGCCTGGATTGATTTGATTCTTTTCTTTGCTTTGGGGAATTGGGAATTGGGAATTGGGAATTGGCTTTTTGCTTTTTTTTTCGTATTTGGTGGTTGGTTGTTAGTTGGAGTGGTTTGCAGTGTTTGATGATGAATAACCGCGATGATGATTTTGCAGTAATGGGGGCGTGGATGAGTTTACTGTAGCTGGCTCGCATTTCTTTTCGATATGACAAGTTGAACGGATGGAGTGATCGATCTCTACTCTCTCTGGTGTTGCGCAGATGGAGATGATGTGCATGGAGGAAATGGGAATGACGAAATGAATGAATAGCACCTGGGCATGATATGGTCGTACGGGACAGGAAATTTGATCAGCTTCTCAATAGCGAATGAATGAATAGCAAATGACGTGGCGTATTCACATCACTGAGGCCTGCGTTGGGGCGTGAAGTTTGCGTGGAGTTTGCGTGGAGTTTTATACTGGGTACCTAGGTACCTAGATATGGTATGGTATTTTCTGTTAATAACCTTGTTCAGAGTCGTTCATTCATTAATAATGATGATGTGAGGATGTGAGGATTAAAGTCTACACTGTAGACCTACTAGGTAGGTAGGTAGATGAAGTGTAGAATATTCGGTTGGTGGTTTGGATTTTGATTGGATTTTGATTGGATTTTGATTGGATTTTGATTATGGTAGGTAGGTGGGTAGGTAGGTAGGTAGTGTCAGATGCATGCATTGTGTGAAATGCATTGTGTGATATGCATTGTGTGATATGAATAATTATAATGAATATAATGTTTTGATGGTGGATGATGGATGGTGGATTGATTTATTATTATTATTGTTATTGTTATTGTTATTGTTATTGTTAATAGCTGGAGGGTGTCTAGTGGTATCTATCTAGTGGTATCTATCTAGTGGTGTTAAAGAATACTTTGGAACTCTGTTTATTGCATGGTTCTTGGGGTTGGGTTGTTGTTGTTGTTGTTGGGTTTGTGGGGGGGGTTTGTGGGGGGGGGAATGTGGGTTGAGAGGGGGGATGTGATGTGAGGTGAGGGGGGGGTGTGAGGGGAAGTTTCATACCTATCGGTGGCATCTATCAAGGTAGGTTGTATATTTCCATGGTGATGGGTATGGAGAGGAAGATGGAGAGGAAGAGGAGAAGAAGAGGAGATGATGATAATAAATTAGTAGACGCATACATTTTGAGCGTAGAATTTGTTGGGGATTGTTGTTGTTGTTATTTCATGAATTACAATCAACAATCACCAATCACAACCACAACCACAACCACAACCACAACCACAACCACAATCAACAATCAACAATCAGAATCAACAATGGAAAACCATCCCAGCTATCGCACGCTGCTGTTTATCACTAGGTAGTGAAGAGAAAGTCAGATATGTGAAGCTACATGATTGTGAGTAATTTCTTTTGTTTTGTTTTCTTTTCTTTTTTTTTTTGAAGGGGGATTCGGGGGATTCGGGGATCTTGTAGAGGGAGAGACAGAGGTAGAGGTAGAGGTAGAGGTAGAGTGTCTATACACAACCCATCCCACCCCTTCCACCCCAACCAACCCACAAGGCAATCAAACATCGGAGCGCTCCGCTTCCCCCCCATCTTCCCATCTTCCCACCCGCCCCTAGGCCGACGTGCTCCCGCTCCCTGCCGCCGCCCTCCCGTCATTGATCCTGCCATCCATCATTGGTGCGCGCTATGGTCGCTCGAATCGAGAATTGAGAATTGAGAATTGAGGGCCCTGGAGAACGGGAATGTGCTGTTGGCCGCTGGGGTGCTGGTTGTAGGTTGGGGGTTTTTTGCTTTTGTGCTTTTTTGCTTTTGTGGGGGGGAGAGGGGAGAGGGGGATTTGAGAGTGTTTTACTGATGGGTTGCGCATATAGGTGTTGGCAACGGAGGCGGCGGAGGGGGCAGAGGCGGCGGTGGTTTTGGGGGGTCGTGGTGGTGCTGGTGGTGCTGGTGCTGCTGGTGGTAGAGGTGGAGGAGAGTAGATTTGGGGAGTGGGTGGAAGGGGAGTTGGGGATGGAGTTGGGGGATGGAGTTGAAGTTTGGGGATTTCTGGGTCCTTGGATTCTTTGGTGGATGGATGAATGAAACATGGGATTTCATCAAAATCAGTACCAATCAATGAACACCCACACCCACACCCACACAAACAAAGACCAACAAATACAAACACAAACTGGTGAATTTATATTTCTGTGAATTGAATTTTCTTATTATTTTTATTTTGAGTTGGATTGGAGATTATGGATTATGGATTATTGACTCTATAGTTTTTTAAGGGAAGGGGGGATAGGGAGAGGTTTTTTAAAAGATTTGGTTTCTTTAGCTAGGTCAGGTGTTAGCTCATGTATTAAGCGAGGGAGAGGGAGACATAGTCTAGTCGGATAGGAGACTTAAACCTAATCTACCTAGGTAATCTTAATTTCCTATTGCAGATACTAGGTAAATAAATATAGATAAATAAATTCTAGGTACCTAGGTAGTTTGTTTGTGGTTGTTCATTACATATCTACGGTAGCTATTGTTCAAATAGCTGGAGACACGGGCAGATATTGTATAGTGGGTATATTAAATAAGGTTAATCTACCAAGGGCTACCCAGGGTGTTTGGGGTGTATAGATAGATGTAGGTGGTTTAGGGATATGTTTTATGTATATATCTACCTCTCTACCTCTCTCTCTACCTCTGCCGCTCAACAAGGAAAAGTAAAATAAGTTATATACATAACACTAAGGAGCTATATTATATCACAGTACTATCTCATACGTATCGTTATTCACGCATGCACATCATCATTCACACGTAAAAAATCCCTCTATTTCGGAGATGAATGATAGGTATGGCCCCGTGGATTAAATATCTGATAAAGTGTGTCTAGCGGCTTATAAACCATCCATCAATGTCCTAGGCTAATTCTACGCTAGTCTGGTGCTTATGTAGGCAGATAGGTAGATAGGTAGTAGGTGACTTGATAAGTCTAGGGTGTCTTCTGGGGATATCGTATCATTGTTTATGTGTTGTTGTTTATGTGTTATTCACGCTTTCGATATCAGTGGTTCTGGTAGGTGCCAGAAACAATTTTTGCAATGTCGGTGGATGCTGAAGTAACGGTGCTTAGGGCGGTTTAGTCAAAATGAGATGTATTCTTGTTGAGTCTTGAATTTCTTGTCATGGTCAATGTTGTGTGTGTGATGATTATATGTTATTTATGATTACTTTCGTGGTAGCTTTTGGGATTTATGAATGCGAATGCTTTACCTAGTAGGTACCTTGTTAGGTTTGGGGAATCTGGTGGTGGGAGAAGGGAGAGGGGATGTTTTAATGGGATGAGTAGAGAAAGGAAAGAGGGTAGAAGGAAGTGGTTAAATTCTTAAGACTGGGATTCTAGCATTAACGGATATCATTTGAGAAGTCATATTTTCTTGTATACGTGCGGGAAATTCTTTAAAAAGAACTTTAATGTTGTATGAAATAAATATGTAGATGGAGAGCCGACTATTACTGCTACGAAGAGACAGCCGATCATAAGATTACAATTACGGCAAGTTTTCTTCATACGCGACCTCGAGGCAGAAACTTTCCCTCCCTTCTCATCACCGCCCTCTCCCACCATGATCCACACATCCCTCCCGCGTCTCCAATACGCGCCATCTACACTATCATCCCATCTCTCCTTTCCCCCAGCTCCACAAATAAAACCCACAATCTCTCGCTTGCCACCAAAAACCCAAAAAAAAAACACATCCCAAGAACCAAAACAGCAAAAGCTTAAGAGCGCGACGCTCTAATGCCCCAATGATCCATTGTTTGTATATCTGAACGTTTACCGTTAATATACAGAACAATGTCACTGTCCGATCGAAGCCCCACCAAATGCGAAGTAGAAAGGCGGACAACATTCTTCGGGAATGATGAATTCTACCGCTGCGCCAACGAGACGTTGGCGGGCTTGATTGTTGGACGTGATATTTGGGGTTATATCTATGCCCTGGTTAGGCGGGGAAAGGCAGATATGTGTATTTGGACCTCAGGCAGCTGCAGAAGGTAGGTATGAGTCATGTGTTATGAGTGTTCAAGCCGCGTATTGTGGTCAACTCATGGAGTATTTTTTGATTGGATCACTTATTGTATGGTAACTGAAACTCGGTCGGTGATTAAAAACGCTTCAAGTTTACTTGGGTACCTCCACAGGTACGTATAACATGTTTATTTTATAATACTTAGCTCTCCATCCTGATATTTGTCTTCCCTTTCTTTCTTCTTCGCGATTATATATATGTAAAGTGTCACAAAGCCAGTCCAGCCCAGCCTTCCCGACACGCCGCTAGATTTGCAGCGGCCACAATTGACTACTTAGGTATCGGAATGATTAGAGTGATAATAGTTTACTCCTGATAGCGATTCAGTGCAGGAGAATCAATAAAATAATTCAGAAAGTGGAGATAATGCTTCTTTTAGTCAGCAAGACGTGAAGTGAAAACTGTTGCGAACCTGCCATAACATACTATGGTATGTTGAACTGTCAGAAATACACATATGTGAGGAGGCCAACAGTCGCGCGACCTGCTAGATTTTCCTTGGGGCGGCACGTTTTGTTTTATTTTTGGGCCGGATCAACCTGGAGATAGGATACTGGTGATTGGTGAAGGAATGGTGGATAATGGTCTGGATATGGAAATGAGTGTGGGTGGTGAGGGGGGTTGTTGGGATATTGAGGGTGGAAGGTATATTGTTTATTCAAACGCATGGGAAATAAAGTGAAAGTTCTTGAGATTTTGAGGATGGAAGGTATATTATTTATTCAAACGCTGAATAACACAAAGCTATCTCTTAAGATGTTTAGACAAAATAGAAATTGACGCCCCAAATACTTCATATAGTCAGAATACTTTTCCAACTGGGACTTCCGGCTTCAACCAAATTAGAAGCCTTCTGTCGAAAGATCGATGGATGGCTCGAAACTTGTTTATTATCACATAAGAAATAAACCGGAGTTGAAGAGTTGCATCTTCCTTACTGCGTATCAGCTGAGTTGCCACCAGCTTCCATGATGCGGTAGAAATTGGCCATCACCGGGAGTGTATTACCTCTGAATATACCCCCTTTGTATTGTTCAAGACCGCAAATCTGATTGAGAAAAGGAGTCAGCTAAGATGGCAGATGTTATGGTGATACTTTTTTTTACCTTGTGTGCCACGGCTACCCCAAGCTCCCAGTACCAAATTTCGAGAAACCTAATAGGAGATTTTATCCAGCATCAGATAGGGACTAATAGGGATATTATTCTTCAATCGCAAATTATTCATGGCTCCTTGTTCGATCTCTCGAGCTCCAATTTGAGCTGGCTGCACTACATCACGAGGAACTTTGCCAATTTTCTGGTCTCCCCTCAACGCCTTGATTGCTTATGCATAATGCTCTTATCCATTCCCTCTCTGGGACGAGTGGCTATCTTTACAAATGAGATATTGACCCCAAAAGAATAGTCCAAGATCAATCAACTAGGATTTTGCAGAAAGAAGTTAAAAGGTTCAGGCAACAAATGTTTTCCAATTCTGATTACCGTACCATCTCTTGGATCTCAGCAACCTGTTATATACAAAATCTAAAGTATTTGTCCCGCCGTTAATTACTCATTCTGGATATGTGATTAATGATCCATACCATTGTATGACTGTCCTCCGGCAGTTGACAGGCCACCGATCTCCTGATAGTTTCTTGAGGACGTACGAACGAATTGAGCTTGTGGGAATCTACGTGACATTAGCACGTTTCGATTCAGCGCAGGAAGCTGAAGACTTCTTCCTGTTATAATACTCGGTGTGCATCTGGGAAAATTTCTAAGAGGGTGAGGGGAATGTTACAGACCACAGGGGACTGATTTCTGGAGAACCGAACACAGAAAGAGAAAAGGAAAAACACACTCCTTCCAAAATGAGCCCGAGGACAATTTAATTGTCCAATCTGTAATGGAAGAACACTGAATGGTATTACAAGGTACATATATAGGTATTGGCAAATACTTTCGAAATACCGATTCTGTACCAAACAACATCTACTAGCTGCTCCCCACATCTTCAACTTGACAATTTTCAAACCACATTCTTTAAATTTCAATATTAAATCGTCTACAAATTATAATCCTCCAAAAATTAAAAGTGTTAAAATTATTTATCTTTACTACAGCCTCAGATATAGCCTGGATACTTAGACTGCCATTCAGACTTTATTAGACGGCAAGACAATCGGATACACTGAGTATATCATTACCCTTACAAAACTTTCTTTTTTGCATATGCAGATGTTCTCTTTTGCTAAAGGGAAATGGGCAAAAAACAGTAGTAGTTCTTGATTGATGGTTCTCTGGCGGGGATCTTGTAAGGATATTAACGTGGAAGTCACGACTAATAACTTAAGAATGAGCATTGGCATTCAGAAAGGAGAGATATACTCCTTCATCTGCGACTCCGGATTTTCATGACCAGCATACCTTGGCAGGTCATGTGAAATAAATTGTTGTTATGCAGTTGCAATGCGTTAGACTAACTTCAAATAATGTAAATATATTGGGTTATCTGTCCTGAAGTTTCCTTGTCTTTAAAGGGGTTTAGCGAGATGAGCAACAGAGAGTAAGAATAAGCCTCGTCTGTAAATTGTTTCATCATTCTTCTTCGTAAAAAGAAGACTGATTGGTGTAATTCAAAGGGAGAATTTGGGTTCATGTTTGTACTAACTAAAAACTAGATATCTGAGTCTTTAGTAGATAGATAATGGGTATTTACAAATTTGTAGGGAGAGGGCCTGTGTTTATTCCCCGAGCGATCCTAGTATTCCATAGCTTTATTAAACACACTACTAGCGAATTATTATTCAAATTGGAGTATTGTATGACTCAGGTTTGTTTTGGTTAGCTTCTATAAAGCCAATCGTACTATTGGACAATACTAACTCGTACCTTTCGAAATTTAACGTTAACTTTATACCATCTATTGTTGATATTATTATTGCGTATCGAGCTAGTGTATGTAGAACTACTTTATATCAACACCATCTAACTGAATAGGTAACTAATTGCTAAATTGGTATGGCGAAGTACTCTCATATTCCTCATTGGGTTAATGATTGTCTCCCCCAAGAGAATTAAATGATAGGTACACTCACGTGTAACCCATTACCAGCGACTAGGTATTAAGACGCTATGGCTATACGTAACGGTATAACGAGCTAATTATTGAACTATTCAGTGGAGACTGATGATTCCGATGATATCTACGTTTGGACTGCAGCTTCGGATCTAGAGACTTTAGCGCGAATTGGAAATATTTAAGAGCTGGCTTCTGCTGCTGTGTGGTTTCATTTTCTTCTTTCTTACATCTCTTTTTTATCTTTTATTTTCTATCTTTTGTTTTTCCACAACATCTCAATCTTCAACATTTGTATCTTCAACATTTATATCTTCAACATTTATATCTTCAACATTTATATCTTCAACATTTATATCTTCAACATTTATATCTTCAACATTTATATCTTCAACATTTATATCTTCAACATTTATATCTTCAATAGGGCGGCCATTGTGACGGATACCTTGCACTGTCAAGATCCTCCTGAGGGAGAAAAGGGGAGAAGCGAGAGAAATCTTTCAAAGCCCCAAAAATCATTTGTGTTTCATTTAGTTCAAAGCTAGGCAAGTACACTTCGATATCATCCACCTCACCTCCTTCACAGGGGATCACCTTTTTGGTAATCGGGAGAAGCTAAGGAAAGCCCGACCTGGGAAACCAGATCACCCGAGGGAGCCTTGCAAGTGTAAGATTGACCTTCGGGGAAATCCGGAGAAGCGAAAGAAAGCCGGATATAAATTTATAATTCGTTTTGAAAGAGATTAGCTTTGGATAAGTGGGAAGAATTTTATCTGTCTTGCTAAGCTTTCGTGTTCTATGCGCTATTTAGTCAAGGCCCTACCTCGAAAGAGATCCGCTGTTGCGAAGTCAGGAAAAGCGAAAGAAAGCTCGGCACGTGATCATACTATTGAAAAGGTGGGTCTTCCAATGGGGATTTTCATAATAGCTTAAATCTTAATTATATGTTGTCAATATTGAGGGCGTGCTAAGCACGCATATGTTTCAGAGCCTATTCTGATTTTGAAGCTGAAAAGGTTGATTTCTATGAATTTTTGAAGCTATATAGATTTTGAAGCTTTTAATATCTTGGGGGGAAGGGGGCACTCCCCCAAACCCTTTACCACCGGTGCAAACATAGGTAATAAAGAAAGTTATATGTTGTCTGAGCTCTACATTAATATGGGATTTAATTACCGAATATTTGGCTTAATATCAGATTGATTCGTGATAATCAAGGCTGGAATGATTGCATTGGGATGGAATCTTTGGATTGGGATTTTTGGAGCTGTTTCGGGATGCGATTTTGAACTGGCAGGTTACATAGAGCTGAGAGCTTAGAGATTTAGGTTGGGTTGTTAAAATATAAATAGATTAGAAAAAGTTTTAAAATATTAAAATTGTTGAGTTGTTTGTGTGAAATAAGCAAGACAATATATGAGGGAACGTAAAAGCTAAAGCTAGAGTCGAAGTGAGAGTAACAGCTTCAATAAAAACTTCAAACCCCGCTCCCTTGTAATAAGACCTTCTTGTTCTCATATTTATGCTTGCTGATGCAAGTAAAAGGCCAAACACATAATTAAAACCAGCCGGAACCATTTTCTATTGTATGTCACGTTCAGTTTATGTTCACTGGTGAAGTCAATTTATTGATATCATTGTCCCCAAGTACTTCAATCGAAGTGTAAGATGGTTTTCTTGAATTTCCTGGGCTCTTCAAGACGATTTTGGCAGGATGATGCCAAATTAGTTGCCGTTGCATTTATATATCAATAAAACCTAGCGATTCACTTCATTGCTCCCAATGAAATTCCCTTGCTTCCATTCTCAGACTTGGGCTGATGTCTGTACCAAAATATTTATATACCTTCGAAACCTGAAAATTGGTGGTAATGATTCATGCCGAGGATTGGGGCCTATCAAAATAGACTGTTGGGTGAAAGGGGTGACGGGGTACGCAGTTGAAAATCTGAGTGGGCAACGGCGAGCTGTATTACTGCGGTCTACATCGATATTTATCATCACCTTACTAATTGTCATCATTTACCTCATATCCTCCACGTAATCTTCTCACATCAAAAGTTTCAGCTGCATTCGCAAACACCATGACAATCACGTGACATAAGTATCTCGTTCCTTCCCCATACATCCACACATCTCGCATTACTCCATACCAACCCCATTGCCACGGAGATTAAAACAGACTATCATAATCGCCCTTTCTCAGTCCAATTCACGGTAATTACGGCACTTAAAGTTTGGTCTAAACGCATATCCATACATTTTCCATTTCCCATGTGACCATATTCAAGTTGACATACCCAGCTCCGCTCAAGATTAACACCATGGTCTACTCTCCAGTGCTCTTACCATAAGCTTCAGACTACTCTTGGTACTATGAATAGAGTGTGAAGAATACTCTTCGAATTTTGGTGTATGGTTTAACGACCGATTGGAATTATTCGGCTAATGAAGACTACTTTTGTGTCTAATTTAGTCATCCACTCAAATTTGCTCTGCAGCCTCATTTTTAAGAGGCTGGATCCTCGTCTCCTATGCTGTTAGGGCCGGTTTTCAGGTTGGTGGTGTTCATTTAGACTTTTTTCTCTTTTGGTATCGATACCATAGTCCGCACATCAACAGCAGTATCCATCTAATTTTACTTACAGATAGAATCCCTGCATCGGACTTATCTTAGACCATGAATTATGATAAAAAGTCTCGAAATTTTTTAGTTAGATTTAGTGTTGTTGACGCCGATTTATAGTTTTTCCCAATGTAGATAGAAGGAACGTTTGTTATATAAACTTAATTCATCTCAAAATGGTTAGGCACAACTTCATCACTTGGACTTGGCCAAAGCTCCCCAGAAAACTTTCCACATTTAAGAGGTTTGATGTTGAAATCGTTAGGCAAATCTAAGTAAATATCTTAACAGGTCATTTCTCCTAGCACTTACCCCATTGAAACCTTACTAGTTTTGGCTATACGAATTCCATGGCCTTCTCTTTCTTGTCTTAGCCCACACGTCTCTAGGCTGCGCAACGGGTACCCGCGGGGCGGGTATTTTTGGCGCAGTCGATAGCCAGATTATAGGTTTTGCCTTTCTTTCGAGATACCCTCGTACCTCTTGGTCTGTCCTATTCCGAGTCGCCTTTCCTTCCTAAACTATTTCCCCCAATATTACCCATAACGATTCCAGGTCATCAGAAATTTCCAATTTAGTTTGACGCTATCTATAATTAACTTTTATCCCGTACTGGTAAAATTTTGCAAATATGAGATTGATTTAGCGTATTTGGTGTGCTGTACGCCAGCTTATGAGATCTAGATCTAGATGCTTTTCAATGAAACAGTAGTTACAAGCTTCGGAATGGTTCTCCAATTTGATAGAAAGAAAATGCTTTTGCATCCATTAGTCACCTGTGGGTTGGGTTTGATAAATCTGTCATTTCTCGGCTCCGGATAGGGGGGCTGCCGTGATCCGAAAGTCTAATTTTATGTCACGTGTTTTTGTATCAATCGATGGAATGTGTTCATTGAGGGTGTGCCAGGGTACGCATGTGTTTTAGAGCCTTTTTGGTTTCCCATATATCCTAGGTAGAGTCATACTCTTAATACTCAGGTCCTTTTTTATTGTGGGTCGCTGCATGTTCGTTAGAACGACGCTTTGACTCTGTTGATATAGATGCTCTATAACCACCACTTAACTAGTTTAGTCATTGTTGATATAAAGTAGTTCTACATACACTAGCTCGATACACAATAATAATATCAACAATAGTCATCATGAGTTCCTCATATAGAATCTCTTGACTCAGTAGAACCTAGCTATTTAGTCACTAAAATATAATGATGTTTATACCATACGAACAATAGGGTCTGATGGGATGGACTCTGTTGATAAATGCGATGCCAAAGAGTCTCAGGGGCCCAAAAGATATTAGCCGAGATCTGAACTTCACGGGTACGGAACAAATTTCTCATTTGAATGGGCTCTTGGAAAGAATCTACTTCCAATAATTCCTATGGATCTAGCCATCTGCAGTACTCTATCGCCCGATCTTCAATCTAAGTCTCTCCTTTCACAATCAGTTTACCTTTCGGATCCCGAAGTCCCCTTCATCTGAGATAAACAACTACAAAATTATGAAAACTAAAACTAAAACGGCACAACGTAAAAGGAGCCAGTCTAAAGATGGCGAAGAGCTTGCTTTCGGTTGGTGCAGTTTCATATCAACTGAAGAAGTAGGAGCTACCGTGGGCGTTTCTTGTCAAAATCTAAAGGTGTAATTTGAGTTTAGACATTGAAATGAATACTCCGATTTTCCGAACAAAGGCGTCCTTAAATGTTTGACTTAACTCATGAGTAGTCTTCTGTCCTTTTCTTCCTAATTTGACTGTAACTTAGAGGGGGCTTTGGTCATAATTCGATAAATCAGGGTGAAGCCAGAGGTAATTTAGAGTTCTTCTAGTTCCATTGATAAATCTCAAGGCTTTCTAGTAGAAGAAACTTGGTTACTAGCAACTTACTACCAACTCTACTTGACTCGTAGTACCTATCATTGCGCCGATCATTGAGTTTTAGAAAATCTGATTAGATTTAGCCCGAGCAGAAATGTGTATAAGATGGACTCCGCCCACATTCAGGTTCCTTTCTCCGTCAGCATCAAGATTCATTTTCAAATACTTACATTTAACCCATTTCTTTTTGATCTGGGAATATCGGTATTTACTTTTATTTATAATAAGTCTTGATACAAATCTTTTACATACTTTACAATGGGTTATTCACGACGTCACGACGGCCGTAGCTCGATCGTCGAGGAAAATATCCACACCTACCCCGCCCAAACCCCTCATCTCAACAAACGTCAACTCGCCGTGGGCGATGTAACTCTGGGAAGTATTGCCATGCTTTCCCCTTTACCAGTCGGTAAAAAGGCTCCCAAGATACATTGTCTCAAGACCGGCAAACAAATGAACGCCCGCGCGTTCAATCACCCGGTTGCTATTCTCGCAATTTCCAAATACGACGGCAAGGAAGTTTCAGCTCTTTGTTGCACGATATCTGGAAATAGCAACCCGATTACATCGGAGGCTCCAAGCTTCCTTCCTATTTCGCCCATTACCCTTAACGAGGACTACGATTGCGTCCCTGATATAAGAAATGAGGCAGTACTAGAAAATAAAGCGATGTTAAAACGTTGCTACATACTTACCGGACATGGTGAGTCTCCATTTTGTTTCTCTACATATTCCCAATTCCGTTTTTACATCTTCAATCAATTCTTCAATCCAATTGGCAATGCCATGCTCGCAAGCCTTTTGGATTTGTTGATGTATATATCCACTAAGTCAGAGCACTAACATCTACAGTGTACAACATCCCTCTCTCCCTCCTCTTGAAATGGGGATTCAATACCTCGAAATTCTCCACTCGACTCTGCTATGCATCTTTTAATATCTTATTGAAGTCCCTAGGACTTCATAAGTGGGCATACAGACAAGAGTTCATCCGTACACCCGACCTTATCGCCGATGACTCCAAAAGGGACGAGATCTTGACGGTAGATATCACCAAATGTTTACCTAAGAAGTTCTAACCCTCTCGTTTATTACGGCTATATACCAAGACACTATATAGCATCATCGACATCATCATCATCATTATCATCATCATCATCATCGATATCGCAATATTCAAATCCTCCGCCAACCCTTTGACAATATCTTAACATTCAAACAGCACTCCAAGGCAGATCCTTGTGGTAGGCCGTGGAGTTGCCAATGAAGAGTCTAGATATCAAGTCATCGATCATTGATTCTTCACTCATTGATCGCCTCGACCAACATGTTTCCCTGATACAGATACTGGTTTTACCATTACTGCGACGGGGCCTTCGGGCCATTGAGATGTCTGCTTTATGTAGGCACTTGAAGGTCTTATTGACATGAGCTCTGACCGCTTTTTGTCAGAAATTGTATACCTAGGTAGTGCTTCTTTTCTTTACTCATCGTATGATAAGTATTGTGCTTATTTGATCAAGAAGATATGAACAGGAAGGAACCTTTGTGAAGAGGGGGCCGAGAGCGGGAAGAGAAAGAAAGAGGGAGGAGAAAAGGAAGGAACGTTTCAGAATTCGAGAGGCCGCTTCTTATATTCCCCCACGTAACAATATAGGCTTTCCCAATCATTATTTCTTTAGGTTTCAGGGAGCAGGGGGTTGGTATGTAGCAACAGCATGGTACTATATACAATACTCAGCCCAACGCCACGTCTCATTATTCCCATGACTTCATTCTTCCCTTATATTTAAAATACTTGAGAGTGCAAATGAGTAAAAGGTTGACTCCTCTAGATAAACTTTGAACTACATTATCCAACTTTAGGTAGTCCAATCCGATTCTTAAAAAGGTTTGCTGTGAGAATAGGAAAGTGCAAGTGTCATTGGGTCGCAACTTCTCTTCCCTCTGAATGCCTCTTTCCCTTATTTACCTACCTAGGTATCCATCACAACAAAAAGAATTCAAGGTCCCCATTCATCGCAGTAGAAGTTTTCTGATGCTCGGCATGTTCTTACGTGATTTCTAGTCACTTAATTAGATATCTTGACCCCCTTGAGCCCATCACATCCTTCCGGCGTGAATCCCTTCGGTCTTGTTTATATATACTCAGCGACGTCTATTAATCTCATCTCCATATATAAACTTGTTGTATTATTGTGCATAGTATATGCATTAATCGTGGGGGGATTATATGCTACGGAATACGGAACTAGCGTGAAACGCTAGTTCCGTACACACGGTGAATGTTACACATTCACGTGTTCTTACAACAACTATAACTGAGAGTGCTATTCAAGAAATCACCCCTTAAACTTACCTAACCACCCACCTAACTATCTACATACCTACCTACCTACCTACGTACTCCCCATCCCTATCCAAAACAAATTGGAAAGCTAGAGAAAAATAACCGTATCTAACACAATAATCAAAATATATATCCGCCAAACTATTCTACATCCTACTTGATCCAACTCTGGGTCTACCATACATACCACCTTCACCCATCCCGAAAATATGTAATACAAATATAAAACCGAACATCCCTCTATATTTTCATTCTTCGGACTTAGCTTTCTTCTTCAGCTAATCTTACAACACAACACAACACAACACCTCTTTGTAAAAGGAGAAGAAAAAAGAACGTGACAGAAATCAATATCAGCGCGAAGAAATCTCATCACTATCATTTCCCACCCAACCTGCAAGTCTCGGACCCAAACCAAAGTAAAGAATCTAAACCCAAACCCCTATAACCCAATTCATCATGACACATGCGTTTCCCGAACCCTAAAGAACGTCCTTCGATTCTAATACCCAGCTTTATATATATACAACTATCCCTCTAAAAACGTGTCACGCACTCTCAATCAAACTAATCCCGAAAGATTGTTTAGGCCTCATCCATCTCAATGTATCGAAATCCCTTTTCTTTTTCTAGACCTCAATTAGTACGAATATCCCAAATTCGAGTTCAAGTTCAAATGAAAGAAAAATGCAAGATTTCAGATTCTATAATGCGTCTCATTACTCTTTACTTCTTTGGTTAGATGTGAATAGACTCCAAAAGATGCAGAGAGAGAGCCTAGTACGTGGACGTAGACAAGCCACTGGTATTTATGCGAGAGTTTGAGAAAAGGAGATACGGAAGCTACGCCATAGTAATGCGTAGTAGGAAGGAAACTTGCTTTTATAATTGTCACGATTTGGGGCACGTGACCGCACCGCCCGCGTAGTGGGTGCATATAAGGATCGCGTACTTCGTGCGCTCAATGGAACATGCTTTCTATACAACATTTATTTTGACCTACTATTGATCAATAGTATTACCTTCCACCGAGTAACCGAACCAACAATATTAGAGGAAGGTGTGGTGATGGTTTATGGTTTTTGTTAAAGATGCTAGATGGTTGCCTTAGCTATCTTGATTAAGAAAGGGAGGGAGAGGTGGTGAGAGAGTGGGAAGGAGGGAGAGAGTGGGAAGGAGGGAGAGAGTAGAAATGAGGGAGAGAGTAGGAAGGAGGGAGAGAGGATGAGAGAGGTATTGATAGAGAGAGAAAGAGGATATGAAAGGAGGGGTATGAAGATGACTTCTTCAAACGTAAAACGAATAAAAACAACCATCCATCAATCCATCACCCAATATATAAATACCAGTACCCCCTTCCCCACAGATCAAAAGTGAATGGGTAGTAAAACCAAACTGGGAGTCATTGGAAGAACCCGAAGGAATAGTGTGAACTCTCACCATCACCCACATTATAATCAAGATGCGGACAAATGACTTCCATTTCCACAGCCGACTTCTTCCACAGCATGAATAAATAAATATCCATTCTTTAATCCATCGATATTCCCACGAAAAGAAAAAAAAAGACCCAAGTTACAACACCACCTAATCATTGATAATATCATTTATGTATGAAATGCATGTTGTAAAAATTGGCGAGGGGGAAGAAAGTTTTTATTTATGATTTATATATACATACCTAATAAAGGCCACGGTAATCTAATCTAGGTAATTTTAGCAGTATTTAGGTACTTATATTTCATGCCTATTCAATGAAAATCCAATATCAATTAGGTAATTAGATTATCTACTTTAATAATATTCCATCACTGACATGCCATGCCTATTAATGAATATTTGTATTAATTTCATTTCATATATCCCAATTGAATCTTCCTTCCTTCCTTCTTTACTTTCCCCCCACAAAATCAGCAACAAATGTACGTATTCATTAAAAATCTCACCAAAAAGAGATAAGGGATAAATCATAATTGAAAAAGAAAGATATGAAACTCGAGTGCCTCAACTACCTCAACTAACTTAACTAGGTACCTATACTAGATATTCAAGGCGAGATTGAAACTGGAGGTCATTCGAAGAACCTTGGAAAGGGAAATGAAAAGTATTCAATAAGGTCACCCACCGCTGGGGGGTGACGTTGTATTAATGATGAAATGAAACGATTTGATATATTGATATTGAGAGACAATTCTACCGAAACCCCAAGTGGGAAATTGCATCTTTTGTCCATGTCTAATATCCAGTGCCTTCGTTAATTCTTCTCCACGATGGATATACAGAATAGCCTAGCAGCTACTGTCAGGTTATAGTAGTTACATATTCCCTCCCTATCTTTACAATCACGTAAAAGATTCTTCGCAGCAAGGCGGTTGGTAACTATACCATCGTGTCAAGATGGCACATTTACCTACTTCCAGTCTGATTGAAGAAAGCATATACGTGAGAGAATTGAGCTAGTAGCAGGCCGCTGTGATTTCGTGATGGGTGGATAAATTCACCATCGAGGTCCGCTACATTGGAGATGAATCCTCTGAGAGGTTAACTGTCACCTCAACACGTGATTTACCAATTCCCCTCAACATGAATCGACCAGCATGAGAATTTTGGAGCCAACAGACATATGAATAGCTTGAAAATGTGATTGTGTACAGATGCT
The DNA here is from genome assembly GCA_025890175.1 of Ciborinia camelliae. Taxonomy (NCBI): domain Eukaryota; kingdom Fungi; phylum Ascomycota; class Leotiomycetes; order Helotiales; family Sclerotiniaceae; genus Ciborinia; species Ciborinia camelliae. The sequence continues at coordinate 3,374,730 of JANPYM010000001.1, forward strand.
GATAGCCTGCATGTCTCCAGGCAATAGAAAAAAGATAATCACGTGATAAACTTGGTTTTTATCTTCCCTTAACTCTTCTTGCGCGGGGAGAAACCCGAAGATGGTGAAGTATTAGATGCCGCTACATCTCACACCCGATCGTTGGTGGCTGCGTTGTCAAGCGAATCATCATTGAAAGAAAAGTAGGCTTACGGTAGAGCTTGCGACGCCTCTTTGCTCTTTGGCTTCTAGAACATTAGAAAGCTTTCCCCCACTTCGTGACTTCTCAGCCAATTTGAACAGAAGAATTATTCCTCAGTAGTTGAATCCGTAAACCCTGAGGGGAGATAACAATTGATGCTTTGAAGTCCGTGATGTGAAAGGGAAACAAGGAAAAAAAATGAAAACGCAACTGTAATATGGAAGCAAATGAAGTTGGAGATGGCATGAAAATGTAAGATGGGGTTTCTGGGTGAGAATTACTATCATAGCAGGGAAGATCCTTTGATAAGTGTCAGGAAATCATATATTTGAATCTTCATTGTCAGCCTTATCCATTGTTAGGAGCTGGAGGCAGTGGAGGGAAGATGCAGTTGGTCCCTTGTAGTAGAAATCCCGAGATTCGCGATGGAAAAATCAAACCGGAGAAGGATACTCCAAGAACGATAAAATGAAATGGATGATCTTGTCTCCTTGGCTATTTATTATCCTTTGTACTTCGTGTTTTTCGTTGAGTGTGACGGATGACTTGAGACAGGAACGGATTTTTGAGTTTCTGGAAAAGAAAATGTGGGGAGAGCCGTGAAGGGGTTGGAACTTGGTAGGAGCGTAGAACCAATTGAATAATAATTAGATTATAGAAGGAGCAAAAGGTTGGAGACGATGTGTGATGATATCATGATATATCATATTCATATTCATAGGTATGGGTTGAATGGGTTGAATGGAGACAGGGAGAAGAAAAGGATTGATTGATGGGATTTCTGATATGGTTAAAGAAAGTTGAACATCTGCTGCCCTTTGCTTCATGCAATGTACGAATGGAGTAATGGAGTGTCGGAGTTCATAGGTAGGTAGTAGTAGGTACAAATAAAAATAATTGATGTGTATGTATTTGTGCTAGTACCGTATGGATGTTGATGATTTGGAATTGACCAATCAAAGAGTAGCAGCGACAGGTTCGGTTCTCGAGGGTAGGATAAAAATGGAATCAGAGTGGATGTAGATGTGGATATGGATATGAATATGGACTATTATTATTGTACCAGGTCCGCCGTGCAAGATGTAAGGAGTATAATAAATTTTGTGCTTCGTTGGAACTTGGAACGTGGATGTAAGTTGTAAGTGATAAAGAATATTGGTTTTTGGTCGTTCAAAATACTGAAGAGGCAAAATGGCCGGTCGGATGGTTATCAAAGTTTATATCAAATGGACATTGGAGAAATCCTGGAGCTGGGTGGGAAAAAAGAGCGGATACATCATGATTCTGATTCTGATACTGTAGGTGTTGATCTTTTGAGGGGAGGGGAGGGAACTTGGAAGGAGCGGGAGATATGTACAAGAGATGGAACATCGCCGAAAAGGATACTGTATTTACAGACAATACCGTATATACCAGTAGCCGCCGGTAGCTACCTTTTTCAATATCAATACTGTATCATAAATGTCAATAATTGATGAAGATATCAAAATGATAAGGATGGATGGGAAATCATTCAATGTTCTCGTTCTCTCTCTCTCGCCTTTCTTTCCCTCTTTGTTCCATTTTTACGTGACCCCCAGCATTCACTAGGCCGCGAATGATTTGCCTGCCGATGCTAGAACATCCAAAGGTCTCCAAAATGAACTCATATCTCTCCAAAACGGTAGAAACGGCAGAAGATGCCGTTTAACATCCTGAAAAAGACAAGGTGACGGGGAGAGGATTCTCATTAGGACAGGAAAGCTGTAGAGACGGACACGAAGACGGGCAATTAATCCCCTGCTTTTTTCATCAGTACCACCTAGGTAGGTAACTTGTATTGTCCGGCTTGTACCGCAATGCTTGTTTCGATTGACTTTTCTCTCATAAATCAGAGTTGAGAGAGTGAGTGAGTGAATGAGCGAGTAAAATGAGGATCTTTTCTATTATGAATAACTATTTTACTACAGGACTACATAAAAGAATACAATTCACATACGAACATTTAAACCACTGATCCATTCAACGTAATTTGTGAAATATATCTACCATCTCGTATAACATCAACGACCAAAAACTAACTATCTTGGTACTCTCTCAAATCACCCGCGACCTCCTTCTCTCTTCTCCTCCCCTCTCCTCTCCTCTTCGTGTTTTATATTTGTATTATTTTGTCTTACAACCCGATTTTTATGAAAATCCAACAGAAGCGACTTTCAGACTTTCCAAACCAACCCGGAGCCAACTGCGCCACTCATAACTGTTTGTTTTGACCCCTTCTGGCTCATCTTTCTTTTCTCCACTTTCTCCGTCACCCAGACTTTCTCCGTCAGGACGCAGCACTCACTCAGGACACAAGATTGATTGATTATCAACCAGCCCCCGGCCATAACTTGAATTCTGTGCACGGTCCAACTAAACGGACGACAACCACCGATTCATTCTTCCTTTAACCTACACACTATCTCCTGTTCCAAAGAATTGAATACATACACACAATTTTATATTTCTTTTTTCAACTTCGACATAGACGTTCGAGTTGCAGCTCTCGTGAAAGCTGTCAATCTCGATATTTATGACTCAGTTATTTCACAGTTCGTCCCCGAATTCTCTTGCTGCTAACAACGAGAAGCGGAATTTGTCCGGTTCCTCGATGTCGTCGAATAAGCATTCCAATGGCCACAGTCCATTTCCTCAGAAGTTGAAGAATTTCTTTCGAATAAACAGTTCAGCGAACCATAGCGAAAAGGGCGATCCTTCAATAAAATCGGAAAGTAAATCATCGTTTCGACAATCAAAATTCTTTCCTGGTGGAGGACGAAATCGATCGACGACCGTAGCAAGTGAGGGGAATGGATTAGATGATGGCATCAGTCCAACCGCACATGCGAATCCCTACTTCGTACATCAAGGCCCTCCTGCACTTCGACATCACGATGACGGATCCATACCTCCAAGTCCTCCCGATACCCCAAGTTTCAAAGTCGATACCGTTCCAGGTGTGAATGATCAAGCGACAGCGGCCGGCAAGGAAGAGTTGGCACGCAAACTGAGAAGAGTTGCGAGTGCTCCGAATGCTCAAGGTCTATTTTCGAATAAGGGTGATGCGGATCGACCAGCTACTGCAGAGCTTGGAAAGGAACCTTTGGTGCACAATGCCAGCACTACAATGTTGAGCATGGTTGATGGTTCACTGGGAAATGATGCTCTTGGTATAGCTTCAGAAGACGGCCTGGCGCCTTTACAACCTCCAAATCTACGAAACAATGCCAATTTCAGGAGAACATATAGCTCAAATTCTATCAAAGTACGCGACGTTGAGGTTGGACCTGGGAGTTTTGACAAAATCAAGTTGATTGGTAAGGGAGATGTTGGAAAGGTATACTTGGTGAGAGAAAAGAAGAGCAGTAGGCTGTATGCGATGAAAGGTATGCAATATCATGATAAAAGTATTGTATGCTGGCTAATTTTCTCTAGTATTGAGCAAACAGGAGATGATCAAGCGGAATAAGATCAAGAGGGCATTGGCCGAGCAGGAAATCTTGGCTACGAGCAATCATCCATTTATTGTCACCTTATATCACTCTTTTCAATCCGAAGACCATCTATATCTATGCATGGAATATTGCAGTGGCGGAGAGTTCTTTAGAGCTCTACAAACTCGACCAGGGAAATGTATACCAGAAGATGATGCTAGATTTTATGCCGCAGAAGTCACTGCTGCATTAGAGTATCTACACTTGATGGGTTTCATTTACCGTGATTTGAAACCTGAAAGTATGTTGTTCTTGAATCTTGAGCGCTCAAATGCTAACGAACTTAGATATTTTACTCCATCAATCTGGCCATATCATGTTGTCGGACTTTGATCTTTCGAAACAATCTGCCCCTGGCGGAAAACCAACCATGATTGTCGGCCGAAACGGCACCAACGTAAACTCATTACCGACGATCGATACGAAGTCATGTATAGCAAATTTCCGAACGAATTCTTTTGTTGGGACCGAGGAGTACATTGCGCCGGAAGTTATTAAGGGATGCGGACATACAAGTGCAGTTGATTGGTGGACGTTGGGGATATTGATTTATGAAATGCTGTTTGGTACAACGCCTTTCAAAGGAAAGAATCGGAATGCTACGTTTGCAAATATTTTGAGAGATGATGTTCCTTTCCCGGAACATTCTGGGTCCCCCCAAGTCTCAAAGTCAGTTACTCTTAACATATTTATATCTCTAGATGCTGATAATTTCTAGTCTTTGCAAGTCGGTAATTCGAAAACTCCTAATTAAGGACGAAAATCGGCGATTGGGAGCTCGAGCTGGAGCTTCTGATGTCAAGACACATCCCTTCTTCCGCACAACCCAATGGGCACTCATTAGACACATGAAGCCTCCGATGATTCCCCACCAAGGTCGTGGTGTTGACACGGTCAATTTCAGAAACGTCAAGGAGAGTGAGAGTGTTGATATTAGTGGGGCAAGAACTTTGGGATCAGCTAAAGGAGTACCGCTTGATTCAGGTTTGGCAACACCAGGTGCTGAACTTGATATCGATCCATTTGAAGAGTTCAATAGTGTTACACTGCACCACGATGGGGACGACCAACATCAACACGAGGACCAACACAATGGAAGATACGATGGTAGGCGATCGTAGAAGTTGGCGATTGCTATACTGGAGAAGAATGTATCCATCTACGCTATATGATGGGTTTTGGAGCAATCGCTTGGATTATCGATAGGGGAAAAGACCTTTCGCGAGCATACTTTCATATGTTGTTTCTTTGAATGGGAGAATCGGGCGATTTCAATACATTGCTTGCATTGATATTATTTGGTGGGAAGACTAGTGTTTTCAAGACACCACACGAGATTAACACGACACACATTTTGCCTCTTTTTTGTTTGTAAATATTGAAACTGGGAGAAGGGAGCAGAAAGAACCGGCTAAGGTTTGGAATTTGGAATTTTGAGGTCAAGGGAAAAGAGCTTAAGAATTTGTGTTTTCAGAATGTCCCTCGTCTGGACTGTGTTTATTAGCAAAGATTTGGGGTTCATTGTGGGATCTGGTGCGTACAGGGCAAGAGATTGGCGTTTTGCTGTTCTCTTTTTTGCTACTCCTACACTACTACTACTACTACTACTACTACTACTACGACGACGATTGGGAGATGGGAAATTGGGGTAGAGGATAAGAGGCAGGCGGGTGGAGAGGATGGATTGTTTGATGGGTTGGTTGATTGGTTGATAGGTCGATAGGTTGATAGGTCGATAGGAATTCTATATTTTCTGTAATGAAGGGGCTTTCCAGTCGGTTGGTTGATTAGGCGAATGTGCCCTTGATGACCTCGGTGAGAGATGTATGTACCTAGGTAGGTAGGTGGGTAGGTAGGTGGGTAGGTAGGTGGGTGATTTGAATTTCGATGGTGAACTTACATGCGGCTGGGGAATATATCTATATATATATATATATATATATATATATACCTTAGGGTTACTAGGTAAATTGAATCCCCTCTAAAACCCTCCTCGCTAATCTCTCCTCTCCTCTTCATATGGTGCACAAATTCAATCATATTCAAGGGGTCACAGGTGAAATGAATCTACCTCCCTACCTACCTACCTACCTAGATGGAGGTACCTAGATGGAGGTAGGTAGGTAGGTAGTAAGCGTCGGTTTTTTTTCATAACGTAACCGGATCTGATCTCATCTGGCCTGGCCTGGTCTTGGATATAAATATGGATATGGATATGGATATGGATATAGATATGGATATGGATATAAATATGAATATGGATATATGAAGAGGTATGTATCATCACGTGTTTTGGTTATTTAGTATTTAGTATTTAGTTCTTGTACCTAGGAGGGACTAGGTATCTGTATCTACCTAGTAGGTAGGTAGGTATCTAGGTAGGTATCTAGGTATCTAGGTAGGTAAATATTAATAAGAACGTGCGAGGAGGAGGAGGAGGAGGAGGAGCCACATCATAGAGTCTGCAATAAACATGTTAAACGTCAAATGTCAATTCTTTCTTTCTTTCTTTCTTTTCTTTTTTGGGGAATGATGGGGGAACATGGGGGGGATGAAGGAAAATGAGGGAAAATGGGGGGAAGGGGGGGAAAGAGGAAAGGGGGAAAGAGGAAAGGGGGAAAGAGGAAAGGGGGGAAAGAGGAAAGAGGGAAAATGGGGGAAAGGAGGGAAAGAGGAAAGGGGGGAAAGAGGAAAGGGGGAAAGAGGAAAGGGGGGAAGGGGGAAGAGGGAAAATGGGGGAAAGGAGGGAAGGGGGGAAGGGGGAAAGGGGGGAAGAGGGGGTTAAACGCTTTTTTGGGGGGTTTTTTTTGTTTTTTTTAGGGGGGGGGTGGTTGGTGAGTTGGTTGGTTGGTTGGCGGGTGGGTAGGTAGAGAGGTAGAGAGGTAGAGAGGTAGAGAGGTAGAGAGGTAGAGAGGTAGAGAGGTAGAGAGGTAGAGAGGTAGAGAGGTAGAGAGGTAGAGAGGTAGAGAGGTAGAGAGGTAGAGAGGTAGAGAGGTAGAGAGGTAGAGAGGTAGAGAGGTAGAGAGGTAGAGAGGTAGAGAGGTAGAGAGGTAGAGAGGTAGAGAGGTAGAGAGGTAGAGAGGTAGAGAGGTAGAGAGGTAGAGAGGTAGAGAGGTAGAGAGGTAGAGAGGTAGAGAGGTAGAGAGGTAGAGAGGTAGGTTGGTTGATGGGTGGATAAAGAGGTCGAGAGGTAGATTGGTGGGTTGGTTGGTGGATTGGTTGATGGGTGGGTAGAGATGTCGAGAGGTAGGATTTCTATATAAGTATAGGTATATGCTATGGGTTTTGGGATTGGGGTTAGGTTCTTTTATACTCTTGTATTTGCTTGTTTTATATTTTTATATTTTTGTATTTTTATATGTTTAGCTAGATGAAATGCTGGATGCTGGATGTTGGATTGGATTATATGAAATGAGATGATTGAAATTGGGGGGAAATGGGGAGATTGGGGGGAAGAAGGGGGGGAGGGGTATTGCCGAAAAAACAATGTGGGTGTGAAGATTTTGGGATTTTGGGATTGGGAATTGGGTTTGGTTTGGGTTTTGGAAGTTTGGAATTGGAAGTTTGGAATTGGAAGTTTGGAATTGGAAGTTTGGAATTGGAAGTTTGGAATTGGAAGTTTGGAATTGGAAGTTTGGAATTGGAAGTTTGGAATTGGAAGTTTGGAATTGGAAGTTTGGAATTGGAAGTTTGGTTTGGGCAGGGAGATGGAGGTGGGGTGGTGATCGTGATTGGTATAGAGGTAGAGGTAGAGGTAGAGGTGGAGGTGGTGATGGTTGGGTGAGTGGCTGGGTGAGTGGCTGGGTGCAGGTGGGTGGGTGGATCGGTGGGAAAAGAAAGGAAAGAAAAGAAAACAGAAATGGATATGAAGATGAAGATAAAATTGGAGATAGATATGGAGGTGGAGATGAAGATGGATGGCTGGGTGTAGGTGGGTGGGGAAGGAGGAGGAAGAAAAAGGGGGAGGAGGAAGCAAGCTGGAGGTCGTTCCTACTGTTTTGGGACCGGGAAGATTTGTTGATTTCTAAGCTAAGCTAGGTGGAGCTAAGCTAAGTGAAGCTAAGCTAAGTGTGGTGGAGTAGGTACCTACCTACCTAGGTAGGGTCATGTGATTTCTTTTTGGGGGGGATTTCAGTTTTCAGTTTTCAGTTTTGAGGTTTGAGAAGTTTACATCGCGGGTGTGTTGCGCAATGTAATCTGTCGTGTTCGTTTCAACGTGGAGATATTCCTTCTGCAATTTTGGAGATGGTTGTTATTGGTGAATCATCACTTACGCATTGAATGCATTTTGCAAATAAATTCAAAAATGTGATGCTGCTCAGTTAAATCTGTCGTGTTTCTTTTTTGCGTTCTTTTCGACGAGACAATTCCCCGCGAAGGAAAAAATAATGGAAGGATGGCATCCTTCGGTGAGGACATTAATATGGTATGCATACCTGAGATGTTACAGGCGCTTCATGGTCGAATTATTTTAATGTATTTTGGTTCGGTGAGAGTATTGGGATACGATGAGGTATGTGGTGGAAGTTGGGGATGCGGGCTGCCGGTGAGGGGTTGTGAGTGATACAGGGAGCCTTGTTGGAATTTTCTTTACTTTGCCACTTATCTCTCCTCTCAGAGCAACACCTTTGATGTTTTGGAGACTGTCCATCATTGCACTCACAGGAATCGTCAGTTATGCCTATCGTCGAGCGATTCAAACGGGGCTTCAACTCAACCAAAGCACGCTTTGGCCATCGTTCTGAACATGTTCAAGAACCTTCTCAGCCCGAGTTGGACCTCGATGCAACGAATCCCGTAGGATTGTCTATCAAGAACGATGACGAGACTGCAATACAGGAAGACAAAGAAGCAGCTGGCAAACAGGCACAAATACCTGCACACGATGATTCGGCCTGTTCTTCAAAGTCCTCACCGACCGCCTCGAAACAATGGCGCTTCTCATCTGAAGATGATCTCTGGTCTCAAGCTTCAGCAAAGCTCAAGTCCGATGATCCGGAATTAGTAAGTAATTTCATTATTCTTATCAAGATCCACTTCATTCCAAATAGCACTTTCGACAAGCTAACTTCCTACCTTTACCTAGTATGAAGAATACTCACGTATAATACAGCGGGAAGGAGGTAAGAGTATCGAAAACAAACTCGACAAGACTTCAAAATCCTTTGCGAATGCAGCGACTCTTCTGGAAGTGTGCCAAAACAGCCTCCAAACCATGAAATCTTCAAGTGGGAAAGCGGACAAAATTCTTGAGAAGACAGTCAAGATTGTAGGGTTAGCTAAAGACTTCGTGGGAGCCGCCGTTAGTGCTGAACCACATGCAGCAGTGGCTTGGGCAGGAGTTTGTCTTTTTCTTCCGGTACGTTTTACCATACCTCAAGCCTGGTCCCTAGCGTTTCTCGCGCTTCCCTTCAACTCTCGCAGTTTTCTAACAAAGGTTCAGCTACTTCTCAATCCATCCCAACAGGACGAAGCTTGTCGTAAAGGTCTTGAGGACATACCTTTCCTCATCCAAAAGTATAGCCTCGTGGAGAGCATTTGTGCGATTGAAAATCCAGATCCTACGGTAGCCAACGCACAACATACATTGTCTGTCGAAATAGTTGAGTTATATACCAGAATACTCGGTTTCCAAGCCGAGGTTGTATGCCAATTGGGTCGATCGAAGATCAAGGCTTATTTCCGGAAAGCTTTCAAAGCCGATGATTGGGAAAAAATGCACCACGATGTCTTGCGCATAGAAACGCGATGCTGGGGTATGGCCCAAGCTATCAACAGCGATCGTTGTAGTAAATTATTAGAGGAATGCAGTAGGAAATTTGCAGAGATGTATACCATCGGGTGAGTTTGCGTATCTACAGTCAGAAGATCTAGTGCACTGACCAACATTCAGTTCGGAACCCCTAAAAGTCACAAAGGAAACCTACCAAGCTGTTATTAATCTTGGACAAGAATCCGAGCAACGCGAAAGAACCAAAGACGAAATAGAATGTTTGCAAAGCTTTCGCTGGGGCAATCTGTATGAGGAACAAAAAGATCGAAATCCAGACCGTGTTGAGGGCACTTGCAACTGGTTGCTAGAGTCACCAACTTTCCGCGACTGGAGAAACAAGAAAAATCCGGGTTTGCTCTGGATTTCAGCAGATCCAGGGTGTGGCAAGTCTGTTCTTTCCAAAGCTTTCGTAGACGAAAGGTTGGTGGCCTTGTCTCCTGCAACCATCATCTGCTACTTCTTCTTCAAGGATATCTCTCCAGACCAGCGTAATGTCAAAAGGGCAGTTGCAGCATTGATTCACCAGATAATTTCACTGAATCGGCATCTCTGGAAGCATGCTATTGACAGCTGGAAGCGCAACGGCAGAGAAATTTGTAACCTGCATGATATGATGTGGGACATTCTGGAAGCGATGGCAACTGACACTGCTGCTGGGGATATTGTCTGCGTAATTGACGCTTTGGACGAATGTGATACTGCCCACGATGTCCGAAAACAATTTATTTGGAGAATGCATAAACTTGTATTTGGGACTCAGCCATGCCGTATGAGGTTTGTGGTCACAAGCCGTCCTTACGCTCAAATCGAAAGAATATTCACAGGGTTAAACCTTAATTTCCCTGTAATTCGTATAGCGGGGGAAATGGAATCTGAGACTATCTCGCGGGAAATCAACCTGGTCATCAATCATGAGGTTGCACGGCTGGACCTGGACGACGAGGATGTTAAAAATCATATCGGAACTCGTCTAAAAGAAATGGAACATAGAACTTACCTTTGGCTACACCTAATTATGGAGGTTATCCGAAAGAGAATTGAAAGTAGCGGGCAGCCCAGTAACATAGACAAAAGTTTGCAATCACTACCCGAGACTGTGGAGAAACTGTAAGTCAAATGGTATTCTATATCCACTCACAATTCTGCAGCAGCTATAGATTGATACTAATCAAGCACCGTCTCAGATATGAAGAAATTCTAAACAAGAGTGCTTTCCGAGAAGAGACCGAAAAACTACTTCATATCATTGTTGGCGCGGAGCGACCGTTAAGTACGGAAGAGATAAACGTAGCCATGCATATTGAGATGCGTTATGATGGTACCCAGAGTTTCAACGACATTCGTTTGGAAAATAGCCAGCGCTATCCAGGCATGCTTCGTAACCTCTGTGGGCTATTTATACAATTCGTAGATTCGAAGGCGTACCTTATACACCAGACGGCTAAGGAATTCCTGGTTGCGACTCAGTCCGAACCCAAAATCCCTGGAACGTGGAGACATTGTCTTGAGCCACTAGAAACGCAGCAAGTCTTAGCCCAGGTTTGTATTTCCTACTTGTACCTAAGTGATATCGACACAATTTTGGGAGAAGTCAATTGCACTGGGACTAGGACTGACTACGAAGCCTCGGAAAAGATCAAAGCGAGCATGGCTTTCACTTTCATCGTATATTGGGCGAGAAATTGGACGGTCCACTATAGACGCATTCCTGGCCTCTTCAACCGTGATAAAATCGTCGAATTGTGTTCCAACTCTATTCGACGCACAGTATGGATTTGCACGTTAAATGGGCGTACATTCTCGCGTACATTCTCGCGTACTAAACTTCCTCCTTTTGACTTGATGGAATTAATAAGCGATTCGACAACTGCTTTGATGATAACTGCGTATTTTAATCTTTATGAAGCTGCTGAATATATTACTTCTGCTTCCGATTTCCATAAATATGACTTGGAGTTATGCAGCGATAATTATACAGCACTAGCGCTCGCAGTAGAAAGTCAAAGTTTTGATATGGTATGTTGAACCCTGTGGCATCCCCCAAGTTAGCCATTGTATCTTGACTTTAAGCTGAAAACCGATCTAGGTGGAACTGCTCGTCTATAAAGGTGCTGATGTTAATCACATCACAGAGAGAGGCGCACCACTTTCAATAGCAGCGCGTCGTGGTGACCTCCCAATTCTTAAATTTCTGTTGGAAAATCAAGCAATAGACCAGAGGTCGCCTCATATGACGGCGCTAGATATTGCCATCAATAAATCGCCTAATATCGTTCAAACACTCCTTAGTTCGGGGAAGGGCCCCCAATTTGAAGGATACCTTGAACGAGCATTAAGATTTGCTGTACTTAAGCAGAGTGTTGAGCTCGTGGAGTTATTACTAGCCTCTGGAGCCGATCCAACCTATGAAATTTCTAAGGAATATGGCAGGAGCAAAACCTGTTTGACAGCCGTCTTTGAGCGTTACGAACCACGTGAAGGTGCTGTTATTTTAAGGTTGCTCTTATCGAAGGCTAAACCACTATCATGCGAGGCTGTGAGAGACCTTCTGGTCTGGTCTGCTAAGTCCAAATTCGATGAAGGTGATCTAGTCCAGCTGGTGCTCAATCACCCGCGCCAGTCAGGATTTCGACTGGATGTGGAAGAATCACCACTAGTAACAGCCGCCCTATTTGGTAACTACAAGGTGCTAGAAGTATTGATCAATGTGCCTCATGATATTAATGGGTGTCAGGCATCTGGCTGGTGGTCCATGCATTATTCTAAGGATTTTATAGTTTGGGGATGGCCTAGAAGATTGAAAGAGCTGTCGAATCTGCCGAATCTGTCGATAAAAGATTATTTCGAAGAGCTACAGCCCTTTCAGATTCCAGCCCCATTATTTGCCGGAATAGTATCGCGCAGCGGCGAAATCGTTCAATTTTTGATTGATCGGGGTGCAAATGTTAACATGATCACCCCGCTTGGGACGCCATTGTTCTTTGCAGCGGGTACTGGGATTTCATTCATGGTTCAGCTGCTCATTCAGAATGGAGCCAATATTATTGTGTATGACTCGGAGGGAAATGAGGAACCTTCGCCCCTCGTGATTGCCACCGCCCAGGGCGCTATTGATATCGTGAAGATACTCCTGAAAGCTGGTGCAAAAGTGGATCAGGGTTCCGCCTCCACGCATTCAATTTATGCCGCCAAAAGAAGTGGTATGGATGTGATAACAAGTAATAAATATTATCCTTCTGCCATTGAAGCTGCGGAGATGGAAGGCCATGAAGAGGTGGCTAGATTTCTGCGAGAATATAAAGCCATAGAGATTTTTTTTGATGTGGACGAAGATGCCCAAATGCCGGGAAAGGTCGAAGAGGTGGAAGAAGATTGTATGGGTTGATTCTGACAACATAACGGTCTCTTTTGTTTCTCTTTTAGTGGGATATTGGATATTGGAAATTTTCAAATCTTTCGTTTCATCTACGGAGCTCTCTTTTCATTGGGAATATATCATCGGAAGATTGATGGGAATAATAACGACTAGTTTCTCCACCTTGGCTTGAGAGAATTCATTTCATCTATTATTGGCCATGCATTTTATTGTATTGTCCATGTATTTGTCCATATGTCATGCACCACATGTGACTTAAATCGTGAAATCTCATGTATCATGTATAACCCCCCTTTGCCCGTCTCTCCTTCCACGAATGCGTCGCGAAAGGAATATTCGGATGTGCAGCCTTGGCATAGATTTTACAATGTGGAATTTTCTGGGTAGGTATCGATATCGATATCTCGACTGCGGTAATGTCTGGAGGAAGGGTGTGGATGTATATCTTGTGGAAGAGATTTGAGCTTTTGAATCTTGCCCTCTTCCCAATATCAAACAGTATAGGAGGGAGGTATTCAACCATCATGACGAATGCGAGATTGTGTTGATACTAAGTTAATAAGGTAACCAATGATTAGGAACTACGGTGGAACTTTATATGAATAATGGATATAGAAAACTTCGAGGAGGAAATTCTTGGTGTGGAAAGATGATATTATATTTGAGACTCGTATCTTCTGCTGGGGTTCTTCAAGATTCGAGTCACGATATACACTGTGCTGAAGTTTTATCTATTCTCTCTCACCTCATGGCACAGTTAACAGATATATATATATATATATATATATTGATTGATTGATTGAAATAAAATAGCTATTTATTTTTATGCTAATATCCATACCATACCACACCAGACCACTCCGTGCAATGCAATACCATGCCATAAAATGCAACACGTGTACCCATTTAAACCATTTAACGACCCAGATATAAAGAAATTGATATCGTCGTCATCATGATCATCATCATCCCATAATCTCGTAAGAAATATCACATTTTACAGCCAGGCTTGATATCTTTCTTTTTCATATATGCGCCCGGGAGCTTCTCCCATCTCCCATCTCCCTTATCCCTGCGAATTTATAACCCTTATATAAGAGAATTCTCGGCACTTATTCTCCTGCATCATCATCATCGTCATGTTCATCTTGAAATGCAGTATATACCTATGCAAACCCAACGCCCAGCACACAGCCGCAGTGCCAAAATCTCATCTCCGTCTAGCCCTCCCAGAACTAATCGTACTAATGGGTTGAAAAGCATCATCATCATCCTCACTAATCTCATCATCACTCAACTCCACGACCTGTTTTTTCTTGGCCCCTCCGATCGCTTGACTCGCCTGCGAAAAATTCAATTGCGTCTGTCTTCCCCTCGGAGCAGGCGTTCTCTTGGGTTGACTCTTTGCTCTAGCCGGAGCGGGGGCTTCTTCCATTTCCACATCTTCATCTTCATCGTCGCTTGGTTCGGGCTCGGGTGCCTTTTTTCTTCCTCTGGTGGTGGTGGCTTTAGCGGGGGGTTTCTTTGGAGCTGCGGGGGCTTTCTTAGCGGGGGCACGTTTAGCGGGTGCCTTTTTAGCCGCGGGTTTGGGTTCGTCTTCCGCGAATGGATTGTCGGAATCGTCATCGCTGATTATGAATCCACTTGTATTTTTCCCGTTTCCCCGGTGGGGTGGGGGAGCAGGTGGTGCATCGTCACTATCGTCATCATTGTCCTCGCCATGATCTGTCTCACAGTGCTCGACCTTCTCGCCCCATTCGCCATCAATATCTGAATCGAAATCTGCGGGTCTGGGCTTGGGTTTAAGTTTCTTGACGGACTTTTTGGGTTTGATCCCCGATCGCGCGGCGAGTGCTTCTTGTTGGGCGCGGAACTTTTCCATGGCGGCGTTGAGATATTCATCTTCGTCTCCGACATCATTGTCGGCGCCATTGGCTTGTTTGATGAGTTCTTCGACTTGGGCCTTGAGGGACTTTTGCACAAAGATTTCCATGGCGTGGCGATCATCTTTATCGACGAATTGACCTACAGCGTCGCCGAAGGGAGTGGTGGGAAGGACTTGAAGGGATTGTTTCTCGAGGAACTCTTTGACTAGGAGTTCGACTTTTACGTCGTCGAAACCGGCAACTTGGGCGAGGGTTCCTTCTTCCGGAAGGTCGATTTCGGTGGCGGATTTACGGGTTGTGGTGGCTTTTTTGCGGTGGTATTGAATTACATCTTTTATGTTTGCGACACGGTTGATAAAACGGCTGGAGAAACGCTGGGGGTTTTCGCAGTCGAATTTTCCACCTTCTGGGGGGGTGAATTCGACCTTTAGGCGAACGAGGGGAAGGGGGATCTCATCGAGTTCTTCTTCTGGTTCGTCCTGGAGGGAGATCCATTCGGCGCGTGCTTGGTCTATGAGTTCATCTACAATGGTGATGAGTTCTTTGGTGAGTTTTGTTCGGTTGTCCTTTACTTTGGCGAGATGTTTGGTGCGCTTATCGGTGGCGAGGACGATTTCTTTGGTTATGAATGGTCGTACGGACTTGAGACGAATCTTTTCGACTTTGAATTCTCGACCAGTGATCCTGACGATGGCGACATGTTTTGGAACAGCTTCGCCAGGGACGAGGGATGTGGCTACTGAAGACCCAGGTTGCATGACGTGGAAGTGGGTTTCGGGGTTGTAAGTTGGATCAATACGACATTCGTGCTCATGGCCCCAGACAACTAAGTCGAGAAAATCAGGAAGAAAATTCTCTGGTAGATATGAAGTTTCAGTGTGGGCGTGATGATTTTGATGAACTGCCATGATGTTGAACCAATCCTTTTGTTGTACTCCGGGCTTGAAGAACTTGACATGGCCATCTCTGAATGTACGATGAAGACGCTCGTCTCTCACATTACTCATTCCATATAGAGCCAATTTCGTTTGACCCTTTTGCAAAAGGACTGGCTTGATTTGAATACGATCAGCCTCTGGTGTTCGGCCAAAATAATTGACCAAACCGGAAGCTTGTAGTAAATCTAAAGCACAGTAATTTCCATCTCCAGCCGGATCATCATGATTGCCGTGAATAGAGAAAACTGGTATAGCAACATTGATATCCGGATCCTCATAATTGACATGGTTGAATGAGCCATCAAAAATGTCATTTGCATCGCTCAGTAATTCCAACTCGCAAGGTTTCTCTCCGAGGCAGTTCATTCGCAGTGATCGCATAACCTGGTACATGGCTTTTCGGGAAGGTTGACTGTAGTGGAAGAGATCACCGGCGAGTAGAACCATATCTACATCTTGGTCTTTTGCCAGACGCATAACTTCGTCGAAACTTCTCCAACTGTCGTCCTTGCGCACAGCATCATTCTCTGCATATCCCACATGGCTGTCCGTGGCAATCAATATACGGATCGTATCTGCTGCTACAAGGAAATCAGTAAAACATTTTTACATCCCAGGGAATGGAATCTACCTGTGAAAGTCGGCATCTTGGCTGTTGGCCGTTCTGCCGTGAGCTCTCCAGAAAGGTTGAGGTTATCCCTACTTATCGTAGATGCATCAACCAGTGGAGGGAAGATTAATGATACCGAAAACACGAGAAAATCGATTATCTGATGTACTTTTCTTTCAAATTCGCGGTTGCGATCAAAATCAAAAGTTCTTGGTTGCCTGCAGCATCTGGGAGACGCGATCTGGATTAGCGTGTTTATCCCTGCAGAATGCGAGCACTTAGAAATTTATCAGAGAACAAAGGTTTGCCGTAACGACGAGACAATTTGATGTCAATTCAACAGCACAATGTTTCCCAGCAGAGTACTTCTTTCACGGTCGGTCTGGAAAGGTATGTTTCATTATACCCCTCTCCCTCCCCCGCCGAAACTGGTCATTCAGTATTAACATAATCTTCAGGCCCCAATATCGTCCCGTAAGATATCCCCAGCAGATTCTCCAACTTGCTCTAATTACCCCTCACCAGTCTCCCAATTGTCCGAGCAGTACCAGGTGTACGAACGCAGCCGATTAGAACGCAAGCAAGATCTGCGACTATTTTGCCTAATTTTGTGGGCTTGACGTTTGAGATTCATAATGGGAAGGTTTATAATGAGGTGACGATTACGGAGGATATGGTGGGACATAAGTTGGGAGAATTCTCGGCGTAGGTGGTAAAATCGGGATGAGGGGAATGGGGGCTAATGTGCTGCGCAGGACCAGAAAAAGATTTACATATAAGCAGAGTAAGAATAAGTAGATGGGGGAAGTGTTTGGTGTGGCATGGCATGGCATGGCATGGCGTTTTAGGTTCGGGGTAGAGTCTTTGACCTTGGGGGGAGGGGAGATGTACATTATGTTGTATATTGGGTATCATATCAACTGCAGTTGATGAGGATCGAGGACGTCGAAAATTGGCCATGACAACCTTCTTTGCCGGATGCCCTTGTCAAAGGCTATCAAACCCTTCCTGAATAGGAACCGTCACTGATTCATAGCAAACGCCACGAGCAGGGCTCTAGGTGATATTGGTATAATGATTTTCAAAATCTTCAAAAGGTCGATGAAATCGGCAACAACTACAAGACATGCTCCCAACTCTCACACACCCCTATAGAATGAGTTACAGAATATATCAAATAAGATATATTTATGGCTAGGGAATCTCAGTACCTGTAATATAGAATCGTTATACAATTTCATGATGTATAGTTCTCCGTAGAACCTTAGACCTCCAAAACTCCTGATAAGTTGTCTGTAACGCCATTAAGCCCCCCCGCCCCCACCTTGACCAGATTGTTTATGCCTTATGATGTCGTAAATTTTTAGCGATAGAACTCCCCGCGCTTTACGTTAACGCCATACTCCCCCACAGCCATACCCAAGTCCTCCATGGTGAGGATCGTTCGGTTTTGACTACCTCCTTGTCCGCCGCCACCATACCCAGGCCTTTGAATACCGAGAGGTCCTCCACGTCCCTGTTGGTCCTTGCCTCCTGTCGCGCCAGCAGGTTGCTGACCTGGAATTGGGAAACCAGCTGCGGCACCCAAGTTTCCCATAGGATTATTGGCACTCGAAGAGTTCGATGAGCGAATACGGGAATATTGATAAGCATCAGCCGCGATATCAGCGATGAACTTTTGGGTCGCAAGAGCAAGTAGACGGGCTAAACGCGCATCTGTCTGTGGTGGGGGTGGAAGACCAGCTTTTGTGAGATAATAGTTTGTCACTGCATCAGGAATCTACGAACAAGGGTTAGATTATGAAAATGAGGTACAATGCAACACAAGCAAGTCTTACAATTGGAGCATAATCATCCATCTTCCCAAGGAACTCTTTGAGTGAGATATCTTTTTTGGTGGGAAGTTTGGGTTCGGCTGCTGGCGCATCAGTCTCAACTGCATCTTCTTCCTGTTTAATAGGAACAAGGTCCATAGCGGGATCTGGGGATGGAGCAGCCATTATTATATTTTGAATATAAAGATTGATTATCTGTAATGGGCATGAAGTTGCGACCTGCGAGGTTCGTGATATCTTAAGTATGATGATCGGGTCGGTCGCTTACGTAATACCATCAAGGCAAAGGCGGTGACCTCAATCAGTCTAGCGCAATCTACGGTCTTATAGTACTATATCGATAACTTTTTCTACATGCAATATTTTTGCGTGAAGTCTCATCAGCCTTGTGCGCAAATCTCCGAAAAGTAAACATAACAACAAACAATCCTTGATCAGCTTTCACCAATGGCTGACCGTCGTCCAGAAGAACCAGAAATGTCTCGAGCAAAGCGTCCAAGAACCGACGATATGGATCCTAAGGCGAATCCGTATTTGGCGCATATGTATGAGGAAAGTAATGGATGGGGCAATGGTTCAAATGGTGCTGGATCTGGACTTTCGAAATTCAAACGCCATCACACAACTGCTGCGCAGGCACATGTAGCTGAAGATGGACCATCGAATCCTTTCAACGATAAGCCTCTCTCCGACCGTTATTTCAATATCTTGAAGACCAGAAGGGATTTGCCTGTTCACAAGCAAAGGTAAGACAAGTTGGTCGAAAAGCTACCCATCAGATACTAACTACTCTACAGACAGGAATTCCTTGATATGTTCCAAAAGACCCAAATTCTAGTCTTCGTCGGTGAAACAGGTTCTGGTAAAACAACACAGATTCCTCAATTCGTCCTCTACGATGACCTCCCCCACCTCAGCGGCAAGCTTGTCGCATGTACACAACCTCGTCGAGTAGCAGCTATGTCAGTAGCGCAACGTGTGGCAAATGAGATGGATGTCAAATTAGGAGATGAGGTCGGATACAGCATTCGTTTCGAGGATGTGACAAGTTCGAAAACCATACTCAAATATATGACCGATGGTATGCTTCTGAGAGAGGCTATGCATGATCACAATTTGACAAGGTATAGCTGTATCATTCTTGATGAAGCTCACGAACGTACCTTGGCTACGGATATCTTGATGGGTTTGTTAAAGGAGGTGGCACTTAGGCGACCAGATCTCAAGATTGTTATCATGTCTGCTACACTTGATGCGCAAAAGTTCCAAAAATATTTCAACGATGCTCCGCTTCTCGCGGTACCTGGAAGAACACATCCTGTCGAGATCTTCTACACACCAGAGCCAGAAAGAGATTATGTTGAGGCGGCTCTCAGAACAGTTCTACAGATCCATGCCACCGAAGGCGAGGGAGACATCTTGTTGTTCTTGACTGGTGAAGAAGAAATCGAAGACGCATGTCGAAAGATAGCTCTAGAAGCAGATGAGATGATTAGAGAAGCAGATGCAGGTCCATTAAAGGTATATCCACTTTACGGTACATTGCCACCGGCGCAACAACAGAAAATCTTCGAGCCAGCACCCCAGCCATTGAGGCCCGGTGGACGCCCAGGACGAAAAGTTATTGTCGGAACCAATATCGCAGAAACTTCTCTGACAATTGATGGTATTGTATACGTGGTTGATCCTGGATTCAGCAAGCAGAAGGTCTACAATCCTAGAATTCGAGTCGAATCCCTGCTTGTGTCACCTATCTCGAAAGCATCTGCGCAACAGCGAGCTGGTCGTGCTGGTCGTACAAGACCTGGTAAATGTTTTAGATTATACACCGAGGGAGCCTTCAAGAAGGAACTCATCGAACAAACATATCCCGAAATTCTTCGATCGAATTTAGCGAATACTGTCTTGGAATTGAAGAAACTCGGCATCGATGATTTGGTACATTTCGATCTCATGGATCCCCCAGCTCCAGAAACACTCATGCGAGCACTGGAGGAACTCAACTACCTCGCCTGCCTTGATGATGACGGAAACCTCACACAATTAGGCAAACTTGCCTCGGAATTCCCTCTCGACCCTGCCCTTGCCGTGATGCTCATCTCATCCCCAGAATTCTATTGCTCCAACGAAATTCTCTCCCTCACTGCCCTCCTCTCAGTTCCTCAAATATTTGTCCGTCCCGCTTCATCTAGAAAACGCGCCGATGAAATGAAAGATCTATTCGCCCACCCCGACGGAGATCATCTAACCATGCTCAACGTCTATCACGCCTTCAAAGGCGAAAGTGCCCAAGCCGATCCCAAGCGCTGGTGTCACGAACATTTCCTCTCCCTTCGAGCCCTCCAATCAGCTGACAACGTCCGCCAACAACTCAAGCGCATCATGGAAAAATCCGAGCTTGATCTCGTATCCACAGATTTCAATGATAAATCCTACTATACTAATATCCGTCGCGCACTCGTAGCTGGTTTCTTCATGCAAGTTGCCAAGAAAGAAGCGACGGGTAAGACATATAAGACGGTTAAAGATGATCAGAGTGTGTTGTTGCATCCTAGTACGGTGTTAAAACAGGATGCTGAGTGGGTCTTATACAATGAGTTTGTGCTTACAACGAAGAATTATGTGAGGAGTGTTACTGCAATTAGACCGGAGTGGTTACTGGTATGTTTATATAATTTCCTTTGCTGCTCTTTCTTTACGATCCTAGTTTATCCCGCCAATCCCAACTCAATTATCATCATATAAATGGGAATACCAAGCTAATATAAAACAGGACATCGCGCCAACATACTACGATCTTTCAACATTCGGCAAGGGAGAAATCAAAACGGCGTTGATGCGTGCACAGGACAAAGTCAAGAGGAAGCAAGCTATGAAAGGTGGAAGATAGATGTTGGGTCCTTTGATCCACATCACTACATACGAGACACGTTCCTTGGCGTATTTTTTGCGTCCTGGAGGTCAATGGTGATGATGATTTATTCACACGGAAACGCGTGCATTTAAAATGCATAATCGGAGAGTTGGGGGGATATGTACAATTTTCGAGATGACAAAATATTACGAGGGGGTGGTGAATCTCTTGGAGCAAAGAAAAAAAAAGCTCTTTACGAGAATATTTACAATCCGGAAGGAACGTCACTTTATTGAAAACAATTAGAATGGTGAGAGGCGGGTGATTTGGAAGCAAGCTGGGGGGAATGGGATACTCGCTTATACCTAGATATGCATCTGCGATAGATAGATCGGGAAGGAAAGAGAGAAGAATAATCGAGATTTTTACTGCACTGTACTCTATCATACTTTGGAATTACATTTGAGATAGCATTTTTTGATGGTGCTCCAGTTCGGCGTGGTAATGTGTTTAGTTGATCTATCTAGTATTCCCTCGTGCTCATACCCATACCGATACTCAGACTTCCACACTTTGTTCGTCCTAACACAATAACTATTGCTACAATCTAGCAGTCTTTCTCTCCACCAAACAGTAACGTGCCGGAAACTTCGAGTTCGTTGAGAGTAATGTAGAGCAAGCAAGCAATATCCATTAGCTGTTTTACTAGCCTGCAGCTATTAAAATGAAATGAAGTGGGAATGGGAAGATAGAATTTGATTGGAAAGAATGAAAGATGGAAGATATGAGATATGAGATATAAGACATCAGATAATGGAAAGACTGGGTATGCATTCGAAACTTACAAGTTACTTACCTAGGTACTCACCATTCATTCCTCGTCATATGTAGTGTAATGCTGTCTCATTTGGATTATTTGGATCCTCGCATACCATACCATACCAAAACAACAAAGAGAGGTAGTAGTGTAGTGTAGTGTAGTGAGGACCTACGGTAGGTAAGACTTAGGTACATAGAGCAATGTAATCTTAATATGGCTGTTGTAAGTAGGCACCTAGAAAGTTGTCACAATTAAGTTGATAACTTCGTTATCGTGTGGCGCCACTAGCGAGTTGTGGGGATGTCGATGTTGATGTTGAAGTGGATGGGATGGGATGGGATGAGATGGGATTGAAGGGAAACTAGGTATCTTCATCTTCATCTCCATTTTGTCTTATTTCATACCTAGATATGCAAAGAATTCTTATGAACCGTGATGTACTAATCAATAACCCAAAATATGGCTATCGTGTGAAGGAACCAAGGAACGAAAGGAACATTCAAACCCGATAGAAATAAACCATCCCCGTCGGGATTCGGAATAAACCCGTGCTATTATGATATATTGTGCTACATATCTAGTAGTGAGATCGATCGTTACATATCATATCGGCACGACGAGGTGGTGGGTTGACTAGATATGAAATACGAATACCTACACGAGATGCCAAGAATATATCTTTACCAAGATACTTACTTACTTGCAAGGTATAGGAAAGTCATACGGGAAAGACATTCCTAAACCAAGGACTGCACTGACATAGCTTTCTGAAGATTCGAGAGATATTTTCGGTTGATGGGATAACTAAGGTCTTCTGTCAATATATTGATAGGAAGGGATTGTGATACTGTATGTAGCCAAAAGTTTAAGATATGTACGAGATGAAGAAGACGGGTGAAGAAGAAGTTTTAGATCGGGAGGTAGGTTGTTTTGTGGAAATATGGGGGAGAGGAGAGGAGAGGGTAATGAGGTGTTAGGTGATGAGTTTGCATGGAGAGAGTAGTTGTGATAACCGCAGTATTCTGGATACCCATTAGAACGACGGAATTGAGGTAGCCGAAAGTAAGATTGGGTTAGGAAGAGAAAGTATCTGATCCAAGCAAGATGGTGGAAGGGAGATATTTGAGGGGAGCAGACGTTGAGATGTTGAGAGCTAGCTTTGCGGGTATCTGCAAGAAGCGATATTGCATGCAGGGTAGTTCAGGGGGACATCAGATTGGGCGAATAGGACGGCATTGGTATGCTTCATGATGTCGCCCGAAAAATCCTAATAACCTGGAGATCGGAGATATCATTCATATTCATGGCCCGGCTAAAAGATTCTGCTTGTTCAAACTACCATCTTAGAAGCTGCTGGAACATCTGGTTATATCAGCTATTGTGAGTAATTAAGAGAAGATCGGCTAATGAAAAATAAGAACCGAGTGCGAGGGATTTAGGAAGAATTGACAGGGTAGAAAAATGAATAACGCCGAAACAGTTAAAACCGATCAAGGAAAATAAGGACCGTGACTATATTAACAAATTAGTGGAAGTCTTAGAATGAAGAGTGCATATGAGAGAATGTGTGCAGATTAGAGTGCGAAGAGCAAAAAATTGAGAAGATGATGCCAGGACAGTAATATTGGGGAGGCGTTCTAGGAAGGCAGTTTGATGAATTTGGCATCAGATGAGCAGAGAAACCGTGCTGCGGAATTGATGTGAGAGCAGATGCGTAAGTGAACCAACGCTAGAATTGGTATATAGATGTAGAACTTTGCGTGCAGAGATTGGCAACAACACTTGGCTGGAGAATTTTCAAATGAGGTCGAACCCTTTAGAGGATTGATTGGTACAGTTGTCTCGATCGGGAAATCTTCTTGAAAACTTCCTACATATAGCGGGGTGGGATTTGGTGTGGCGTGATGCATTGTGCACATCGTGGGCATAAGGCGTAGAGAGTTTATTCGACCCCAAGTTGCAAGAATCTGCAAAGGTAATTTAAATTGTAAGCCGGATTGACACCCGATGTCTCCGCACGAATGACATACTCTTTATATGAGCTATATACGATAGCAATATTCTATATTTTGAGTCAGTAAAAAATGTGTTTCCGTTTTTGGGATCCCAGACAGCCAATTTGACAAGGTCTCAACTGAACACATAAAGTGTTTGTTGGATGCATATATGTATCAAAACAAAATATATATCGTTTTAATGTTGGGTCGCCAATCAATCATTTTGAATATGCAATGGACGACTGTAACCATGGTACCGTATTGAATGGGGAGGTGGCGCAGTCATACCGAAGTACCTGGGTAGTGCGTTGATGTGGCTCAAGTGTCGTGATAGGTATATCCATTTCAAGTGTTTCAACAAACAATCCATACTGGAATAATGTAGTAGTAGATGATGATCATCTCGGAGATAAGATGAAGTCTTGAATGTTATTGGACAATGAAGCACTTGCATCTTATGTGCTTTATCAATTAGACCAGATGGCCAGCCTGGATTTTAGGATCACATTATGCGTGGGAACAACATACGGGGTAGGGCAATACCAAACGTCGTATTCATGCAGGGTAGAAGACCCCGTTTTGGTGTTCCAGGGGCCACATGATAGTGCGTGACAATGCCAGTAGGTGGCCTTGATATCAGGGAAGCTGAGGCGAAGTATCCGGTATCAAGTAAATACAAAAGTTTTCGGGCACTAGAGAATTTGATATTGAAGCGCCAGGCTTGGATCTGCGATGAATAAATTCGGGCCCGAGACGATACATCGTGGGGGTGCGATTACGAGGCGTTGGAGGTGGAGCCGAGGTTTTCTTTCAAAAAGGCCAAGAACGGGCAGAAATGAATGTCCGCCGGAAGTGAAGAGGTTCTTCCCCAGCAATTAGGCAGCCTCCGGTGGTGAGAGATTTGCTTTATCATTTTGGCAACAATCCAAAGGAATATCCCACTAAGAAACAAGCCCATTGTTGAAGATATGCATCTTCAACCAATTGGGACCTACTCCGTGGAAATGTGCAGAAGAATGATCAACAGCGCCCCGTGCCGTTCATTTGCATCATTATAAGCATGCAGGCGGCCTTAAAATAGTACTTCGGGTGATCCATTGTCTCGGGAAACATAAATTCGGGGTTTTGAGCTGAAAAGGTGTATACAGTCGATATCTCTCTCGTTTGGGATTGAATACAAATAAAACTAACCACTATAGTTAAAAACAGGACTAGCTTGGCAAAAGATGTCAGAGAAACATAATGCAAAGATTCTTTAACTTTCAAATTAGATTGGGCCCCCGAGCCTTGTTAACAAGGTATATATTCGAACACATGTGTCCCTGCATTTTACATTTAGGCTAATAGGGACGGCTCTGGGGAAGTTTTCCGGTTTGGATTGAAGTGGCGTCGATCTTGCCCAAGGGCACTTATATTAGACAGGCATTTGAACCAAAAAGATATAATGGAACGACTTTTTCAGAGACTAATTGAAATTCGTGGTTCATAGTTTGTGAAAACGAGCTTGTTAATTGGTAGTTATAACTACAGCATAATTGAGGGGAAATAATTATGAGACATATTGGAAGATATGGTACTATCAAAAGGCAGAGCCGTGAACAAGGTCTATATCTTCTACTACAGCTTTCAGGGGGGCTTTTTAAACACCCGACGTATTTTTGCCTCAGCGAAGTGAAGTGTCTTGAATGGTTCTCAATAAAGACCATCTGGGTACTGGCAGTGCGAAATGAGAATCTGCACTTACACATGCCATTTTGCGAAATGGTACCTAAGCTTTGTAGGAATAAATTATCCTGAAAGATACAAGAAGAAATGTGGACGATTTGTGCAACTATTACTCGAAAACCTCGTGATATAATTGCAGGTATTTGATTAGACTGCAGAGAAATGCCAATATGGTTGAGGTCAGGATGAGAATCCAAGAGCTGTCGGTCAATAGAGCACTATCCAGACCAGGAAATCCATCTCGACAGTCTAGCTTCATGTCATTATGCGCCATAGATATTGCTGGTATCACTGTAGCTGTTATAAACCAAGTTCTCTCGAGCTTCTTTGGGTAACGTTCTATTTACAACAAAGCTTCTCTACTCAGGGTTGCTTGCGTATTAAATCTTTTTAGAAGGTTGTCAAATAACGATAAGCACTGCGGAAACACGTTTTTGGAGACTATACTTGGATAGTTACATCCAGATTGGTTTGAAAAGGGCTTAAGATTTATTTGGCTTGAAAGTTGCGCAGCCCATGGTAGGAGGACCATTAAACTGTCTGATCGTACATTTTAATAATCATACATTCGGTATGCACATCATGCAGAACCTTTTGTAAGCCATACCAAAGATGTAATGACTCACAGTAAGACTCTCGTCCCTAGTGCGTAGTAGCCAGACCGGAAAAGTGAACCGGAATCTTTTCGGATGTCATTGTTTTCAAAGTGAATACGTACCTAAGTAATTCAACACTTCACCGATATCTCGGTAATTGGCAGTAATCTATGATATCGATCGTGGCTATAGAAGGCACGACAGCCGCCGTGTAATCTGCCTCGAGTCTCAACAATCGAAATCCAGGTTTTGGGAAGTAACCTTAAATGAAATGGAGTTGATGAAGTAAAAGTCTCGACGCGGCAAGTGTCAGTTTATTTCCCGTGAGGAAGCCAAAACTCTATATTGAAAATTATGACTTGGCAATTTCCAAGTTGGAGAATATCATCCTTTCAATGCAAGTAGACCAATTCAGCGGATACTGTGTCCTGCATGTTATAGCATGCACATATCATCTTCGCGGTATAGGATCCACTAGAAAGTCATCACGATGGAAATCTTTGAGTGGGCGAATGTAATTTCGATACGATAGCGATGAAATTTGTGCGTTTCCTGCTCAGGTGATGATTCGGTGAAGTAAAACGATTAAACAATAGAAATTTGCTGCTGATCCTTGTGCTGTATATAAGCAAAAGAGAATATATTCGCACTGCAGACACTCAATTTCCACGTCAGTCTATCTGCATCCAGGCCACTTTCTTCAGCAATTCCGCGGTAACGAATCAGGAGAAATGATTTCGCTTGCATTGAAGAAGACATTGGATAATGGCATCAAAATTTCATGAAAATTGTGAATCGTGGCACAACATAATTGAAGGCTGTACCACATAAGGTTACGAAACTCGGATTTATTGGCCGTTGAGGATTTAACTGCTTTACTATTCGTTGCAACCGTGAGGGTGTGAATTTAAGGAAACAAGGTCAAGGGGCAAATTTACCAGGGCACCGAAGGCTGTAGGAATACCGTGGTTGTGATGATTACCGCGAGCTGAAAACCCCGCCCCTTGATAACTTGCTTGCACAGAAGGCTTTCGATGTTCCAAGATAGAAAACCGGCTTCTGTTAAAGAAATATTGAAGTTCAAGATATACGAGGTGAAGGTATTTTGAGCGCTGTATGTTTGCTTTTCAGCACGTGGAATTACTCGGATTCTGCAGAAATGTATGGATTGATGTTTTCTCTCCACGGGGCTGATGATCTAGAGCGGCTCATGTACAACGGCCACTAAAGCAAGTACCATAACCATCCCTGTTACGGCACAAGGCGGGTAGGAAGCGTGGAAGCTGACCCGAGACGCCTTCATTAGCGACCGGAGCATCCTAGCACATCGCAGGCAAGTCTATGTATATTCAAGGCAGAACCCCTACTTTGCATTTCTATGCCAACGACAAGTATACTAACAATGCAGTCGACAACATCTTCCATATAAGCTGCACATGCCGTGTTTCGTGCATAGAACATGGAGAATTGCTCTGTCGGAGGTGGACACAATCGCCGATTGATTGCGGCGCAACACTCGCAAGAAGTAGAAGAAGCCAATCTATGTAGCATCGAGATGGAAGGATTGTATGTGAATCTGAGGGTGGGCCAGTGAGACGTGCAGTTCCTTGGCTGCAGAAGCCTTGCGCATCTGCAAGTTTGACAGGTGAAATGTTACATCGTTTGCCAGTGATGATTCAACAAGTGATCGCGGAGGTACAGTATGTTCCGTATTCGAGAAAAGCTGCTTAAATATATCAGGAATGAATCCGTGCCCACTATTTCCAAATATGATATTCTTTACAAAAGTGGGGATCGACCTCAATCGTTCTTCTCTGTCATATGGAATCAACGTTCTGCCTTTTAACTTCAGACGATTCATGATGCTGCGATTTTAAGTTGTGTCTTCTAATGTTACGAGTGCCACTAGAATGAACCCGAAGCCACATTTTTACATAAAATGTACTTCATTACGGTTGGCTGCAGATGCGATCGGACTCTATCTTTGCAGCTTTCCGAAGCCGTAAAGTTTGCCTAAGACTCATTTTATGGAATAGGTCGACCGCATGCATTTCGATACAAATCTGCAACGTTGGACTTCCCGTCGACTCTTTCATACAACTTTGAGTGGGGAGACACGCCATCTGGTTCCATATCCTTCGCCTTGGAGAATCAGAGTAATTGGTGGTCTCGAAATTTCCCTAGCGCTATTTAAGGATTTAGGTTTCTCGATACAAGATATATATCTTGACTCTCCCGTCTTTTTGTCTTTTTGGAAGGCAGAATCTTCACTCCTCACATTCCTCTGGCGGGATAATCGCTAAGACTCATTCACAGGTTGAGCGTATATACCTAGCACTCAGAAAATAATTCAAGATCGCACCTGGCGCTTCACGGTGTCCATCAAATCGCTCCGCTACCAGCGGGTAGCAACAACAACTTTGGGAACAACTTTGCTGCCGGCGGGTAGCAGGATCGACGTCCAAATTATGAGTGGATCTGGAGGAGGATACTATAAGTACAGATGTAAATACTGGTTGACATATAATTGCCCTCACTGGGTGTGGGTAAACAACGCGCCCTGCGCACATTGTTTGGTATGGCAGTCGATAACTGGGAACCTTACATGCTAATATCAACTAGGCAGAAGGTAGGGATGATGAAACAATCATTCCCGCATCTCAATTCAAGATGTCAAGGGAGATTTTTGTACCTCAGTTTGAAGACGGCAACTTGTATTATACGTTGATGGAAATCGTGGCGCTAAGCGATTTTGATAGCGGTTGGGTGGTGAAGGATCAACAGAGTGCCGAA
The DNA here is from genome assembly GCA_025890175.1 of Ciborinia camelliae. Taxonomy (NCBI): domain Eukaryota; kingdom Fungi; phylum Ascomycota; class Leotiomycetes; order Helotiales; family Sclerotiniaceae; genus Ciborinia; species Ciborinia camelliae. The sequence continues at coordinate 3,403,629 of JANPYM010000001.1, forward strand.
TTTCCAATATCGGCGGAACCAGCGGTTGCCAACCTCACGGCAACTGATGGTAATATGGCTCAAGTTTCCAAAGAGCCAGTAGTGTCGACACAGAAGGATAGCTGAAAGCACACAGAGGAACAGTTTATCCTCCTTCATTTTCCGTTGCTTTCTTGGGAATTTTCTTTTTCCTGTGACGGCTGTTATTTCACCTTGGAGATGAAAGAAGGTGTGCTGATCATCTGTGTGTCCAAATCATGGCAGTCTCCAGTGGTGGTAAGTCAGAATGGAAAAGTTGAAAATTAAATTATGAATCTTTCGGCAAATTCGGCATGAAGAACGAATCTGGGACGTCCGGGTTCTCCTGTTTATCATCGATAGTCATTCAATTCAGTGTGGGGATAGCCTCACGTGGTCAAATAAATTTGACATTAGAAAAGTCGGAGGTGGAGAGAGAAAAGTGTATAGCACAGATTCTTAACGTATATCAAATCACACAGAACGATTTGCGATTTGCGTGACGTATCTCGAATTTCACCAAACATGTGATTTCTTGTGTGTTTTTCGTCCAGAGCTCGTAGCAAATGACAATTGATTATTGGATACACTCTCAAGAAATGAAGCAGTGCCACTGAGCACGGAGAGAAGTTTCACAGCCTTGCATGATCGATACTGCACCAAAACCTTACCTTTTAGAAGGCGATAAGGTGGGTGCGGTGGTGCGGTGACATTGACGGAACGGAAAATGATTCTGAATTCGGTTAGTCATTGCCTCTTTTGGTGATCTCAACATTCACACTCACCTACCTTACCTACAAGTGAAAGTTACTTTGATCATTTCCATCAATCATTTCGCCGTCAATAAATGAATCTTTAAAAATGATACATATCATCAATTGCTTTAAAAGACCTGTGGCAAGTGATCCTACCCACACTCTTGTATAAGTGAGGTTGGAAGAATAGAATAGAAATGAGAATAGGATAGAATAGAAATGAAATGAAAATTAATGAAGCAATTGGCTCCAACAGCCAGTTGTTTGCCAAATCACGTGTGAGACAGTCACATGCTCAGCTAGTCCTTAATCAGTAAGGCTCAAATAAAAGCTCGGCTATCTTCTGTCCGCAACATCACTTCATTCAAGCTTCATTCACCTGGGTAAGCTTCAACCTTCGTTCTTTCCATTTTGACATCTTATCTTATTCCCCCCTACGTAAGGACAGTAAGGATTCTCATGAATTACCTTCTTATAGAATGTTTCTTTCTTGCCATCCTTTCCTTCCTTACTTGATTCCTTCACTTCACTTTCTTCTGTAATGCACCTCCCTTTATCTCTACACCTAAAATCAAAATGAGTTTCCACTCAAAGGGGTATTTTGAACAATACCTAGTGATATCCCCAGCAGATAATGCAGTATATTTTCATGGTGAAGGTGCTGCAAGATGTATTTCTTGAGGAATGTGTGAAGGCATTGCTCAGGTATTGCTCGAATTAGAATCCTTTGGAACCTTTCTTAGTATGGCTCCAGAAAGAAGTTGATTGGAGAATTGGTCCGCTTTGCACAGCTGTGAGTAGGTAGTTTCATATTCAAAGCTTTGGAGACAAGGAAATTACTTTGATTTCAAAGCTTACTTCACTGCATCAAAATGTAGATTGATGGCTTTTTAGTCATGATATCTATCTGCAGTGTGTCTCAGCAGGTGATTATCACCAACAAGGTCTTGATTCTAGAAGAGGTTTTATGATTGATTCAAATGAATACCTAGTATCCTACTTGAAATATCCATAATGCTCCTGGACCTTGCTCTAATCTTTTATCCTTGAAAGGAAAAACTTGATTGATGTGAGTTATTAGCTGGTCCTTTTTTCCCAGAGAACAGCATGGTATAAACTGAGTTCTCTAAGTTGCTGTATGGAGATAGAATTGTACCTGATATTCTCAACGAAAGAACTCAAGGTTTTCCATACTCCTTTTCTGGTTGTTATAGTTTTGTATTCCAATTTGAAGCTTCTTCTTTTGGTTTGGCTCATCATTTGTGCTCTTTCCTTATTAACCTCTCTGCTCCGCAGTCACCGCTTTGAGCAGTCACTATTTGATACATCACCAATTATTGTTTTTTCTCTCGCTTAACAGATTCGATCTGCTGTAACTGGAAAAGTAAAACTAACCTGTGATAAGATGGTCATTGTTTCCCACACCGGTAGGAAATTCCCTTTTCTTCAAACAACAACACCAATCCCTTCAACTTCAGCTTTGCTGCTGATTGAAGTCTTCCATTCATTCACAAATCATCAAACCCTTCCTTCAAAAGAGTCACCCTCTGCTTCTTGCTACTCCTTGTCAAAGTCTCTTTATTTCTCTTCAATCCCTTTTGTTTATGTCTGGTATCCAACCTTGTAAAAGAACTGTTCGATCTTCAACTTCCATTGTACGAATTTTGTCGGATTCAAACCTGTCTCACCTCTATTGTCCTAGTAAGTTTGACCATTCTTCTTTCAATTTTACTTTGGGTGAAAGGGTTTCCGAGAAAAAGAGATGAGAAAGTGGCTCAAGATCAGAAGTGAGTGGGACTGGATCTTTGGACGACAACGACCATGACCGACCACGACAACGACCATCAGGATCTCGACATCCATTGGATTCCATTGGATTCCTACCTGATACCATCAACATTCCAATCATTCCGAGGTCCCAACAATCTATCTGCGAGGATGTTTCTTGTTTACCCCACTTTTCCTCAAGCTGGCTGATTTTATCTTGAGATTACATCTGACCACTCCAAGGTTTATTATTCACTTGGAGAAGAGACCTACCTGACTACCCCATTCACTGACTTTTCTTTACTTTGACCTTTAGCTACAAGCTACGATTTTGAAAGAATATTTGAAAGACAACCAACCACAAACAAACAACTCAATTTCAGAATTCCTGGTAAAAATAAAACGAAGGCTCAACTCAACTCCACACCCCAATTCCAACTCCAATCAATTACATCCTGCGATTACTTTCGCTGCACACAACTCCAATTGATTGAGAATATTTACACAAATATACATTCAATCTCAATTCTCGACTTTCATCTCGCATTTGTCGCAAAACACGAGAGAGAAAACTGAAGACGGATACCTACCGCGGTATTTGGCAGGTCAATCCATCACAGTCGCGCAATGTCTCTTCTTGAAGACAAAAACATGAAGGCTCATCGCTATTCGATTGATCACCTGCTTGATCTGAAAAGCTCACTCCCGGTCATTTTTTGCGTCATCCACAACATCAACAAGCACCCTGATATTGGTCAGTATTTTCTGATCCTCTTACATTCACCCAGGCGCAATTACTAAACAAATGAATTTTCCAGCCGCCATATTCACCCTTCCTGAGCAAGCATTCCGAAATCCCCTCACTTACTCTTGTTTGACCGCAACCCTCTTTAAACAACGAAAATACACACGTCCTCAAGGTACAACGCGTCGTGGAGAATCTTCTTCCTCTTCGTCTCAATCAATGCGCAGTCAAGGTAGCTGGTGTCTTCGTCAACATCCCAACTTTGAATCACGCCGCACCTTTGACAATCAAATTCAACCACATTCTGCACCAACCAACGTGACCTTGCATCAGGCTGAGAACTTTCGAAGATTCTATAGGGCCGTTGTTTCTCCAACCCACGTACGAGTTACTGCTGGTGGTCGCATAGTCCCAAACACTCGAGCAATGGCGCCCCCATCTTTTGAACCTAATGGTGATAAGCATTCGTCCGAGTCTCCTCAGCAGACCAACGATACCGAACAAATTGATCACAGCCGGGCTGCTAGTGCCACTACTGGTGAACCTCGAGGACCTTTGATTCCTGTCGGTGCACAAGGTCCTTCTGGATTTCACCCTGTCTTCCCTGGTTCTTTCATGCCACCTTACGGTTATTATCAGCAGGGTGCGGCGAATGTTCCTGGACAAAATTATGGCCACCCAGGTCACACCCAGCTTTCTCCTCAAGGTGCCAATGGCAGTGAAAGCTCATCCAGCTCTTTGCAGCCAGTCAGAGTCTCTCACCCTGGTCAATTTGATCCTAGTCGTCCATACATGATGGTCAATAACCAAATGTGTTTTCCTGCCTCGGCTTTTCCTCAACCTCCAAACGGATTTCCCTCCGGGTTGGTAGGAAATCCATCATTTGGCCCTCCTATGCTAGGTGGTCCTCCAGGACACCACATGCCACACCCAATGCATGGACCCGTTCCGTTTCCAATGCCCCCAGGAAACTTTCCAGCTCCCATGATGCAACATCTGAATGGCCAATTGTTCTCAATGATGCCACCTCAGAGTCATACCCAACAAGCTTCAATGGCCCCAATGCAACCATTGCAATTGGCCTCCACTGAACAGACTCTTCAACAACATCGAGATCATCTCATGATGCTGGAAGATCATATCTCTCGCCAATCTTTGCAATTAGTTCCTTACTGGGCAACCCAACGTCAAGTCCTTATGGCAGAAATCGCGAGAATGACCAATTTGCTTCAGTCTAATCGCAAACAGTCCCATACCGCCCAAAATGAACAAGCTACATTTCGAAAGTCTGTTGATACTGGAAGCTCTATTGATGCTTCGTCTAACAGCAATGAAACTTATAGCCCAATTGTTGCTGGCTCTAATGCAAGCACAATGTTACGCAGCCAGGAGCCCTCAGTCGCTTACGCAAGCTCATCAACACACACCACGCGAAGTGCTGGTTCTCCAACTGTTCAGCAGGTTCCCACTGCCAAACTTGGACCTGGCTCTCGATTGCCTGCCACAGCAGCAATGGCACCCCCATTTCAACCTCGTGGCTGTCGCTTAGATCTCAGCGCCGCTGAATGGGAAGAGTTTGCCAGAGTAACAGATCCCCGTCCTGGAGGTCGAACATCACCACCAGCTACACCAGAAAACACGGCTCAAAGACTGGCTCGACTTATGAGCAATTGCCAGACTCGTTGGGAAGATTCTGCTGCTGGTTCTAGTATGATCAGCATGCCAAGATCACAAACAATGCCTGTTACACAATTGCAAACTCAGGTGGCTTCCTTGCCAAGTGCTCGAAGATCTGACTCGCACCCTAACTCTGTTGCACAGATGGCACCGATTTCTTATGGCCCTGTTATACATTCAAATAGTGCAGTCCTCCAGCCCCATGTCCGAGTAAATACTCAGAGCTATGATTCCGATAGATTCCTCGCCCAAAAGGAGTACTTTGGCAATTCAGCAAACAGTCTTTCAAATCATGGTTCTACTCGTCAAGCTCCAAGATTTGATGCTGGTAGACAAACCCCGTTGCGTAATTCACCTGTTCGTGGTAATCACAACAACCAAACCGCGTTCAGCACAGATGATTATCTCAACAAATGTCAATCAATGTTCCTCGATGTATCCGGTGATCCAGGTGTAACAAAATATGCGTCACCATGGCCCAGTCCTATGCGCAACTCTGTTAGTCACAATGCTCTTGATGCTCGGGCAAGAGTTGTCGGACCCATGCCGCCATTCAATTTGACTACCAAGTCTCTCGCGAATGAGTCTGCTACTAGCGCTCGTAGGGATCAATCTGTCAACACTGAAACCCCTCGCAAGGTTCCCACTGATGCTAAAGGACTTGAGATGCTCGCCAACGTTTTCGCACAGACTCCGCAAAAGTATTTGGGCCCAGACAAACCTCAACTCCAAATTCCTGTAGACTTACACAGGTTGTCCACCGAAGAAGTCACAAATTCTGCTAATACTCACGCCTTAACCGGCAACGACCTTGGTGTCATTTTCGCGTCGGTAACATCGGAAGATGAAGATCAAGTTGGATCAACATTGACTTCTCAGCCTACACAAGTTGCAAATTCTCCAATTATATATGAGGATCTGGATGTCAACTTTGCTTTGAATGAACGACAAACATCAGCATCAAAACAAGTTACAAAAGCTGCTAGTACACCCACATTGACACATGAACAACTCGGTGTTATCTTTGCTTCGAATCAACCATATGCATCATCATCCACGCAAGTCACAAATTCCGCTAGTACTCCTTCATTGACACATGAAGACCTCGGTGGTATTTTTGCTTCGAATGTTCCAACATCCAACGATGCCGAACAAGCTCATAATGTTCCAACTCATACGCCTCAGCATTTGGGTGATATTTTTGCTTCGAATGTTCCAACATCCAACGATGCCGAACAAGCTCATAATGTTCCAACTCATACGCCTCAGCATTTGGGTGATATTTTTGCTTCGAATGTTCCAACATCCAACGATGCCGAACAAGCTCATAATGTTCCAACTCATACGCCTCAGCATTTGGGTGATATCTTTGCTTCGAATGTTCCAACATCATACGACGCCGAACAAGCTCGCAATGGCCCACCACATACGTCTGCACATTTGGGTGATATTTTTGCGTCGGATTCTTCAATCAATAGCAATCAAGGTACCGTCACACCAACGTATATGAATGGGGATGATGTCGATGATGACAAGAGTATTGGATCGTGGACTCGGCGCACAGAGCATCGAACTTCAACAAGCACTCAGTCGGGCAATGAGAAGGAAAATTTAATTGTCACTCCAACAACTCAAGATGGTTCTCCAAAGAGTAAACCTACCTTTGGTGAACGTATTAGAAACACAAGCAGGTATGTAAAAGAAGATTTCCCGAAAGCCCTATTCTTATTGACTTTCTGTAGTGCCGTACAAAAGAATCAAATCTTGAAGAATTTGCTAAACCTTCAACCTGCAGCCCATTCAGCCGTCGCTGCACCTGCTCACGTCTCTTCAGCTAATGCTCAAGGTATTGTCCCACTTCAGAATCGCGGTTCGGCAGCTGCATCTCTCGCTCCTGCTATGGTCAGTATGGCAGCTACCAGTAAATCTTCAACGGTTACTTCACCACGAGGCTTTGCCAGTCCAACCACTCCAGAGAACCGCTCACGTAACCATTTTAATCAATCTTTCCGTCGTTCCCCAGAGCATTTGGGAAATGAGGACTACCAAAATTGTTTGAAAGAAATTGCTCGCCACACATCTAACAAAAAACTTCAAGCCGAATTGAAATGATGTGACTTTGGTGGTACACTGTGTTATTCATTAGTCTCAGGTTACGACCGCAGTCTATGATTTCATATTCGCAACTTCTAACATGAACATAGTTTCTTCATCTGCATGGCATGGTTGTCATTGACACTGTCATGAGATATTGGAGATTATATTGTATCAGACACGCACCTTATTGTATTGATGGCACGTTCGCATTCGATATCAAATAGCTGAACTTGTATCTGAGGATTTCAACCCCACTTATGCTAGTATTGGCCTTTCGTATCTTTGCACTTTTGCCGTTTACATTACTGCTTTTTGTTTTACTTATTTGGCCACAGACAAACGCACGTTTATTTTTGTAGGATTATTTGGGCACTGAGCTTTATTTCCTTTTTTTCAACATGAGTTATGGCTTTCTCTCTCACTGTTGATATGAATTTGAAGGATGGTTTTATGAATGATATGGTGGTCGTGAATGATGATGGATAGGTGGTGGGATGAAAGGCAGGTGTGGATACTATGATCGATCGAGGCTCTGTTGTTTCTTTTCTGATACTATTGCGTTGATTTTCTTATTCCTTTGCAGAAAGCTTGTCACCCAATAACGATATGGAGGTCTGCCAGATGGTCGAGGACAGTATTTGCATTCTTGTTTCATAGTTAAATAAAATTCATCATATAAATTTCTGAGTGCATTGTGATATAGTGATTACTGTAGTAGTATTTCATCCGCGGATATAGCTACCCAATGGTGGCTCTCATAACAGGCGATGATCATGAGTCCCGGCCCATACTACCAATGAGCTGCTTGTAGTTGGAACTTTTTATCTTGAAGTAAATAATTACTGACGACAAAGAGTCTTTCAATGCATCCCAGGTGCGACTAACAGGGTTCATATACTCTCATGATCATAGCCTTCCAAACCTACAACCAAAATCCTCCCGAGTCCCAGCGTTGCGTTCATCAAGGCAAAGATGTAGGATGCGTTTCAGCCCTGTCCCAACTTATATTATAGTTCAACTTACAAGGCCGTACAAAACTGCTGTTTTCTTGCTGAGGTTAACCAATGACCTCGGGACTTGATGGCTTCGGTTATTGTAAACCCAATCGGGTATGGTACTGTAGTAGTGAAACGCTAAAGGCGATAAAAGTTGATCAAAGCCCAAACTGGAAGGGATTCTAACCATTCAGAGGCATAGAATCCATTATATAATCTGGATGATCTGGAATGAATGACTGGTGCTGATCTCCCTCTACCCGCTAAATAATGATGGGCCCCACTGTGGATCTACCCCCGAAGATTAGGAAATCTCTCTTAAGCTGCCGATGGAACATCAACATTAATGAAGGTTTTCCTAGGACATCAATGGAGGAGCACTTCCGTTTAAGTCATTCTTCATCCTCCGAATATTTTTCAAATTCCGTTTAGTCTCCTTCCATTGAGCCACCATCATCACTTTTTCCATCCGTCAAAGTCGGTAGATGGAGCAGTAGAGAGTAGGTACCTAATCATGATTACCTCGAGCTCTCGGCCCTACATTATTGGTGCATGTGTTGCCCTCACTTTTATCCTCCTCCTCTCTCTCCAAACTAAGAAAGAATCATCGTCAGCATCCTCAAAATGGTTAGACTACTCAGACAAATCCCCTCTCTCGTCGGATCCCCAAAACTATGTCTCCGCTACTTCAGACAAGCAGCTTAAACCATACGAAACAATCTCGGAAATAGGCCGGGCGAGTAATACCACACTTGGCGTATGTGTTACTTCCTCCTCAACTTTCTCATATGTTAATTCAGTGGCAAACCAGTTCCAGAAAGTATTTGTAATAGGGCTATGGGAACGCCCAGATAAGCGTGATGCCATGGTATTATCTGCTTCTTTGACAGGTTTTGAAGTAGAATTTGTAGAGGGGATGAAGGGCGACCAGATACCTGATAAGGCCCGGCCGCCGGTATGTGATGTCTACATCGCTCCGCCCACTATCTGCTGCACCCAGTAGCTAGAACTGGGGTTAACGCTTGGACATAGGGACTTACCTTAAAAGACGGGGCATTGGGTTCTTGGCGAGGTCACATGAATGTAATCCGTAGGTACGTACATACCTTCTACTCCCATTTCTCTTCCTCACAGTACACTTGGAACAATTCTCATTGTCTCCATGTAGAATCATAGAAAACAATCTCGCCTCAGCATTTATCATGGAAGACGACGTAGACTGGGACATCCGCCTCCTAACCCAGCTTCCCGAATTCGCCAAAGGAATTCGCACCCTATCTCACATCCCACTCTCCAAACGCCAAAACTCTCCCTACGGCGATGACTGGGATATTCTATGGCCCGGACATTGTGGTGATGTGCTCCCCTCAACTTTCAATGAGAGTAAAAAGGACGAGGTCTACATAATAGAAAAGGACCCAACCGTCGCCCCCAAATCCGCCCAAACATGGTTAAAAGCCCTCGAAGATTATCCAGAAAAAACTCGAATTATTCACAAAGCCGGCGCACCAATCTGTACCTTTGGATACGCCGTCTCCTACCGTGGAGCCCAGAAAATCCTCATGGCACTCGCTGTAAAAGGTGGCGCGAATCTCGCCATGGATAATGCACTCGCATATCTGTGTCGCGATGGATATTTAGATATGAAATGTTATTCCGTGGAACCTCAATTGTTTCAACATCATCAACCTGCGGGTGCGATGAATAAGGATAGCGATATTCATAGCTTTGGAGGTGGGGATGCGATGGGGACAAGGGAGAAGGGCGTTACGGATATGATTGTTTGGAGTGCGAGGTTGAATTTGGAAAATATGATTATGGGGAATCGGGATTATGTTATGCAATGGTGAAGAGCTGGGGGTGCTTTGTGGGTTTTGATTGGATGGTAAGGATATCAGTATTGAGGGGCGTTGGTATATAGGATGGTGGCATAGAAATGGCGTAGTTTACTAACATATTTGGGTATATAGAAAAGGGGTATATATTCTAGATACCTACATCGCGTAAAGTCTCTCGGCTTCTTGTATTAATGTCTCCCACCCACTTCATATGAGTTACACTGATGAGAAGAAATACACTTTTTCTTCTTATCATAGCTATCTTTTTGTTCTAAGAACTTGTTACTTTTAGCAAGTTGGTACCATCAGAGGGGTCTTTGACAACTGTGAAGTGGCGACTGCATGCTCGGGAAACAAAAGAGATATTTGCATGAAAATTTGTGATACTTGAGGATACGATAAAGAGTCTTCTTTCTCAGTACATACGGCTTAACGCAAGGAAGATGTCCTTTATGGGGGCAGGAAGAGAAGAAGAGGAAAAATAGAGAAAGTTTTGAGTTTAGGGGAAGAGCTCTATTATGATATCGCGGGAATTGTTTTATCGCATCATTTAAAAGGTTATGATTTGCAGAAGTAGGTAGTAATACAGCAATTAACTAACCTACTAAATAATACTCGACACATTCAACCATATTTCAAGTCAACCATGCAACATAGACCATGTGCAACCACAAAACTTAGCTCCAAAAGAATTACTGGGTGTTGAATAACCATCCTCAGATATCTTTCGACTCACATATGGTACATAATATTCAATGCAGAGCCTCCAAGGATTGCAACATTATATCTTTCTGAACGGAGATCACGTGGAAGTATCTGACCGTGACAAGGTAGATTAGTGTTAGACTCCAATGGGGATGTCATGGATATAGTTATTGAATCCCGATATAATGCAGTTGTTATAGTAATTACCTGTATTAAACACCATAATGTATGATCTTGAGAAGCTCTCCTCCATATGGACAGATTTCGTGTATAGATGCGGCATGGTACGCGGGGGTATTCGGCGGACTCACTGAATAAGCAGCCGGGAAATCCGAGCTATGCATTGTAAATCACTGCGACGCCACTTCGAACTACCATAAGCTTGCATATTACCAAGACTAGGTAAGCCTGTGTTACTCGGAGCTTCATGATCCCTTTGATATGATTTATAAAATCCCCTATGACATGAGGTATATTTATAATCATTGTTTGGTGACTTGTATCCCCACGAGATCAAAGAGATTTTTCGAATTTTCTATTGAGCTTTCCAAGCAGCGAAATAAATTGAACTATGGCGCCCTTCATCATATATGGCGCAACAGGATACACTGGTAAACTGGCTAGCGAGTATGCAAAGAGCCTCAATCTAGACTTTCTAGTCGCCGGCAGAACAGAGAAGAAGCTTAAGAGCCTAGCATCTCAACTCGATGTTCCTTATTCGGTTTTTGATGTCAACCAAGATGGCCTAATCGACTCAGTATTGAAAGATGTTACCGTCCTCCTCAATTGTGCCGGTGCTTTCATGCACACCTCCAAGCCTCTTATGCATGCATGCATACGAAACAAAGTGCATTATCTCGATATCTCAGTGGAGCTAGGCAGTTATCAACAGGCGCAAAAGCTCGACGAAGATGCAAAGAATGCCAACGTCATGCTTTTGCCGGGGTGTGGTGGAAGCGTCGTAATGTTGGGCTGCCTCGCTAGTCATGTCGTGGAGCAAATCAAAACTCCCATCAGAATTGATATCGCCCTTCACGTCGCCGGATTAATGTCACGCGGGTCGGCAATCAGTGCTGCAGGGAATATAACAAGCGAATGCTTCCAGCTTGTTAACGGATCATTAATTGAACATGATGCCGGTAAAACTGCCAAATTCGATTTCGATGACGGCAATGGACAGGTTACATCTTTTCCGGTGACATTGCCAGATCTCCTCACTATACAGAAATCTACAAATGTATCCAACATCAGAACATATGTACACGCCTCTGGTGGCAGCTTTCCAACTGGAGATCTTGCTGTGCTGCCTGAAGGCCCGACAGCAGCGCAGAGGGAAGCAGCACCATATCATGCAGCGGTCACTGTCACTTCTAATGAAGGAGTAGTCAAAAGTGCCGTTCTCCACACAATCAACGGTTACACCTTCACGTCAATGGCATCAGTACAGGCTGCAAAGCTAGTTATGGCTAACCAGGCCAAACCTGGCTTCCAGACACCTGTTCAGGCATTTGGCAAGGATTTTATTCGGACTATACCAGGCTCTAGTATCAAAGACCTCTAGTTTAAAGTCGAATTGCTTTCCTGTATATAATGAAAGCTTTTAGTGCTCAAATTTACCTTTGCAAGAATGACTTTCCACTGCTATTTGTTTCGAGAGTATGGTCGAAGATATTTGATAGCAAAGGTAACCTAGTGTATTGGATCCTAGGGTGATATCAGCTGAAGTGTCTTGATTTTGGACCTTAAAACATATCGAACGTGATATTCCAGAAAATTAAATTCCAGAATGGTGTCAAATAAGGTGGGATTGGTCGGAAAACTGGTATGGAATATTTGTAAGGTACAGAACTTCAGGGCGCATATTACCAATTTGATACTCTAGATATCGTTTCCGAAACGGGGCCGGTCATCTTGGAATTCCGTTGAAGCAGTACAGGCATTTATAATCAATAAGTAAGATTTCTGTACTAGGTTTAAAGGAATGAACTCTCATTTCACATGTATAAAAGGCACAAAGTTTACTCACGTCAACTTATATTATCAATACCATCTATCTGCATCCCTTGTATCTGCGAAGCCCCAATTCGAACGACCATCTCAGATCTCCAAGTCATTCTCTATAAAAGTCCTTTGACGCCGAGAAAATCACCACGGCAATGGCGGCGGTTACATCGGATCACGAACTCATCAGAAACGTAATCGCAAATATTGCAATTTCATTTGATACGAACGACTTCGCAGAGCTTCGAGGTTCGTTTACGGAAGACTGTGTGGCGGACTATACCGGTTCGCTTGGTCTCATGAAAGGCATCGACGCTGTTATCGAGCAGCTGCAGAAGACTATCGGGCACGTTACCACCTTCCACGGCTTGAGCACGCAAGCTATTCAGCTCACGGGGAAGGATACGGCCGAAGCTACGACGTATTGCTCCGCGAGTCATTACGTAGGCGACAAGTCGTTCTTCGCCGAAGCTAGGTATTTCGATAAGCTTGTCAAAGTGACAGAGGGAAAAACCGTGAAGTGGTTGATCGACCACCGCTTAACTACGATGATGGGCGTTCCACGGGGCGATGTCTCCATATTCAACATGGACTTGGAAGGATGGGTGGATACCTTAAAGGTCTGAAAAACTCCGATTTCCACGAGCGGAGCATGTATCTGATTAGGTGAGATACTCCTTTGAAATTCGTGGCTGACCTTGGCTAACATCAAACTTAGACCATGAAACCAGCATTCTACCCCAGCCATTGACTTGTGGAAAAAGATTAGAAGAGGTGGATCAATAGAGTTCTAAGAACAAGTCTTTGAGACCTAATATCTTGTAATAAATTCATGTTTACTACGTATGTTCGATTTAATGTGATAATTCAGATTCAACATGGAACCGATGATGTTAAAGTTTTCCTTCCTAGTGTATAGAAATATTATCTAAAACAATAAACCTCGAAATAAATAATACAGCACTTTCCACTAATTTCCAAGCTTGGACACTAGTCATATTGAAACGAAAGTGAAGAAAGAAAGATAAGTGCGATTAAAGGTAAAAAGGGCAAGAGCCTCAACTTTTTGAAAGACAATATCGTCATCAGTTGCGGGGGTTGGTGGGTTTTTGGATGGGGGGCGGAGGATAATAGTATAAATCACCACAGCTTCCAGAACTGCTAAGGGCATAGTCTCATCAAGTCTTTCGGGCTTCTTCTCGGCTTCCTGTTAGTTCACGGCTAGATAAAAGTACATTTAGACCGACCCGATCAACAATCAGATCCAGCTCCCTTAGAATTGTGTTCCTTATAACCTCCTCAGCTCCTACACATTGCCAATGCCACATCTTGACCAAGGTTTTGCAAGTCGCAAGTAGCCGCGGCAGAGCATTGCGTTGAGCAAAATGGGTGAAATGAAATATTGGAGAGAGTTAGAATTCCTCGACCAGCATCCGGGGCCAAGTACGAAGAACTCGGAATATGAGCTTCATGCTGTGATTCGCTAAAGCAACTGAGCTTGAGTCCGGAGACGGGTGTTGTTGAAGAGAGGGAACGGGCTTAGATTGATCGAACCCGTGAGAAATGCGGCCATGGTCATGATCCAATGATGTCAGCCCTTGGCTGTCAATATATTGCGAAGACGGTAAAGCAAGGAAGGTCTGATGGCGGCATTGAGGACCAGGATCCTAAATCCAAGAAAAAGGAGTCGAACAGAGTAGGGTCAAATTTCGACTGCAAAGGCTGTGGTTGGAAATTTTTAGAGATATCTAGAGACGGCATGCTTGTCATATTTCTATCAATTCCGAGCTCGCTATTCTCGTTTGCAAAAGTGTTGGACTCTTCGGTACTGGTATACTGACACGGGATACCGCGTATATGGCATCGTGAGCAACTGGGCCGTTTCAAGGTGCAATTTGTTTCATCTGTAACACAGTGATGGCACGCCCTACGCCGTCGTGATTGATTTTTGTTACAATTATTCTTCAAATGGCGACTGAGCGATGATTCTGAAGGTTAAATGCAGATCAAAAGAAAAGCCTTGCGATTCGCGGTGGTTAAACATGGCTCCAAAAAACAGTCCCCTATCCTTCCGTCCGCAGATTTCACTTCCATCGTGTTGTAGCGGAGATTGGGTTGTGGGGGTAAATGTGAAGAAGAGAGCTCGGATTTCCGAGCTGCTTAATCAGCGAGACCGTCGAAGAGCCACCCAGCATAACAATTTTCACCATTCCGCGCATTTGAAGAATTCCGTTTCTTCTAGGAGACCGTCGCCAATCTCTGCAGTCTCCGATCTTCTTGTTATGGTATCGGGCACCGCTGACTAAGCTAAAAATCAATCCTAATTGGGCCGAAAACCCAGTATGTCACGTTTCATGGTGACTTATCCTACTCCTTTTCTGTACCACAAGCATGTTCCAGAACTAAATCTATCCACTTGCCTGGTGAATAATTTGAAGTCCCACGAGGTTTTCATCTATAGGGGGGGGGGGTGTTGTTCTGCATTAAAAGATTGTGAGCGTCAGCCGGCTTGTCCTGTTCCGTTGTTCACTTTGTTCTAGGGGAATTGAAATTTTGGAGATGAAGAGCCACTGAGTGCTACCAGTTCACAATCGAGGTCCAAACCAGAATAAACGGTAGAATTTACTGTAACTGATTAGCGCTCCAGGGCCGGTAAAACTTGGTGCTATAGAGAGTCAATAAACTAACTATATCCTCTCAGGCGCTCCAGGTGTATTGTTAAATTGTGGTTTTATTACATTTCAGAGAACGCAATTCGATGGCTTGAGAATGAGAAAATGAACATTCACCGACGACTACCTATGTATTGTAGCCTTCTTTCAGTTATGAACTAGTTAAAACTCTCCTGATAGAGGAATTCTGGACGGTTACATAATAGGCGATGTTCCTCAGCTGTGATACAGCTTCAATTAGATATGTGCGACACTTGATCGCATGGTTAATGGAACCCAACAAACACTCTGGCGATAATTAGCACATTAAAATTAGATAATAAACGTTAGATCCCCATGTATATTTCGAATACACTCAGCGCGTTGAAGGTACTCGAGACTAAAAGTTGCGGCGAGAGTACTATAATTAGCAGTAAAAAATCACAGGAATGAAATTACAAGTAAAAGACCAGAACACTGTGAACTTACATATGTTTTAAAGAATGATATACCAGTAGTAAGTTGTTTGGATTTGTAGTAAAGATGACCGAGAAAACACCAAATGCTAAGAGGTTAATAGAACCGAGACTGCCTGAGGTGGTAATAGGGTAAAGACGAGATGGTATTTTGATGTCAAAAAAGGAATGAATAGAAAAGGTTATACAATTAGAGTTAAGAGGCCAGATATTTGTAATATTAGAAAGTAAGAAATTTAGTATTAGATTAGATGTTACAGCAGAGACGATACTATCATTTTGATGTGTATAACAGCCCGTTAAGATTGAGTAGGTTAGACTAGAATAATATTGTGCAGATGTCATTTTCGAAGGAGAATGAATTCAATTAAGAAACGAAGGATCGAAAAAGGGGGTTTCGTGACCGGAAAGTATTAGTAAGCATTGAGTCAGAGATATCACGTCAGAAATCACTAGGTAATCAAAGGCATAGTTTCGAGGCAGAAAACAGTTCAATTCTCCGTCCGTCCCAGTCTTAACGTTCTCGGGTATTAATTTTTACCACCCTTAATACCCTTAACATCCAGTCACCAGATCGGATAATATCGCGGCCTTGGGCCCAATCAGAAAGTAAACGTCGGCAGTACTAGGCTATTGAGGGCGCCACCCTTTCAACGAACGGCAAAATGGGTTCAGGAGAGCCAACTGCTCCTCCTTCAAGTCTCCTCCCCTACTGACTTCGTCTGCGCTTGGCTCTTCTCTCCCCCTCGTCTCCACCAAGGTTCGCCTCCTGTTTCGCCTTTAGTTGAGTGGTTAGCAATGTATTCCGAACTATAGATCCCGAGAAGTGACAATTGAATATGGCATCAGTGGGGATATACGTACTCTCATCTCTTCAAGCTCTGCCTTCAATGCAGTGATTTCCTCTTCCTTCTCCGCAAGCTCCTGGTTCTTTCTTTCAACCGTCGTCTCCTTCTGCTTGCCCTCTGTCCACCACTTGTGGATCTCGTCGTCCTTGTCGAGGATCTTATCCTCAAGTTCTTCCTGTTATTGAATTATTAGTAATCTCTCAAAGCCAGGGGTGAGTTCGCTACTAGATTTGGTAAGACTTACGATCTTTTGATTCTTCCGTCTGATCTCTGCATCCTTCAAACGAAGGCCTATGTTCGCCAACGCCAATGCGTTGGCGCCGAAGTCCTGGCTGAGTGTCTCCGGAGCCGGTTGTGCTTCCGCGTGGAAGTCTGGCATTGTCTCGTCCGAGGAATTTGGTGACTCAGACATGCTTGGTCGTTGAATGAGTGGTTCGAAATTTTTGTCTTTTTGGTTGAATGGTTGAATGGTGTAAGTTCTCTTTGCGTAGATCGAGAGATCAGTGTGTTCTTCCGCGAAAATTCAAAATATTCGGCAGCGAAAGCTGAACTTAAATACTGCCTCAGGACAGTAGCCTGTGATGAAATCTATTGTGTTATTGTGGGGCAAGAGACAATAAAGTAATTCACCCCCAACCACCCCAAAATGGTACCAGGGCGGGCTCTAGGCTTTTAGATTAATAGCGAAACTGCCCCTGACAGTAGAAGCTAGGATTAAAGTTGTTGCTCAGAATTCGTTTATTCAAAAATACCCCCACGCCTTCCCAACGCACTTTCCTCGAGGAAACCAAGATCAGAGTAACTCCATCGCTGTGCGCCTTCCGTCTGATTGAATCCTGGCATTTAGCTCCGTCGCACCTTCCAAAAGATTTTGCTGAATAGTCCTTCGGATCGGAAGTTTTCCAATTGATAAAATACTTCCAATCGCAGCAAATCCTAGCATTCTCTCCCCATTTATTGACCTTTCTTTCCTGGCACAATCTCAAGAAATATATGCTTAAGATATACAAAATTATTCCAAGAAAAGCAGCGTTATCCACAAGATATTCACACAGTACCTATAATGCTACTAGAGCAGCCTGCGAAAACAATATGCGATATGGATGGCTCGAAGTCACAGGAGCTGGACTTTAACGATATAACAGAGGAGTATCTTTGTCAAAAGACGATTTCAGACAAGAAGCTCGCGGCTTTCGCAGCAATACCCGAAAATGAGAAATTAATAGTCGAGGTGAACCTAGAAATAAAGGAGCGGGCGGAGGCTGTTTCCAGAACTTGGAAGTATCTGGGACAATTACTTGAGAGGTTCCAGTATGCTAAATCGGTTCACTAAATCCTTTGTTTTTAATACCTGATTCTGTTCCCTGATCTTAAACTCCACCTCTCCGTTTCATCGTATGCTTTCCTAATACGGCTTTGATTCCTTATTTTCCTCATTTCTCTACAAAGATTTTCCTTAACAGGCAGTCACTGACTCTCCGATCTTGTAGGAACGAGGCGCTGGAAGTGTGGTTCACCGCCGACGAGGAGAAAAGAAGCCAAATACTTCAACGAATCATGCCTACGATGCCCGCTTCTCATCGTCCAGACCTCAAGGCTTTATATGAACATATAAACGGGATTCCCTCGGTTGGGGCATCGAGCAGAGGTCACTACCTATGGCCTCAACTGAATCTAGAAGATTTGACAAGCAATCCTAACTTTTTGATTGACCTCCTTCTCAACAGGAGTCAACACGAACCATATAAATTTGCGCAAACAGACGCTAGAAATCTATTCTCAGGTAAGCTCCTTGCACTTTTAATTAGGCCGTGAAAAACACTAATCAATACTGCTGATTACAGGAAATGCCACGAAAGCCATACTCCAGAACTCAATACATTCCGACTTTCTAGTGCTCCTGGATCAAAACTCCTATGGAAAAATTGTTGTCGGGGACGAATCAGAATACAGTGAAGGGCACAAGAACAATAGAGCTCGGTTCGGCCGTGGAATTGGAGTCTACGAAGGATTATGCGTGATGGAAGTTCAACAGGGACTCCTGGAGTTCTTGGTCGGCTACTGTCGGGCAGTAGTCTTGGGTATGACCCATTCGACTGAGTGGGATATACTGGCCACTCCTCTAAGAAGAAAGTGGCCTAAAACAGGCATGGATGCGATATCTTCAAAGTTCTACGGCGCACCAGAAATACCAACAGACTTTACAAAAGTAAAATCCATGTTCCGTGCTCGTTTGGCTTTAGCAGAGGATCATCTCTGGCTGTTGCGGGTGAACCCAGGCTATTTTGAGCAATTCGTTGCGGACAACAAATTGCGGATGTTCGGGTCGCGTGAATTGATTGACGCATTTGCTTCCTTGGAAGAATGGGATTTCTATTTGAAATTAGCAACCGAAGCCGAAAGGCTCCAGAAAAAGTACGCAGCTACATTATCGCCCGAAGAAGAGATGCCGCAAGATTACCTCGAAGTAATTAGATTGCTAGATTACGAGTAAGTTATTGTCTGTGGCTCTTTTGGACTTTGTTGAATGCTAATCTGATTATAAAGACTCAAGAAGACAGAGGACAATACTTTTAACCAAATTCTCAATGCTAATGACCTTTCAAGCTCCCTTAAAAATTTTAGGAGTAATCTCGTTGACGGGAACAAAGACCAAGAGCCAGAAAGGATTATTTTTCTTCGCAGCAAAATGGTGTCAGACATGCGATTGACGTGGTTTTCCGACTTCATAGATGAATTGGAACGGAGAGTCATGGAAGAAGGCTCTCGGGGAACGAAGATATCAGCATACGGAAAAACGCGGCCTGCTGGCTGGATCCGTGGCTATTCGGATGTCGGCCTCTTCGGAATCGCAATTGACGAGTTGTCGAAGTACCAACCATGGATCTCCCAAATACGTACAATGAGACAAGGGGAAACTAATTTGTTGAATAAAACAGTTCCAGATGAACGGGGAACCCGTTCAAGATACAGAGACTTTTTCCGGAATAGCGATTTGTTTCGTAAGTTCGGCTATCCTGAGAGCAGCTCATTCAATTACCCAGTAGAGAACAAGCGCTCAGAGGATAATATCAAAAGGTTGCGTCGCGCCGAGCTAGATCTTGATTCATTCTGGAAAAATACTGACGAGCTTTTGATGGCTTGTGGTTTACCAAATATCTTGAGGGGCGTAGATAGTGAAGGGATGTTCTGGAGTAAGTCTATCTGCTACTTTGCGGCGAGAATTATCTGACAATTCCACCTGACGAACTCCAGAATTGCAAGCTCCGATTATGACCACAAAAGTATCCGATGTGACAATGCCCAAGAGATTTCTTTCGGCCGACAATTTGAATACTAGACCCCCAAATTTTCTCCTCGCTGAGAGCATTCCATATGTAATGTTGGTTTCGGAACGTGCTATGAAAGTTTTTTCGACGATCTTTCAAGGAACGACACTAGGGGTCGACGCGAATAAGATTAAGATACACTTTCGAGAGTTCATCGGAGCCATGGAAGAGGTAGGATTCAGAGCAACCAAACACCATATTTCTATCTGGCATTTTGAGCCCGAAGGGGTCCCACTGTGGGCTAATCCTGCTTTAGCTCATGGAATCATGATTTATGAACCGTGGCCTAATCAGAGAATCTCATTTAAATACGCGTTAGAGCTAGGCCAAAGGCTTCACAGGCGGTATGAGTGGAACATCGACATGTTCACTGCCAAGTACAACCCGGATACCCATTGGATTGCCCGCTTTGACGACGTACAGTTTTTACATGGAGAAGAGATCACAGCGGCCCAGGAACTAGGCATATCAATGTTCGAAGTAGATATGAGGAATCAACAGATTGAAAGGCTGCAGGCGGAGGCAGGAGGTTACTTTGTTGAGAGAAAAATAAAGGATCAACCTATTTGGTTCGGAGATATTCTTTGCGAAAGATCTGCGAAAGAAGTGTATGCCGCAAGATTGTTGAATCAGGAAGAGAAAGACAATGAAGTTGGACAGAGCAGCGAATAGATATACCCAATGATGTTTGGCAATTGGCCAGAGCATCAATAAGCAATAATAAAATGATTACACAGCGTATCTCCACTATTCAATGTCTGAATGTAGATTTGGGAATCGAATGACCTCGGAGGCTTATAATCTAATAGCTTCTCAGCATTAAATGACCCATAGCACTCTTCACTGCCTGGTTTGAAAGCCGAACATAGAATGATCTCTGAAGCTTAGGAGCCTTATATCATTCTTCAGTGTCTTTCAAAGCTAACAATGGGATAGCACTGAAAGCTCAGATGCCTCACGACACCCTCCAATGCATGATTGTAATTCTAACAAGAGAATGGCGCTTCAGGCTAGATGCCTTATGACAACAAGTTCTTGACTGGCTGCGGCTGCGGAGCCTAGTAGAATACGGCATGACTATTTCATACCATCTCGAAGAGATATCAGAGCGCTGTTTCATAGGTAGTTATATGTGTCTGTGTGCTTGTCGAGATAAGTTGACGTACCGGATGACCACTGAAGATCATCTAACGATGATAAGAAATTGTCATGTATGGGCATGGCGACGTCACAACATATATGGCGAGGTAGATTTGCAATTCTTTTGGAACGTGAACTGCTGATGTGGCGCAACTTTGAAGAGATACCATTATGTAGAACACAAAAGTAGGATTGAAAATAATATACACCTTCCGGTCTCCGGATATATAGAACGAACACCAACGAGCGCAGTCGACTTCAGGAGCACTAATATGGATCATATGAGCGTCGAAATATGATGTGTAGGGAAGGATGAATCTCAATATCTGAATTTATGATTTAGAGCCTGGGTGGTGGAGAATCATTGTAGATCCATAGTTCGTTAATCCATGGCCTGGTCAAGAGTGATGTAGTCTATCACATGTACTCTGTAAGCTCGACTTGAATATGAGATGTGCAGGAAGATTTTCACTGATTGGCCACCCCCAGTACTTTTTTGCATGCTGGTTCCAGGTGATGGAGTTGAAGTTGAATTGCCTTTGTCGCGCAACACTTTCGCAACTATTCGGAAAATTGAGGGGTGGTGCAGTCCTTCTGGGTGATATGCGATGGGATAGCGAAGAGGAGCAGAAATTGTGTATAAAACATTTATTACACCTTCAAAAATGCCACTCCAGAAATCAATCAAGTCTCTTCAATAGTAGGAAGGTTCCCTTGATCTTCTTCGGTATTTTTCTTGGCCTCGAGCCCGACACATCTGCCGATCAATCACATCATTCGCTCAACAGCGAATTCTCTCACGCATTGACCGTTCCGGGCTATCCCCATCTCTCCCTGAAAGCGGTACCAAGGCCACATACTGATACCCTCTTGCTCATATTTGAAGCTCAATCAGCAGATGCTGGAACTCGTTGTGATATGAATTCCACCCATCTCAATTTGAGATTGGAGACACACAACCTTTCGAGCTTCGCTATGTACGTTCCCTGGCTAGGCAATTATTATGGGCTAGCCTCACCTGTGCTTGCGAACCTTGGACGGAAGAATGGTGGAGCGGGATATGTCCTGGCTGGTGGACAGTTGGCACCTCTACTGCATAGTGGAGCAAAGTATTTCTTTGATTTCTTTGCGTGTAATGGCACTGTTAATGGAGAGGATGCCTTGGTGCTGGTTTTTGGTGTGTTCAATGGTGATGGGGCTTCTCGGACATTTTGTGTAGCGGCAATGCTCATCAGAATGTTAATGTAGATAACTAGCTGCGACTTCAAAGGGATTTGAGAGTTGAAAGTTGAGATTCTGGTGGTGTTGAAAAGCTTGAATGGACCGCGACGAGATTTTAAGACGCTTGTGAATGAGCCTAGCGGGTGAGGCTGGAAAGCTTGAGAAAATATTTAGTGTAAGTCTAGCTGTCATAGATATATACAAATTGACTATGAATATCGTGATCAGACTTAGGAAGCCAGTTGTTAAAGTAATGTAACAAAACTAAATCCAATAGTAAAAGTGGTATCTTTTGTGAGTGCAAATAGTGAAGCTTATCGAGAACAATATCGACAAGGACAAGAAAAAAAAGGGGGGGCGTTGATGTGTAGAAAGGCTCGATGAACAGGGCGAAAATTTGACGATCTTATAGAACTAATTGAGGAGTAGGGAGTATCGAAGTGCTTCGAATGCGTGAAGGTAAAACAGATCTAATTGTCGCCAAGTTATGTTGGTAGCAGGTATAGAAAGAATTCGAAGCAATTGAAAAGTAATAAAAACAGTCAACCAGAATAGAGAACCAGTGGAGGATTGTGGAAAATCTGAAGCTCTTGGACAACGGCATGGTTCGACTATTGTGGTGGAGCTGTTGAAGAGTTGAGAGTGTTTGAGCAGTTCTGGACCATAGTAACGTGGATTGTCGCATTTGTGTGTTGATTAAAGAGGGATAGGAAGGATGTGAGGAGTTCGAAGATGAGATTGAGCTGTCGTAAAGTATTTATTGAAGCTTCGAGAATATGTAAAAGTCCTTGAAGACAGTAGACATGTGTACATGTGATTATCGCAAATATATGCGTTGAGTATAGAAGATTCGAAGGGCGTGAGAAACAAGTAGCGGGATTTCAACGGTCAAAGATGAGCTGTTGAGGGAGAAGGTGATGTTAAGAACCTTCAAGAGTGGAGCTGGAAGGACTTAAAATCATTCCAGGCGTCTCAGAGAAGCTTCTGGGTTCCGAGGGGTTCAAAGACCTTCGGGATATAATCAGCAGTGGTGGTAGCTGGTGTAGACAACCTATTGACGGATTGAGGTTTCGATGAAACCTTCAAGAGGAGAGTGAGAGCGGATAAAGCTTCGATCTATCGCAAAGAACTGAGGATCTTCAAGGGGGGGCGGCGTGGGGGTAAGTTGTTTTGCCTGGATTGAGAAGACGTGGTGGGGTCTGGACAACACAAAGTTTGCTCTGAATTCGGAATGTTTTGAAGCAGAAAGTTCGTCAGAGCAACAAGGGAATCCAGAAGAGCGGTCTAATTGACATCCCATTCCATGTTCAGCCGTCTTGCCTCGTTTGAAATCCCAATCAAGAGTCATTGGGAGAGTGTGTCGCGTTAGAAGGAGAAAAACATATTGTTTGCTTCATGTTCTGACTTATTTCGCAAAGAATTGGGTCAAATTAAGGGGTAAAACGAAAGGTTGATTATTTGGATTTGCGCAACAAATTCTCTGTAACCATATCATGTATTGAAATTCATTATAGAGCTGAAGAGTTATGCAGAGGTCATTGGGAGGTCATCAAGAAATTCTGTTAGCCTTTGGTTTGTGATGTAATAATGGTTTACATTGGTGACCGGAGAGACAAGACAAGCATGGCCACCGTAGCCGGTACAAGTCAATATGCCGGGCCACAATAACCTTGGATTAAAATCACTCACTGATCTCTTGTGAAGAATTTCTTTCTGACAGTCAGTCCTCAAGGAGCCTTGCTCTTTGATGGCTTCGCTTTCTCTCAAAAAGTGTCTCAAAGAAAAAGCAAATACATATTATGGACATTTATCAATCATTGGTCATAAGTGGAACTTTTGCATATGGCTTGATTCGATGGATTTTCACTCGTTCACTCCAGGGCTTTCATGGATATTAAGTTTATAATAAGAATGATAGCAAATCTTTTGATATTGAGGGGTCCCAGTGCTTTCGCCTCCTATCCTCCTCCCTCTCTCCCTTCCCTAAAACTCCCCAGAAGACGATACAAAAGAGAAACGAAACCTAAAATATCAACGACCAGAAGGCAATAAATAAATAAACGAAAGCTTCTTCCTAATATCCAGTGGTATCAAGCGAGAGCGTCGGAATCGAATCTTAATATCGTAATGTGAAGGTGAAGGTTTGGTAGGATTGGGGTTGTGATGCGTTGTGTTCTGCGAGTTGCGATGCGTGAGATGGCTCGGATGTTGTTTGTGTTGAGGTTTAAGGATTGGGATTATAGTTGAAGGATTGAAGAGCAAAGTTTTGAAGGTAGGAGGGTAGTTTGAAAGAAAATTGACATGTTCACAGATCTTTTCCGCCTTCGGTTCATTTAAAATTTCATCATCTTAATCCACTCGCCAAACGCAACCAACAAATTTTCTGCAATGAGACACTTCAGTCTTGCAGGCCAGGGAAAGCAGGATGCAATTCCAAGATGGCAGCTGTGTGAATAGGGTTGTCATCAGCTGCCAATGGTTCCCCTCCAAAAGTTGCTCCTCATTTCAGTTTATCCCCTGCCTCACCAGGGCTATTCAGAAAGCAACAAGCAAGTGCTATTGAAATATCTTGACCGAAATGGCAAGAGTGACATTGATAATAACTCGTGTTCTTTGGGGGCTGGTGTTGCGGAACTCGACTGGTGCTTGGTTCACCTCCCAAGGTCAAAATGTCAATACTGGTGCTGGATCATCGTCGTTTTGACATGGCGATAAGTGTTGACTACAACTGATCACTATGTAGTTTTTGACAACTTTTCAGTCATCGATGCCTCTAAGATGAGACGGATCCATGGAAGTTTAGCCCCTCATATGTCCTTGCTTTCATCTTTGGTATTGGAGAAACAGTTGTTTGATTTGCGCCAAAAGAAACTTTTTTTGTTTTTTTTTTCTTGAAAAGGCAATCTCCCACTGCCATCAAAAAGATTGAACGGATTTGGAACCAGAAATTTTGGGCGATTCCAATAGTTTTGCTACTTCTTGTGGATATGAGAAATAGGTAATTATGCTGGGGATTTCGATAGGAAGAAAGTATGAATGAATACTAAAGGAAAGCTAAAAAGTTTGGGCTTTTCGGGATGCAAAAAAGGTATTGGAAAGCTCCCATTTAGATGAAGAAGATGTCCAATCTATTCTTCGCCCTTGAGCTGATCAAGAAAGACGTCGGCGTTTGTTTTTGGAGGCTTCTGTCTTTTGAGGACGTTTCGTACCACTAGTTTTGTTTCTCTTGGTCCTCGCAACTGCCTGTCGGGAGCTTGACGGATCATTCGATGCTGCTATGTTGGTAGGAGGTTTTTTTATTTGGTGCTGACGACCTGCAGCGAAAGGTCTAGAAGATGTGATTGGAGCGGACGAAGCAGGATCTGCTCGAGGTGGCTGAAGTGTGGAGGGTGAAGAATATGGGGGTATGGCCAGTCTCTGCTTTGGCTTAGCTATGGCTGGAATATCCGACCCAGCACTACCCTCAGAAGTATAATCCTCGAGGTGTTCTTCTTCATCTCTGCCTTCTTCCTCGTCGCCCTCTGCTAAATCGCCAACAAGGATGTTTCTCGCGCGAGTAATCTCGGATCTTAGACGATCAACCTCTTGCTGCAACTGATCGAAAATAGCGATAATACTAATAGGATGGTCTTCACTAGCGCGATTGACACCCGATAGATCACCCGGAACGGTATTCGCTTGATTGCCAAGAGATATGGTGGCAGCTGTCTCAATTCCGGTTCTTAAATCATCGATTCCCTGTTGCAACGGATCAACGATAGCTTCAGCCCCATTATTGGTATCCTCTCTGATGACAGCAGTGCTTTGAGTCGTCTGGGAGGTATCAATAGTGGCGGCGTTTCCAGGTGCATGAGAACGTGTGTTGTATCTGTGAGACGCCATGATAAATTCTATTTAT
The DNA here is from genome assembly GCA_025890175.1 of Ciborinia camelliae. NCBI lineage: Eukaryota > Fungi > Ascomycota > Leotiomycetes > Helotiales > Sclerotiniaceae > Ciborinia > Ciborinia camelliae. The sequence goes on from JANPYM010000001.1 coordinate 3,429,769, forward strand.
CCTTGCAGCTATTCTCTATCTTTCCTTCTCTGACAAGTTGATATCAGTGTCCAAGGTCAGATATAAACAAAGATAAGACTAGAGGGTTGTGGTGGGTGTAGACAGAGATGCAAGGTAACAGCTTTCGGGTACGTTGGAAATTGGAATCGGGTTATAGCAGCCTTTCCGAAGGTAGAACTATTTTCACGATATTTTAGAGTGGATGCCTTATTAGAAACCTCACGCTATGCTAGCGAGTAGCTCACTTCAGCCTTCCACTGGCAATCTCCTACCCTCAAACCAGGGAAATTGGGGCTTGTAATCTCTTCCAAGCTTTTTATGTTCTTCAATTAAACTTCAAGTCATTTCTCGGTGCGGAAGTTTCAAGCATTTCAATTTTCAAATCTTTCCGCATCTTGTTTCACTTCTACTTGAATTGGGATCAAAACTCATAAAGGCTTTTCAAATTAATTTATGCTTCGGATTCTCTGATATTCCATCAAACCATTGATTCTGTTGCACCTTCCCGTAAGACTACTACAACTGTGATAATATTACATGATTTTTCCAATATATAAAGATACAGTAAGACAATGTAACCAGAGTCGTCTAAAAGAACTCCAGAAGGTCTTCCCAATGGGTATTATGATGAAAATCCGAAGATTGTTTGTCTGCGCGTCTTTTAAGGTATCGCAAGATGTTGCGAATTCCGGAGACGGCTCGTCTTATCTTCTTTCGGCGCTGGTTTCTCCTCGGCTTTTTCTTTTCTTAATGCCCGCAGCAGCATCGGCATTTGTCTCCTTCTGCTGCTTCTGTTTCTGCGCGTTGTATCAATTGGTTTCGGGACGCAGATCCGGTGTCGATTCCCCTCCTCTTGAGTCTTCATCCTCCGAGGACAGGTCGGGGAGGATACTTGTCGCTGAATGTCTAAACCTTCCGCTTGTCGTAAGCTTTGTTCTTTCTGGGAGCTAGTGCCTAAGCCTGCTCGTCAGCCGACGGCTTCCCAGATCGCGAGCTATTTTCATAGAAACCGTCAGCTGCCAGCCAGTAATATGAATTGGATATATCTCAAGAAAAAGATTTTAAAGAACTATACTTGAGTGCACGATGGAATATGATTAGAAATATACGTACTCTAAGCGCGAGATGTATTCAGGGAGACTTTGGAAGCCTTCTTTGCAATATCGAAATTTGTAGTATCGTTCACCATAGCACCACGAACTGCCTCCCTTTGACTGGTGGAAGATGCAGAACGTCGTGTGGGTGGACTGTAAACAGGAACAGGACGTGGGGGTGGGGCTGGGTTGGCAATTCCTCAAATCTCGCAAATGTCCTCTTGGTAGCAGGTACCGTAGGAGGGGCGGGATGGACCCCGGCAGGTCAGTTGGGAATCCGAGGATGGTCTCCCAGTCCGCGATGTACTTCTGCCATGGGCAGTATGATATTTGAGCTCGACATTCCAAACGAATGACCGTGTTCGATCTGACTTGACGCGCTCCCTCATCACTTCGTCCACGCTCAGATCGTTAGCTTTCCAACTCCACGATAGGTCCCTCTAAAATTTCGCTGCCGCGAAATACCACTCCTCGCCCACGCCGAAAGGACTAGGCTCTTAAGAATATGGAGAGGGGTTGTTCCTCGCGTTAGAAGATATTTGGCTTTGCGATTGCTATGTTGTTTTTAGTATCAGTCTTACTAGTCTTTAATATGATTTTGTTCATAGCAAGATAGGAATCAACTTACAAATAGATCTTGACAATATCAGGTAGATGGACTAAGTTTAGTTGACTTTAGCTTTGTTCTGTGCAAGTGGAAGTTTCGTGTTTGTTGTAGGAACAGAGTATCTGAAATATATGATTGATTAGTAGCTTATGGAACGAAAATCAAGTTGTGATGGGGAAATTTCAGTTGTGGGTCACGCTAGTGCCGGAATTGTTTTGATATTTTAGCACCTTGGTAATTTTATTTTGCTCTAGCAATTACTGAAAATGAAATGATTAGTCTTTTCTCAATGCAGAATTATCTAATTTTAAATTATCCTTGCAATCCATTGCATCTTTGTGTCCAAAAAGCCTTTGACTTCAAAAGGATCTAAGACTTCTCCTTATTTACGCGAGCCGACTTTCCCGAATCCTTCATCAGTTCTTCCAAACTGATTTTACTGATTTTGTCATTCAAGGAACCAATATATTGATTATTACTTTTCTGCTGCTGCCTTTGTAATTCAACATGATTGTTCAGCAATATACAATAAGGTATATTTATTGCCCTGGTGGCAATCAAGTACCATGGGCTACTCTTTCGAAAAATCTCGTGAGAAATATTTTGTCTATCTTTTTTAAGTCCCAATCAAGAAATAAGAGCACAAGTTACTTTACTGTAACAACAAAAGAGGCATATTCATCTTACATGATGGTATGTTTGTTGTTGTTACCGTTCCCATCTTTTTGTTGGAAATCCTGGATAAGAAAATCAGAATCATCTTGCTAGTCATCCATAACAACAAAACAATATCACCAATTTTGCAGATTCAAAACATACACTACAAAGCATAAATGGTAGCAACAATCTCACCCTCAAAAATATCACACCCATCATATCTTCCTACATATCAATAGGCTCCCGAACTCTCTTATAGACTCTTCCATGCAATCGGTTGCTATAGTAGGTAAAGAAATCTAGAATCACTTCATCAGAAACAACAGCATTCTAATTCTAATTGGCCATCAGATTTTAGTTCGAGTGCGAAAGAACTATAGGGCCATCTGCCTGTGCAATCAACTGTTGCACTATGCTTGCCAAATTGCCAACAATCTCCTCCTCTTACGAACGCAGATGCCATGTCCGCAGGAGTCTGTCTTCCATCCAGTGAGTCTCCATTCGAGCGATGACGATATTGGCATGCGCCAATGAATTATACTGACGTACTATTCAGCGATAACATCAGCTTGTTCGTCAGAACTCCAGCTGCGACTGTCACCGAGTTTACCAGAGCTCAGTGGCTTGATCTTGCAGTTGATCGGTGACCAAGTCTTTTCATACGCGTCACGATGAGGTCCGCAGCGAATTCTATTGCAGGGCTGTGTGAGAATTATGACAGTAGTTGTGAAAGAGCATTGGTACCTCTCCTTGGCACCAGAAGAAACCCTCGATCTGTAAGTTGTTTCTATCATCCGATCTGGTAACATTCTTTGGACTCTGCCGCAGTTTTTGACAAATGAATAATTACTTACGCTGCAACAGAGTATCATATTTCAAAACCTGTTAGCCTCATGCAGATCGATATTCGAATCAATTAAGATATGAAAGACGCAGGATTCCCCTTTTGCCCTCGAAATATAATTATGGCATCCGAATCCGGCACAGCATACTCAGAATCTGATGCGGATGACGAGTACGAGAGAAGGGCGTATGACAGTTTCCCGGCCCTTGCCAACGATTCAGAGGATTCCGAAGATTGTTCCTCTAGTCAATACACCCCCGTTACATATTGTGGGAGGTGTTAGGTCGCAGTTACGTGTGTCCCGAGAGCAGGTTGGGAGAAAGACAAAGGGAATTGCTTAGATAGTATTATACTCTACATGTAAAACAATAGTAAAAACTAGTAGCATAAACAATTACTCAAAAGTTCAACCTCTATACATGCCTACGTTGATATTATTGTGTGACTATGGAACTTAGCTACCAAGGAAACCCTATTGCACAACCACTTTCTCACAATATGAAAAACAGGTATCGGAGATCCTTTCCTCAAGCATGCGGTCAAAATATGCGTGAATAGACTTCACTTTCTGCCACGGCTTATGCCGCCACCGCCAGCCATATCTCGGTTTAAAAGAAGCACCAGTGTGATTGTATCCACTTTACCCCCCCTCTCGCATAAATATCCAAACAGTTCTGTTTCTAATATAAAAACATCAATCGATATGGTCGCATGGCCGAGTTGGCAAATCCAATTAAATTAAACGTACCTGGCTCGAGCCTTGTATATCCACTCTGTGATATGGGGAGAAGCGCGCGAAAAGCCCCATAAAATGTGCGCGTCACATTTTTGCCTTTTTATTACAGGTTAGAGAGATACTTTCGTTTTAATTTTTTTTGGTTGCAGAGATAGTGGGGAAGTGATATGATTGAGAAAGTCCTTTCGGGATGGTTATGGACTGGCGTCAAATTCAAATAAAACTTCCTTAAGTCTTTTATTGCCAAATGTCTTCAAAGTGAATTGGGAGCGGTGGGTGCGCAAAATTTGCGACAAGCCTCATAATAGTACAACCGATAAGTCAGTGTTGGAAGGCCTTCATTGTATTGCACGTTGACCATCTAAAGTTCGTGAGGAGAAGCTTCCTGTTAGTCCGATGAAAGATAATTTCCCAGGATGCGAAGGAGGCAATGACTATACTCTTGCATGCGACTACATTTTGATCAGGTTCATGAAAGTTTAAGATACTTACGCCTGCCAATTATGATGAAAGAGAAGAGGGTCAGTGTCTTTATATCTCTTCTTCAGTATCAAGAGAAGTCTGCCGATAACATTCAGCCGAGAGGTAGGTCGGGAAGTGTATTCAGCAGAGCCGGTGATCAGAAAAGCTTTGCATATTGGTGAGAAAAGCAAGATCAAGAACCGGTAGCAAAGACTATTTCTGCCTTCTATGCGACGAATTGGCGAACCTACCTGTGTTTTCATTGTTCTCCTTAAAACAAAATTATATACATGAGACGATGAATGCTAACAGCGCTGGCGGAAGTGGAATTAATGTTAAAGAGGTAAAGCAATATGCAAAGTCACTTGAATTATTGAAATGACTCGAGGAGAGCGCTTCACTTTCACTTCCACTTGAAGATTAAAAGAGACGCGCCCAATGTCACGCTGGAGGAAAATCCTTCAGGTCAGGTCTACAAAAGTTCGTTTAGGGAAAAAGGAGTGGAGCCAGTAAACTACAACCAGGGAAAAGCTATTGCCAAGTAGATCAGAGTATGCACATACTTGGAATGCTCTGTCTTCATGCGGAGAAATTTAAAGAGTTACAAGGAGGTCATCATCCTGGAGATTTGAGATGAGTCGGTGGACTATTGCTGTCTTTTTATTGAAAATGCGAGGGAAGGTGGGGAGCGAGATGAAGTGTGATGAAGCTTCAAATCTGGGAGAGAAGCAGCACGCCAAGTGATGTGTATGACAGCTTCGATTCAATAGCAGTAGCTATTGTATGAACTCAGGCTAAGTTCCACAGGTTAGTACACTATAGTTCTTCCAATATGACATAACAATTGCAGTGAACAAGTTTCGAAAAGGTTTGTGTAAAGGTTGCTTCTTTGGAATGATACATTGAGCCCTGCCCACCTACTTCCATAACCGAAGATCTAGCATTCTCTGTTCATTTCCGCTCCATCGCTTCAATCCCCCACACGAGAGCAAACAACCTCGAAGTCCAATCGCCCAATTTTCCTCTTACCTAACCCCTTTGTAAGATCTGATCTATGCGCATATTTGAGCATAATTCCAAACCACCTTAGCGAGCCTCCGCCATGGCAAACAAAGGCACCTCCCGATTCAATTGGACAATTTCTTGACGCCAAGCAAGCCTCCAGCCACAACTTCTCGAATTGGTAATGTAGCCGTAATCATACATGGCCAAGGCTGGAAGGCTGCTGATGAGCACATTTTATATGGTTAGCCTTTTCTGATGCTGTTGGATGATTTTGCGAGGGATGAAAATTCACAGTGTGCTGTTTGATAATGAGTGATCGAGATAAATGATACGATGGGGATTGGGGTGATATTGAGCAGATTATGAGGGAATTAGACTGCATACCCTGTTGAGTTCCTGCATAATTGGAATTTCTTCCAATCGATATACCTTCATACATAAACAACGCCGATCGTCTTGAATCCCAAGTTAAGCTCCAATTTCTTAGTGTTTCCGCGCCTCGAAGAAAGTAACACATCGTTTTAAATCCCTGAAGACAATTTGCAATCTAGATCGCCGCAAAGGTTACTCAAAAATGGCTATTTTCAATCTCTTTCTCCTCGTCTCATTCCTCTCCTCCATTGTATCCGCTCATTTCTCACTCAAATATCCGCCGGCGCGTGGAGACTCCTTCACTCCACCAGCTTCTCAATGGATTTATCCATGTATTTGGACCTCCGCATTCCTTTCCACCCCCTTCACTTCCATTTGTCGAACTCCTACCCGAAACCATTCTTCCACCCCGATCTCCTAACCCTAACGCTCCCCCCTCACTCTAATTATTTACTAACCTACCTTCTAAGGCGCAAATATAAACACGACCGAAAACCGCACTCTCTACCCCACCACTTCCTTTCCCATCGGCCTTGACCTCCACCATAAATGGACATACATATTCGTAAACCTCGGTATATGTTCCCCCGTGATCTCCTTCCACCTGGCTTAAATCTCCTCTCTTACGCAATTCCCCTCCCACCAAACTAACCCCTCCCCAGGCCTCGGCACAAACGGCTCATCCAACCTCAACATATCCCTGACCCCCTCCCCTTTAAACGCTACCGGATCCGGTAATCTCTGTCTCTCGGACTTCACTTTACCTTCTGACGTCACGCTCCAAAACGGATTGAATGCGACGATCCAAGTAGTGACTGTTGGGGAGAGTGGCAGCGCGCTCTATAACGTGAGGTTTTCCTCCTCTTGACTCGTCTTCTCTGTTGATTTTATGCTGCATGATATTCCATTCTTCACACCATCAACAGACAATGATAAAGATTTGAGACAGAAATCGACATAAAAGAATTGAAAAAGAAAGCTAACGAGAAAAAAAGTGCGCAGACATAACCTTCTCGAGTAACACCACCGCCCTCCAGGCCTCAGATAACTCCACCCAATGCCCCACCACCCCCGGCATCACAATCGCCACTTTAACCGAGGAATCAAATACCACCTCCGATTCCAATGGCAGCTCCACCACCCCAGCTTCCAGTCCTTCTAGCTCTAGCAAATCAAGTGGATCCAAGAGCGCTAGTACGTCTCTAAGTGCTCTGGTTGTGTTACTGGGTGCAGTGGGCATTGCTAGTCTTTTGATCATTTAGTGATTCGGTTCTTAAGGATGTAGATGGGAATTGTAATGCAGAAGAAGCGATGAGATATAGGAGGTTTAGATACAGGATATGACACTTATTAGTTTGAAATAATGAGGTACCTATACACGAATTTATAATAAAGCTTTCGAACTTCTGGTCATCCTTTCCAATTCCAATAAATCAAATACTTGTCCTAAATGATCTACACCCCAGAACCTCTCAGTTTGACCGGTGATGTTCGTGTATATCATCCACTGCGTTTGTTTTATATTAGTATTTATTCATCCACCTCATATCCTTCGCACCCTCACCTCAATTTAATCCCTAACTTGCTATCATCCTTCACTCTCTTTTCTCATTCTCATTCCCATTCCCACCCTCATTCTCGCTTATGCCCCCATCCCACCCCTTCTTCTTCCCTCCAAGCTCTCGCCCAATCCCCAATCCAAATCCTAACCCCCTTGTTCTAAAAATCAAAAAAAAAACTTTATTAACAAATAAACTAATCCATACCAACCCATCAACCAACTTATCAATCAACCCATCAATCAATTTATCAACTAACTTATTAATCAACTCATCAATCAATTTATTAATCAATTCATCAATCAATTTATTAACCAATTTATCAACCAATTTATCAACCAATCCATCAACCAACTTATCAATCAATCCATCAATCAATTCATTAACCAACTTATCAATCAATCTATTAATCAATTCATCAATTAATTTATTAATCAATCTATTAATCAATTTATTAACCAATTTATCAATTAATCAATCAAACAATTAACAATATAATTTTCGATCTCAAAATATAAACCTATATCATATATTCTTTCCCTTCCTCTTTCATCCTCCTCCCCTCCTCCCCTCCTTCTCCCCTCCGCCCTTCTGCCCCTGCCCCTGCCCCTGCCCTCTCCTCCCCCCTTCCTCCCATCCCTCTCTTCCAACTCCTTATCATTTACAACGAACCCCCATAAAAAAATTTCGATTTGATCTAATCCAACTTGAAGATATGATATACTCCCGATACGATACGATAGAAGTATAAATGAACCGAGCAGAAATTAAAGCATCGCCGGCGGAATATACTCAAGCCTGAAGCCTCAAGCCTCAAGCCTCACACCCACCAAGACCCAGGAATTGGGCGGGGGAGACGCCACGTCTGACACAAACATCTCATTCGTACCCCTACCATCACCAACCCCATCTGCATGTCACTCACATTTCAACAATCAACGTACTGATAATGGATCATCATAATCATAATCATAATTCATAATTCATTCTAGCTGGGTATTATAGTGTACTAGGCAATCTAGGGTAATCGTGATGGGAATCTACCATAACAATGCAAAACAATTTCATCCTATCCCCCAAAAAGCAAGCTCGCGTTCCCCCATCTGTGTGACCATGTACTCCAATAAACACTCACTCCCAACTGACATTGTACTGCTCTCACTCCAGAGCCGGAACCTAAAAGAAAAGCAAGCCGCCGATCCATATCACAAGGAGCCTATCTATTTCTGACTCTTCTTCCTCGCCCTCATGTTTGGCAAGGTATTCATCTTGCCCGGTCTCCTCCCAATCTCCACACACAAAAAACGGATAAAATCTCTACTACACCAATAACTGCTATGAGCCGACAACATATCAACATACTGATTGGTCAAGATGCCCTGGCGGCTGCCCAAAACATAATCGACTTGACCATTCTCATTCAACTGACAGAATTTCTTCTCCGCCATTTCCTCGGCTGAGAAATCATGAACTGCCATTTCCATCTGAGAAGGCATCTTGGCTATTGTAGTAGGTCTGGGCATTTCTCCAACTGGAATTTCTTCATTTTGAGACATACCAGCAGCAGATTTCATTGCGTAGCTCACCGCCGTCATGAAACTGCGTGACGAGTCAGGCACTTCTGCTTGTTTGAGACATGCAGCGTATGATGCATCCACGCATGCATTCAAACGGTATGCAATAGGATCGTTGCAATGCATAATGTTGTAGAGGTTGTCTACTGCTAAGCAGCCAAATGTACCCGCATCACCAAAACCGTCTTTCGTACTGCCATTTTCACATTCGCAACCAGGCTTTTGAATCCCCTTTCTAGGCACTAAGCATTTGTTTTCGAGTAGAAGAAAGAAGGCACATGGACTGCCGGCGAGGAAGCAGTTTGTGGTTTGAAAATCAAAACACTTGGTATTTGGTCTCCATGAAAGCTCTGCTGGTACACTGTTATGTTGCTTACTCAACACTTCAAGTGCCATGGCACTACCAAGAGAATGTGAGAGGACGTGAACCCGACCATCTTTATGGAAGCCCGGATTATTCTTGCACCAAAGACGGTATATTCGGTTGGCCTCGGCAGTCAAAGCTGCGATCATCTTTTGCTTGTGTCCGGACATGTAGTACGGAATATCCAACATCACATCCGAGATGAGCTGGCGTACTTTTGGAATGTTTTCTTGAGTTATATCATCGAGTGAGTAATCACAACCAGTACGGTCTTTGTCTCCAGGCTTTTGTGGTCCACCGTCTTCAAACGAAAGGTTCGCGCGCCAGTTGACAGGGAGCACCATGCAGCCGCTAAAGTCTTCTCGAAGCACCTTCTTCACATCATCGTTCATGAGTTCGCGCTTCATCTCACACCGGAAACTGTTGATTGCATATGTGAAATTAAAGCTCTCCATGCGCTCTGAAAGTTTCTGGCCAATACCATGAATGACAAGGCAAAGATCAGACACCTTTTCGCATTCATCTTGTACCTTACATGCCGGGCAAGCATTCAGTTTATTATAATCAGTATTATTGTACTTCGCAGTTTTGCTCTGTGCTTTCATAACAGTCGTTAATTTCTTCGGAGTCTGAAGCTTGTACCATGCCTTCCAATTAAATCCACGAACGACAGCAATACCAACACATGCACCGTTTCTGATTTTTGTGAGAGGTCTACGTCCGTAATAAGCCGAAGGACAGAGGCTGGGCTTCAAAATGAAGGCTTCCTCGCAATTCTTATAGATGACCTCCGAATTTGGGTACTTTTTGCTAATTGAATTGGCTGCAGTTGGTTTAGCATCTGAATCTTCGACCTTACCCTCTGCGGCAGCTTCACCATAGAAGCAACGCGCGGCGCAATAGGGATCTGTAGAGAGTATGTGTTCGGAAGCATCATATTTTGAGGCTTTGGATTCTGGTTCCTTTGGCCATAGACGATGAGCGATCTTCTCTTCGCCCTCAGGGCCAACTTCTATCGCAGAACAGAGCTGATCGTCCCACGTCTGAGTCCAACATTCATTCTCCCTATAGCCCTTCTCTAGCTGGTTTGCGACACTTGGCTCAACAGGACACATGGTATCCTTATAGAACCAAGTGGCATAAATGCAGGAGTATTTATCGTAGAGAGATGACCAGTAAATTGGCTTTAACATCAAACCCGGTAAAGTAACCAAATGTAGTCTGCAAGTTCCAACGGGAACTTCAACTTGGCACTTTGAATGCTCCTTGTGCTTGTAAGCTTTGCATCCTTCAATTTCCATATCCTCTGTAGTATCACGCTCGTGTGATTTCCGAGTATCATTGGAACTCTCATCATTTGTTGGGTTATACTGAGCCACACGGGTTTTACCACGATTAAGATCAGGTAGTTTGACAAATGGGTTTCCTGTTGTACCATATCCCGAAGTTTGTGCCCTTTTGGTGTATGCATTGCCATTTCCAGCTATGAGCACATTGGCTTTGGATGTTTGCAATTGAGGTTCGCAGATGCAATTGTCATTCGCAGCATCTCCTTGATCTGTGACCGTGTGGTCCGCAGGTAAATCTTCGTCCGATTCATCATATAACCCGTCATCTTGATCAGTCGTACCATCTGCCTGTCGTTTATCAAAGAACCAACCTTTGCCTTTGGGATTTTCGCTCGTACAATGAGACTTTTGGGCAGACGGTCTGGTCTCGGAGTTATTAACGTGGTTATTATAAGATGTAGACTTGTGCACAGGTGATCCAGAAGAATGCTGGGATTGGTTGTTCTTTTGAACAGACTTATGTATGTCGGGTAAGGATCGTTCTAACTCGGAACAACAATCCGATACCTTTTTAAAGGATGTCTTCAATGCAGGCCTCTCTGTAATCTGCTTATCGTTTTGTTTGGCTGGATCGCAGCAGCTTCCCAGTCTTGTTAGGCATTCGGATTCATTTTGCTTAGAAGAACCATTGCCATTCCTCTCATCACAGCAACTTGGAATTCTAGTACTTGCCTCCATTTCTTTCGATGGATCAGCCTTGCTCTTGTCACAGCTGCCAGAAAATACCGTTTCCGCTTCGGACTCCGTTCGTTTATCGACCTTGCTCTCGTCACATACACCGGAAAATATCGTTTCGGCTTCAGATTGCTCTCTATCAGAAGAGCTATCCTCAGACTGCACTCTGCTGGAAGAGTTATCGATGACCTTGATTTTGTTACAGGTGCCAGAAAATATAGTTTCGGCTTCAGATTGTTGTCGCTTGACGAAAATGTTGCCTTTGCTGTCATCACAGCAGCTTGGCATTCTTGAGGCTGGGGAATCCAAGTCATCCTTTTCTTTTCTAGCATTAAAAGCGGCACAGCAAGCGTCTTCCTCGTCCTCGGAGCCATCGGAGTCCCCGGAATCCTTGGTGTCATCGGTTTTTTGGCGTTGGTCTCTGTAAAACGAGGCTGTAGTCGGCTTCCCGGCCGTTCGGGAGTCTGAAATTGGCTCCATCTGAGCCTTCAACTGCTGGTCAAACCAAGCCTCTGTCTCTTCTATTTGAGCCGCTCCATCTTGTTCGGCAACAGGAACTGTCTTTCCCTTATTCTTGAGCTTCGTCTTAGCAGGCTTCGTCTTAGCAGGCTTCGCCGTAGCAGGCCAAGCCTTTGTCTCGTCCATTTGAGCCTCTTCATCTTGTTCAGCAACAGGAACTGTCTTTTCGTTATTCTTGAGCTTCGTCTTAGCAGGCTTCATCTTAGCAGGCCAAGCCTTTGTCTCTTCCGTTTGAACCTCTTCTTCTTCTTCAGCAACAGGAACTGCCTTTCCCTTATTCTTGAGCTTCTTCGAAGCAAGCTTCATCGTAGCAGGCCAAGCCTTTGTCTCTTCCGTTTGAACCTCTTCTTCTTCAGCAACAGGAACTGCCTTTCCTTTATTCTTGAGCTTCATCGTAGCAAGCTTCGTCGTAGCAGGCTTCATCATAGCAGGCTTCATAATAGCAGGTTTCGTTGTAGCAGGCTTCGTCTCCTTGGCTGGCTCAATAAATGTATTCCCTGCTGGCTCATTTTGAGATCTTTCTCTTTCAGACCTTCCTCGCCTACAGTTGTGATTCCAATGTTTGGATCGATTGATCTGATCAGTGCTATCCTGCTGAAGGCCTTCCTCACCAGACAAACACTCAGGTTGGAGGTTGTCTGGTTTTCTTTCCTCAGACTTTTCTTTTCTCTGCTTTGAAGATTTGAGTGGTTCGGTAGGGAGTGGCTCGGTAGGGCGGGGGTATAATGCTTTGGGTTCCTCGGATCTTCCCATCTTGCGATCTGAGTCTTCCAGTGGTTGATTACACAAACACCCAGGTTCGGTATCTTCCCCTAGTTTAGATTCCTTTCCAGATATTTCTCTTTCAGACCTTCCTCGTCTGCAGTCATGCTCCCAATGTTTGGAATGCTTGATTTGGTCAGGTCTATCTATCTGAAGGTCATTTCTAGACTCAGATTCGTTGATTGGTTCTGCACAGGGCTGCTTGCCTTTGGTCTGTTCGGGGGATATTTGGGGTTGGTAAGTTTGAGTCTTAGCCACCACATCTTGAGGAGCTTTAGGGCAAGATGTACACTGGCACGTCCCCTTCTTCTTTCTACACCACAGGTGGGTTCCCTTGCAGGGACAACCAATCATTCTTAAGGCGGAATTTTCCTCCTTTCCCCCTGCGATAGGTTGCTTCTGGCGATTTGTAGACTCAGACTCGGTTGGTTGTTGATACGTTGTCGATCCAGTCGTTGGCTGATACGTTTCGGGATTTTCTATGGTCGGCTTGAAGGATTCCTTGAATGCCTCCTGTTTCTTGGATCTCAACCCAATACCACCAAATTTCTTGTCTGTCGCTGGCTCGACGCCCAATTTGGGCCTAGACGTCCGATTATGAGTTCTGCGATCCCTCTTCGAACTCATTCCCATCCATGCTTCTAGAAGTGCCTTATTATCACATTTTGAGAAAGGTCGAGGAGGATGCTTGATATTCTTCGAGTCGGCCGTTGGGGGTTGTACAGCAGTGAGAGAATCATCGAGAGGAAGAGGGGAGCAATAGAAAAACCATGCTTTCAATGGGGGGATCGAATCACAGGGTTTGCAGACTTGCTCGCTGCTACTGGGGGGAGCGAGGTCGCATCCTTGCCCTAGCGTATGAATAGGTTGAGACATGTTGTCTCGTACTGCAAAAGTTAACAAGCGGTTTCCGCAGAATGGACGAAGGAGTCGTGGCGGACTTACAGTTATAAAGAAATTAATACTAGGTTATTAGAAGGATTATAGGAAATAAACACCCGGTCTGCAAACGTAGTTGTCGTCAAAAAATCAGAAGCAGGGACACTATAGTGATGCTGATGGTGGTGTAATTGGTGGTGAAGCGTAAAGAATGTAAAGAGAATGATGATGAAGATGAAAGAAAAGAGGAGAGAGAAAGAGAAGAAGCCATAAACAAGTAAGATTGTCGCTGCCAATATCAGGCAAGCGTAAGACAGGAAGGATGTATGTACTGTATGTACCGTATGTACCTACCTACTGTAGTCGTGTTACTTTTGGGAGGCGTGGCGGCAACCGCGATCCAGATATGTACAACGAACTTTCTGTGTGAGATGACGTCGGCTAGGTTTCGGACGGCGCTTTGGGATGGGGGATGGATGGGGGGATGGGGGATGGGGAACATCACATGCCATGCCAGGAGGAATAAAAGAAAATAGATAGATAAGTACTAGGTAGGTAGGTAGATAAGATAAAAAACCCTTGGAAAAGAGATCCAAGATTATATATAATTATTAATTGTGAATAGCTTCATATAGTATGGTATCGTAGTGTCATGGTATCGTGGTATGAATTTTTCATTTTATGAGAAACTATATGGATATGATAGGTAGGTGCTGACTGATACTGATATGATATTTCATACCTTGCCGCTTTTGAGGACCAATCATACGTACAGTAGGGTAGGTACCTACCTAGTAAGTAAGATTACCTAAGCAGACCCGACTTAAATACTAGGTGGTATATTTGAGACCGCACCGCATAATCACGATTCACAAACAGTTCATTTTACATTTCTTTTCATTCTTCTACTCTGTACAATGTATTACTATAATAAGTGTCAAGGTTTCCCAAGATATCTCCTTTTGGTACCTATCCGTTTCGTATCCATCCTTATCATAAATTAAATCATATCCATCCTTCTTGCACGCATTTGTTAGTCAAATGTGCAATAGTACAAGAGGATTGATTGAAACCGAAACCTCGCCAGTAAACAAACGAAAAAAACTAATGAAACATAAACCAAATTTGCATCGCGAAACGAAATTTTCTTATCCATTCCATATATATGCAGAAACCATCCATATACAATCGTGAAGCTCAATTTCCAGATAAAATCTTCTAGGCTGGAATTGCCAAGGTTTCAATGACAGGCTTAGGGAATGAGTTCGCGGTCGATATAAAACGATTGCCCAAATAAACTTGTACTGCGCAACCAGGGAAGAAGGATGAACTGAATGTATAGCCATATCCTTCAAATAACTTGGAAAGTATGAAGATGATACACTGTTACAAGACATGAAAGGATGCAGATTGATAGGATTATCTCATTCGACGTATTGCTCAGGAACGAGCTTCATACCTCCATATGGATCATTGTGCGAGGTGCTTGACAATGAATGCGGTTCCCACTGCTTATCATGGCCGTTCCTTGAAGTGCGAGTAGTTCTCTCAACTTTGGCAATACGAATCGCTTCATTGATCGACAATCGAAGATGCTGGAGACGTAACATGATCTGTTCTGACCCACCAATGAGCTCTAATATCTGCTCCACGTCAAACACCAGCTTCAAGAGAACTGTATCTGCGTTACAGAAGGTGCGGATAGACATGAGGGATGCTACCTGCTTCCAATTGTAAAGCATAGACGAGATACGAACGTCATCACCCAGTCGGTCGCCGTGGAATCGAAAGTTGTACTGGTTGGCAGTAACTAGATCGCGCTGAGTGCCTTGGTCGTACATGAATTCAACAACGGCAGGACGGCCCTTATTCTTCCATGTGTCCACAGTCTTCTTGATGCTGTCGATAGACATGCGACCTTGGCTAAACTGGATCATGAGGAAGGTATTGGCTGTGTGAACTATCATAAGTTCTAGTTCAACTAAATATCTGGCTTGCTCATACGGGTTGATTGAGATAGACAAAACCGATATCCTATTTTTGTCGCTTTTCAGGTCCGCCTTTTCAGTCTAATCGAAGTCAGTAAAAGAAACGGCATATGGCAAAGTATACACTCACGAATCCTTCGATTTTGTTCTTGATCTTCTCCATCATACCAGGTTTCTTGGGTTTGTCTATTTTTTGAACGGATTTTGAGCTCTGGAGTGTGGGTAAGATCTCATTTGGCGATGATCCAAGCCAGCCATGCTCTCCAAACATTTTTTTCATCGGCGAACGCGATCTCTTTTTGGGAGAAATTGGAAGATCTGGGCTTTCAAAGTTAGGCTCATCTTGCTCAGCTACATCGACCAGATTCTTTGTGGGGGATCGAGTCATCTGTCGATTGACTGCAGTCGAAGCTGAGCTCGAATAAGACTCATTGCTGTAATTAGAATTTGTCTGCTTTCGAACCGGAGCATATGTTGCAGAACGACCTCGGCCATCAACTGGCTCTTCATCGGATGAGTGTGGAGGCTGCTGTGTGCGATGATCGCCAGATATCTTGCGGACAGGGGAACGCGACGGTTGTGGATAATCACGCACAGCTTGACGAACCGGGGAGCTTGATGGCTGTGGAAATTTCTCTCGGGACTCCTTGTGTATAGGAATACGAGATGGCTCAAGAGTAGCAGCACGACCCCGGTGAGGTAGACTTTGAGTGGGATAGGTATTATGAAGGATGGGCGAGATAGAATCGACATCGGCATAATAAGCTCGATGGTCGGTGTTAGGAGATTCTTCTCGTGAAGCAAAGCGCAATGGTGTTACACCTGGAGATGTTCCCCTACGCTGAAGACCATGACCAAGACTTGAGTATTGAGGTGCAGTGAAAAGATCGCTCCTATTTGTTCCATGACCAACCGACCGCGAGTTCTTAACATGGCCAAGACTTGGTGACGATGCAGGTCTAACATCATAAACATGCATGAAGTCGGTAATTGTGGTCTGGTGCGAGTCCGACTCGTCTACAACTAGTGGAGTCTCCGGCTCGAATGTGTATGGGTTCTTGAAATTTTCAGCCTTGTGACGATAAGATGAACTAAGAGAAGTTAGTATATCTCAATATTAATTCATTATTTGACTTGCCTATTGGCAAACATTGCTTCCACTGGCTGTTGTTGAGGGGAATAAATAGATCCGGGGGTTCCAATAGGAATGAAATCGCCAAAGAGACCACCGCCACCTGAGCTGCCAGAAAAGTAGTATTCCTTAATGTCAGAGACAGTTGAGCGGGCATTGGTCTCAGGAGTGTTTGGTTGATCACTTGACATGTGTGAGACCTTTGTGCTGCGACTGGTTGATATTGTTGAATTGACAAGGTGGCTGTTTGGCTTATGGATGGCAGCTTCTTGGTCAACCAAATAAGGCGTGGCCTGTTCAATTGAACCTAAAACCTCGCGCTTTGGGATTGAAGAAAAACGAGGTGGAAAACGCGTTTGGTCGTTGCTGCTGTTGTTGTTGTTTTGGTGTTTTGCTCCTTGTTTAAGCTGGACTTGACTTGGTTGCTTGCAGATGTACAAAGGTTGTGGAGGGTCAATGGTTGGAGATTGTAAAGTAGGTAGACGACCTTGATTGAGTTCCATCAAAAATCTCTGTGCCGCTTCGCCTACACGATTTCCATCATAAAGTGAATTATTATTGTGGTCATCGGGACTATTGTGGAGATTTTTTGGACTATTGTCGCGAGTCGCTTGTTTAGTTCTATTGTTTTGTTTTGGTAAATAAACATCCGTTGCACCATCGAGATTCATAACTTGTGTTTGAATTGGTCCAGGTGCAATTGCAGGTGAAAACAATTCAACTGAAGATTCCATGAAATCTGAAATGGTTAAGTGCTCATTCGTCAAGGTATGTTGGTTTCCAATGGTTTGTGATTGTAAAGTTGGTGGAAGTTCGGTTGTCAAGGGAATTGAATTTTTTTGACTTCTCGCCTTTGGCACAACGAAAGTGGCAGAAGATTCACTTCTTATCGGAATTCTTGATATGTATGAACGTTCAAACAATCGACCTGGTGGTGTAAAATTTACTTTTACGACAGAAGTAGAGAACTCTGACTTCGCAACTTCGAGGTTCTCGATGCAATCGTTATCGGTCTCCACCTGTGGAAAAGTTGGTTTCTGGGGCGTTGCAGTTTCGGGTTTATAGAGATCGACTCCAAAATCGGATGAAATGTTACTTTCTCTCCGTGGAGTTCGCTGGGTACTACGTGAAAAGCCTTTGTGCTTGTTGAGGGGATCGAGGGAAGATGGAGGACTGTAAACTGTTGGTGATAAACAAGATTCCCCGGATCCTTCAGATTCTTCAAATTCTAGGTATGAATCTGAAAATGGCTCGGTCCATTTCACAAGGTTCCCAGAAGATCTGCGATATTCTTGTTTATATCGACATTCCCATGACTGGCACGTACCATCGTAACTATTACGATGCTCATGTTGTTCCCGATAGGGCTCGGATAATAGTGCTGAGCTTCCACTACAATTCGCCTTTCTCGGGTGTTTTACTGGGCTGTTTTCCTTCGCGATGTTGTTCTTCGTAGGACGCACATACATAGTAGGATGCAGTATTTCCTGCTCTTTGTCTTGAAACAGTTCCGTATTGTGGTTGTCTGAGAACGAAAGTTTGTTTGGCCCGAGGTGTTCAACACAGTCGGTTGTATGCGCATGATATGCATTCTCAGTCAGATAACCTTCTGTGGTGTTATGATAATCCTCATATGTAAGGTGAGTCGACTGTAGTGCCTCGTCGATTCCTGAAGCGGAGTATATATCAGAATCATCGTTTTTCGTACTTTTGCTTATTAGTTCTGTAGGTCCCCATTTATAGTCAAGGCCGCCATCGAAGAAGTCACTAGGAGTGGCGGGAACGCTTTTGTATTTACTCAAGTAAAAGCGGAGTGGGTTATGGTCTGTCATGGTTAGAGGAGCATTAGCATCGGTATTCGAAGTGGCTTACAAGTAATACATCTAGAAGCTTCTTTGTCTTTCGATTCGTATAATCTATCAACAACCTCATCAAAAGTGGGCTGACGAATTCCCAGAAGATGATCTGGAACCGGTTGTCCGCTATCAATCAACTCATTTTTTCTCGCAAAATTGGCGTTCGGAATTTCACGGCCTGGTGGTAAGGGTACGTTCATTATGGCAGAGACCTTGCGAATACCACCCTGCCCACCAATCTTTCGTGGAGCTTTGGAACTGATCGATGCCCTGTAGTGAGGATGCTTCTCGTACCTTTCAACTTCTATCAGCTCTACTCGGGCGGAAGAAGCCACACTGCTCAGATTCTCTCTGGTTTCTGAGAGAGCACTCATCACCCTGTGCCCCAATTCTTTCTTCGCATTACTCATGAAAGACCTCGTAGGAGTTGAGTATTTTGAAGGTGTCGCATTCGGTCCAATGGGTTCAATTGTCGAATCAGGTGGACTTGTTTGAGCGGTATCCGGTCGCACACGCGCGCCTATACGGCCATATTCAGGATCCCACATTCCCTTGTGGAGCTCTGCAGGTGTTGGACAGTACGCCAGGGTCGCCTGCTTCCCTCCAACTGAGACGAATAGACTATGTTCAATCTTCCAACTAGGCTGATGAGCAATCTTCGAGTTGCAAGATTCACAATATGGCATGGCACTCGGGCTAATTTGTGGCTCAACAAACTGCTTCCGTGCTTGCTCTTCTCTGTATTCCATGAGCGCCTTTGTAGGTACTACAGGGGCTTGGATGGTGGCCGTATGTGGGGCATGGGGATTAGTGAAGTCTTCCTGCAGTAGTATTAGAAAGTAAAGGAGGACATGATCGCTTCTTTAGGACTTACCTTTCTACGGAGGTGATCGCGTTTCCATCTTTGGAAAATAGCACCTGGAAATGGTGGAGGCTCTTGAATTTCAATGAGCTCTTCTAACACACCCAGGGCCAAGTCAACATTTTCGTCCCCGAACCTCTCCTGCAATCGAGGATGTAAGATTCGTAGCCCATCCTTATAGGGAAAGTTTCGAGGAACTAGATAGTTGTAACATGAGTATGAATCCAATGAAAACTTTTAAGAATAAGAAAGAAAATGGCTGGCCCCTTGGAAACGCTGTTGCAGTTCAATTGGAAATTAAAAACAAAGCCAACAAATCTAGAGAGGCATGCAGGAATAGAAAGGTGTATGATATGGAAACTGTGACTACTTACCATCTGAACAAAGTCGGATTAAATAGTTCCGACATTCTATAAATTTACAATTAGTCTCGACAAAATGACAAAACTAAGTTGAAAGGATTCACTCACTATCTTCACCCCAGCCTTCCCGAGAAAGATTGTGTAACCCTGATTGCTTCCGAGCATTCTCTATTTCTACAGGGAGATAATAATTTCCTAAGATTGGGTGTATTGTATCTCCTTTATCATGTCCTGACTGAACATCACCTTCAATGGAAGATGTTTTCATTTTCAAGATTCGATAGGCAACCGGTCTCTGTGTCTTGGTCCTAGGTATCTCTCTCTTGTTTGTCGGTGTCGCCTTAAATGGTCCTCGGGATTTTGTGACAATGTGAAAGTATAATGACAATTGTAATTAATATGCAAACAAGATGAATAGAATGACTGATGTAGTAGCAGAAAATATTACAAGAATGATTATGTCTCTGGTTTCAAACCAGTCAATTGGATAGGTTCAAAGATATGAACCTTGCAATGGTAATGTGCTGTTGTAGTTACTGACTGAACAAGAAAGATCTCATAAGAAATGAGGAAGAGTATATGGGGGAAATAAACAAATGAAGCCTCTAATGAACCAGCCCAAGTCTGGTGAAATAGTATCTATGGATTTATAATTCCATTGTTGAAGAAACAATCAAAGATTTGACAAGTTGTGATAGTTTCCACCGGTCGAAGAAGTATGTAAAGAAGTATGTGATGAAGAGGCAAGAGAAGAGATGAAATCGCTCGGAGGACAATAAGTCGGTTAGGTTAGCTATTTTATTATGACTCCGACATAGCATAGTTGAAAGTGAGAATCGGCAATCCAGATTCAGGCTCAGGTTCAGTTTCGGTTCCCAGATAATTATCTTGGACCACTTCTAACTCTGGCACTTTGGATATAAGTAAGTTTAAAGAGCATAATAGTAAACTTTGGATAATTATCTCATCTAAATACTGAAGACTGAAGACCTCCGGATGAGAATATGAACAGTCGATTGAAAAATCTCTTCATGAAGATAACCTTGGAACCTTGGAAGATGAGACGTGAAAATTCTTCCATCGTACGATACACTACAATATAATACCACTACCATGCCTAGCTAGCCTAGTAGTTATATTCATGTTCAGTTCCCAGTGAGGAAGTCACATCATTTGGGGAAGGTATGACCCTCTCCTCCTCCTCCTCTAATACGGATGGATGTCATTCAACCATCAAAATTTCAGAAGAGGTAGGTAGGAAGCTACCCTACATAGGTACCTAGTACTACCTAGATATGTATTTGATTAATCTAACATGAAGCAAAGAATGAAGATGAAGACAAATTACAACTACAGAAATGAAATGAGATAAATCATTAGGCATCTCAGCACACCATCAAAGGAATTCGTATGAAGTACTACTGAACAGCTTCTTTGAGGGTTTGAGAGATCCACGGCACAATTTTATATTCTTTAATTTTTGTCATCCAGCTTTCATTTGCCATTTGGGCAATAGCTACTACCAGTTGCCATCTCTTGGACTCAAATTATTGCAAACACTGCTGGGGGGAGAAATCAATCTCATGACTTGCCCCTTCTATTTTCATCAAGGAGGGTTTGCTTCATCAATGACCAAAGTCTAGCCCAACAGCCTGCATAATGTGGTGTCAATTAATCAATTTGCTTATTTGTAACTTTGAAATGGGATCATGAGTATGAGACTATACTTCCTTCTACATATTAATTAGGGCTTTAGTCTGGAAATGTTCAGCAGACATATATACTGCTTAGCTATCACCCATTGAAAACACCTAGAGAGCTTCTGATGTCTTAATGGATTCCCCAGGGGGGTTATGACAAGCTCACTCTAATCCAAGTCCCACAAGAAAACATAGGAGGTGCATTAGTTATCTTGAGTGAGTCCAAGTTTCCAGATCCATAAGGACAACTTGAGAGCTGTCTTCAGCGAGAGAATTCTACAGCACCAATGATAGAATATCTCTTTTTGATTATTTTCCCTTTGAGCTTTTGTGGTCAGTCAAGACTTACTCATTTGCATTTTGAGATTCAGTCGTGGGATTGCCATTGATATATTGATGGAAGCTTCGAACATGATTAGGGGAGCCCCCTGAGTAGCAGCAAACAGCACTTGACCATACTTTTTGTTCACTGTCTACTAACAACTTGGGTTCCTCATAACGCTGACATTCTTGGCTATCCCGTCACAGTCTACTGGGCCTCTTGTTTGATCCCAAAATGAATGATTTGCCCAGGTCTGGTGTATCCATGATGATATCCGAAACGGCGGTTGCGACGGCTCTTGAGTATATACTCTTTCCCAAGGCAGGTATGATTGAAACTTGTCAACTGATGGTTCTGGTGGTTGATAGCTAGGTAGTCATTCTGCTCTCTAATAATTAGGTAAGATTACATCTCACACCGAAAGTTTGCCGGGCTTACCTAATATCTACTACACAGGCCCTTCCCGAGGTCAGCCAACTAAAGACAGAAATATCAAAAGTTATTAGTAAGCAGGCTTTCCCCCACCTACAATAGTCAATTTCTTTTCATGATCAAAATACCGAATTTCGAAGCCGATACGAGTTGCAATTGATGACAATCAATACAAGCGATATGATTGGACCACCCTCCGCATTCCCCCATACATTCCCCTCAATATTTCAAAGTAGAACTTGCCGTGGACTTTCCCGTTACACTTTAAAACTCCTTCTAGCTTTTTTCTGATCTCCGGGATGAGATCAAGGTAATCAATTCAACTTTAAAATGTACCAGATGATGCCGGATTAAGTGCCGTTCAGGGTTTTCGACCTCGACCTCTGATACAAAGTAATGTAAGATTTCTTATTAAAGTCTCCCGGCTTCCCCTTTACTTCTTTTACTTCTCTCTTGAATCTTCATAGCCATTAATCTTTTCCTATATATGTATTTCGATTGAATACTCTTTTCTCTATTCAATCCCTCAAACCTACCATTTTCACATTTCCAATCGTAGCTATGGAGAAAGGTATAACCCCTCGGGAGAGTGTTGGGAACACAGGAGATGTGGTAGAGAAGTATGACATTGTAGTTGTCGGTGCTGGACCGGTAGGATTACTGCTTTCAACTTGCCTGGCGCGTTGGGGATACAAGATCAAGCACATCGACAATAGACCAGAACCAACAAAAACCGGGAGAGCAGACGGTATTCAACCTCGGTCCTTGGACCTTTTACGGAACATGGGATTGAAGCCTGCTATCATGGCATATGAGCCTGCAAAGGTCTACGAGGTGGCATTTTGGGATCCAACCTCGGGCGGGAAGGGCATACACAGAACAGGTACATGGGCGAGTTGTCCTAGCTTCATTGACGCCAGATACCCTTTCACAACCTTATTACATCAAGGAATGATTGAAAGAGTATTTATTGCAGATCTAGAGAAGCACAATGTCGAGATTCAGAGACCTTGGACAATCACAGGATTTAAGACAGATGAGAAGGAAGACCCCGAATACCCAGTGGAGGTGAACCTGGCACAAGTCGAAGGAAGCGCAAAAGAAACAGTCAGAGCGAAATACTTGTTTGGCGGCGAAGGAGCTAGATCATTTGTGCGAGAACAATTAAAGATTGGCATCAAGCACAAGGATCCCATCGCACATGTATGGGGTGTTATGGATGGGGTTGTTCAAACGGATTTTCCGGACATCAAGGTAAGTTATCCTTGCCTATTAACACCGTCTTGTGCCGCTCTGGTCTAATACATTGATAGATGAAATGCACAATTCACTCAGATTTTGGATCTATAATGGTCATTCCACGAGAAAATAACATGGTTCGTCTCTACATCCAGATTGCATCTTCTACCGACAAGGACTGGAATCCTCGCAAAACGGCAACAGAAGAGGAAGTACAGGCTTCCGCGAAGAAAATACTACAGCCATATAAAATTGAGTGGGAACGTGTGGAATGGTACTCTGTGTACCCTATTGGTCAAGGAATTGCAGACAAATACACTCTTGACCATAGAGTTTTCATGGGTGGTGATGCCTGCCATACACATAGTGTAAGTCGTCTCAAGTGCACTCATCCTGACACATGGCTAACAAGCAACAGCCAAAAGCAGGACAGGGCATGAACACAGCATTCCTAGATGCCCAGAACCTTGCTTGGAAGATACACCATGTTGAATCAGGATTCGCCGATCGATCCCTCCTTCATTCATACGAGGCCGAGAGGAAGAAGGTTGCAGAAAATCTTTTGGACTTCGACGCAAAATATGCAGCTCTGTTTTCACAGAAAGCTCCAGCTACCAAGGACGTCGAAGCAGCTACACAACGAGGAGCAGAACACACAAAGGCCGAGGAAGAAGAAAGTGAATTCGTCAAGACATTCAAAGAATCTTGCGAATTCACCAGCGGTTATGGAGTGGCATATAATCCCAATTCACTGAACTGGTCATCGTCTCATCCAGCACAATCAAGCGCCATAAATCCAAAGGGCAATAAGCTTCGAACAGGTCGTATCCTTACCAACTCCAATGTGACACGAGTCACAGACGCCAATGTTGTTCACCTCGAGCAAGAGATTCCTGTCAATGGTTCATTCAGAGTATACGTTTTTGCAGGAAAGCCCGCAACTACTAAACAAGCACTCCATGATTTTGAACTGAATCTCACCAAGAAGAGTTCATTCCTCTCCACATACTTACGATCAGACATCGATCAAGTGTCCTATCACGAACGTCACAATCCCCACAGTCATTTCTTCACTTTCTGCACAATCTTCGCGGACAAGAGACAAAAGATCGAAATTGCACGAGATGTTCCAAAGACATTGGCTAGATATAGTGATCACGTCTATGCAGATGATATCTGGGATCGCATGGTACCCTATGCAAAGGCTTCAAGTCATAGTAAGATGGGGTTAGATGAAGAAAAAGGAGGTGTTGTGGTTGTTAGACCTGATGGGTATGTAGGAATCGTCGTGGGCTTGGAAGCAGGCAGCGGAACGGTTGATGCGCTGAATGAATATTTTGGAGCATTCTGTTCGAAGAAACTTGGAGAGTCGAAAGCATCTTTATAAAGTTGGAATGCATATGCATCTGCATTATATAATTTGATACCAGCAGCGATGGATTTAGAATGGAGTTTGGTTAAAATGTATACTCGATGATATAAGTACAAATAGATATGAAGCAATTTTCAAATATGTATAACTGTACCCCTGAAAACCCCATGAACATTAATATAATAATAACATCTTCATCTTACACCAGTACCATATCTACTATATCAGTGAAGTTATTATATGTTGGAATATGGATGAACTCATCCGATTTGCCGGGCCTGAAAGAACTGAACCCAGCCCCAAACCCCAGCCCCGGATTTTTTTTGCTCCGGCATCCAGTTAGTACCGTACCCTACCTCGTACCTAGTTTCAGCCGCAGTGTCGCATCCAGTTTCCAGGTGTACTGTGTAAACAATTTGAGCGCCGCTTTGTCCTCAAAACTTTAAATCTTCCATCACCTCCAGCTAGCACCACTCCAATTCTTCTTTCATCATTGATTTGTCGCAAACCTCATAAACCCACAACTATTCACAACCACTACCTACCTAAGTTAAGGTATAACCTTCCCAAATTCAAACCATCAGATTAATAACAACGTATCCATGAAATCATCAACATTTAACATTTAATATTCAACATCCACCAAAAAGACGTAAAAGTAATTGGAGGAATACCTTTACCTTTACGTACGGTATTTACCTATTTTTTCAATGTTGAACATCCCCGGCAATAAAAAGATCTTCTCCTCTTCGTCATGACCAGTCTTAAGCGCAAAGCTAGTCAAGAATTAACTCGCAATTCTATAGAAGTGATTGAGGTATGTCCAAAACTCCAAAGAGGTTTAGCATTTAAGGCTGAGGGGCGGGCTAATGTTTCTCTAAGCCAATTCAAGGAGAAGAAATGTTTGAGACTATAAAAGACTGGTTCTGGGGCGCTTTAGAATGGCTTCGTAGAAGGGTCCATCCGGCATACACCGATTTGAACTATAGTAATATTGATGGTGAGCGATACCACTACACCACTGCATACCGTATTATCCACCTGCGTTACTAAGAAATTTTTGACAGTAGTCGCGAACGATCATACTCAGACTGCGGAAGCGAGAGAAGATGTGTCTACGGCGATCAAGCGGCAGAAAAATAAATCAAAGGGTCGCGCGCACAGGACGAACTCAAGCCAACAACGAGATAGAATAAACATGGATGAAACGGAGAGCTTATCGGAAGAAGAACTCAGAGCGAGGGCCGACGCGCAATGGATCCCGCCAGCATTTGGTGCTCCTACGAAACGTGTAGAACGAGAAGTTATAGTAATTTCAGACGATGAGGATGATGTTGAAGAGGAGAGGCCAAAATCAATAGCGGATTTACTGCGATCACCGCGTTCACCCAAGTCTCCGACTGTACGCCTCCAACCAATGAAACTGCAGAGACGCACACCTGCGATCCAAGATGGGAGTTCTTTACATGAGCGTTTGGCCGATCTATTAAACCTAGATGATGATAAGGAAGATAAAACCGAACGTTCGCCCTTTGCTATCTCGACACGAGCTCAAGAAAAAATAAGAAGGGACGCGGAGGCGCGAAAGCTCAAAGAAAAACAAGAAAAGATTCGAATCGCCAAGGAACGCAGATTAACACGACGAGATCCATCGAACCGTTTAATACATGAGTTAGAATCCAAATGGGAGAACACCATACGTGAAGCCCTGGATCGTGCTCGAAAGAATGCGAATTTACCGATCACTAAATCGCAGGGTGGTACACCACTACACTTCAAAGATTTTGGAACTCTACTTGGAAAAACCGCATGGCTCAATGATGAGATTATCAACACTTATATTGAATGGGTGGTGGAAGCTGCGAACGAATTTGCAGAAGCAGAAGCAAAAGCTTTCGGCGAACCTGTCGGGAAAGTTCCAAAATTCATAGCACACAACAGTTTCTTCTACGAGAACTTGGACAAGAAGGGTCCAAGTAGCACACAACGTCTGATGAATAGGAAGAAAGCGCCTGGGGTCTCTCTACTTCAGGTTGATACCGTGTTTGTTCCTATCTGCAGAGGTAGCCATTGGACTGTCGGAGTTGTACGGCCTATGGCTAGAACTATCGAGTATTTTGACAGTTTGCAAGGATCTTCCGATAAATTCATTAAACTGATGCGTGGATGGCTGAAATTTCAACTTGGTGCGGACTACAAGGAAGAGGAATGGAAGACACCAAATACTGGTTGTACTATACAGATGAATGGCTTTGACTGTGGAGTATTCGTCTGCACAAATGCTCTCTGCGTTGCTCTGGGCGTCAATACCGATTGTTATAATGGAGCGGATATGGCGATCATGAGAAGGAACATCGCGGCCCTCCTAATTAATGAAGGCTTCCAAGGAGATTTCGCTTGGGGCCTAGGGGTGTTTTAAATGTATTATGTATTTTTGGGTCGGGCGTTTTGAGGGAATAAAGGAACGATACCCATTCTGTGTTGTATAAGGCTGGCTGGCAGGTTGCTGTAAGGTTTGCAGATATATTTGATAGATGGAGTCTCGGTCAGGGAAAGGAGAGCCGAAGTAACAAACGAGATTGTATGGGTTGAATATGATTGACATGAACATATGTAGAAGATGGCATGGCCTCAAAATTTAGATTCCATCCGATGAAGCCTCGTGCCTGTTTGGCTATTTATATTTATTGGCAGTCTGGATCATATGGGTTAGAAAATAAACTATATATCATAATTCAAAACTCAAAACTCACGAAATCGCACAATCACACAATCACATCACGATACAAAACAATAACAATCATCGATATCAATATCATGCATGACCACATGGCTATTCTCCCTACAATCAGTCACATCACAAACCAACATATATGATATATGGTATCATTCATATACCCCGGTTAAAATGCTCACCCCACAAACTGCAGTTCATCATCCTTCTAGAATCCCCACTAAACTCAATACACCGAATCCCACTGCTAACCTCGATCTCATATCTGCAAGTCATCTACTACACCTTCTTTGCAGCATAAACACTCCCTATCTTTGTAAATATCAATCGATTTTACTTAGATGAAAGTTGCAAATATTATACATACCTAGAGATACGAGACAATAGGCATTGTTTTCAGACGAATGATAGGAGGGGAATCTCCAAGATAAGATGTCGATGGCCAAGAAGGCACGGCAGAGGATAAGTTATGGTATGTCTTACTGCCCCTGATCTCGTTTGATGGAATGTCGTCTTTTTACTTTTCTGCGGGAGTTATGGGGGAATGACATAGGATTGCCCAAAATCTAATTAATGATTCTGTATGGTTTATAGTCTTACCACTTGCGAATTCTCCGGGCGGACATAGATTGGGTGTGAATGGTTTGGCCGTGGATAGTGAGCAGTCAATTTTGTGAGTTTGTAGCTCTTGTGCTGTGGTTTTACTTCTTTTGTCCTATGTCAGCGGGGTTGCGAAAGGAATTGTGGCAAGCAGTGGGCGCATAGGTTAACAAGACCAAGATATTCAGGAGGCCGAGATGGCGCTATTTGCGCCTGGGATTTAAATCTTGATCTGCGACGGAAAGAATCCTACGCCGAGGACCCATTCGACGAACAATCTTTCGAATCCAAACCAGCATCTGCGACAACATTCAGAGCGCAAACTCAGGCACATACACATTGGGTTAATGACGTAGTACTTGCGAAAAATAATACGGCATTGGTGAGCGCATCGAGCGATTTAACTGTGAGGGTTTGGAGACCTTTAGAGAAGGACAGTGAACCGGTGACAATTGGTCAACATGCGGATTATGTGAAATGTCTAGCCAGTCCTGGCAGTGCCGCAAATTGGGTTGCTTCGGGTGGTCTGGATCGACGAATTTGTCTTTGGGATTTGAATGGAGCCGGAAAACAACTCGAGATTGAAGTGGGAGATGAGGATACTTCTGAAAAGGGATCGGTGTATGCGTTGAGTACAGGAAGTCATATACTGGCGGCTGGAGGACCGGAATCGATTGTGCGCCTATGGGATTCGAGGACTGGAAAGAGAATTACGAAGTTTGTGGGTCATACGGATAATGTTAGGGATATATTGATTAATGAAGCGGGCGATATGATTATGACTGCAAGTTCGGACCAGACGGTTAAAGTGTGGAGTATGACGGCTGGAAGATGTATGCATACGCTCACTATGCATAATGATAGCGTCTGGTCGCTATTCTCCGAGGATCCATCGCTGGGCGTTTTTTACAGTAGTGATCGCTCTGGACTGGTCGCCAAAACGGACATCAGGGGTACATTGGGAGAATTAGATGATGGGATTTCACTGGCGCTTGCTCAGGAGAATGATGGTGTTACGAGAGTTATTGCTTCCGGGGAGCATATTTGGACGGCCACGTCAAGTTCCTCTATCAATCGCTGGGCCGATGTCGATACTGGATCAGATATACAATTACCGGAA
Source organism: Ciborinia camelliae (assembly GCA_025890175.1). Taxonomy (NCBI): domain Eukaryota; kingdom Fungi; phylum Ascomycota; class Leotiomycetes; order Helotiales; family Sclerotiniaceae; genus Ciborinia; species Ciborinia camelliae. Next base: position 3,458,946 of record JANPYM010000001.1, read on the forward strand.
GCTTACCAACGTCATCGTACTTCCAGCTCGGTGTCGAGACCTAGCGGGGCTTCACCTCCTCCTACGAGCGGTCATTCCAAGAAAGAGATTCCTCTGAAATCAATCTTGAGGATATCAAACACGGCAAGTTTCCCCGCATCAACTTTAAGAGATTCAGATTCTGCTACCAACTTCTCTATAACGAGCGGTGGGAGGAAAACCTCTGAACCAATTCTGGATCCGGATTTGGGACTGATTGTCCCATTTCATGCATTACCTGAAGAAACTATTGAGGGACAACACGGTCTAGTGAAGCACAAGCTTTTGAATGATCGTAGGAGAGTTTTGACTCTTGATACTGCTGGAGATGTGCTATTATGGGATCTTCTTAAGGTAGGTGGATCTTATTTAGAAGGTCCGTGCCGGGATCTAATACATGATATAGTGCAAGCCCGTTCAATCTTTCGGAAAATGTCATCTCGAAGATGTGGAGCCGGAAGTTAATACTATGGAAGCTGTGGCGCCTTGGTGTTCGTTGGATACTAGAACTGGTCGATTAGCTGTTGTTTTAGAGGAGTATAATTGCTTCGATGCAGAGATGTATGCGGATGAATTGGATTTAAAAGATGATATCGAGTTCCGAGAAGATCAGAGAAGTGAGTCTATTTTGGGGAGATTATGAGGTTTGACGCTAACAATTGTATAGTAAACCTTGGAAAGTGGATATTACGATACATTTTCTCTAGACTGATTGATGAGCAGATCAAGAAGGATCAAGTCTTCCGGACCGAGCTCAACGAAACTGCCAAAGCAAGACAAGAAGCTAATCCACCAATCTCAATCATTATACCCAATTCCTCTATAACTGCCTGGGACCAACATGGAAGCTTAACTCCTCGAGCAAATGGCAATTATTATCCTGCCATGACCCCTGGAATGGGTATTGGTATTGCTACCCCTGCACCTGGAAATCTGCCTTCTGTATCTGAAGATGGTGGACCGCTGGATAAGAGAGGGTCGCATGCAAGCCGGAGCTCGGCAGAAAAAGCAGACTACTTTGGAAGCTCAGCAATTGCAAACGACCCTCCTAAACAGCCAGTCGTAACAACAAGTGATAGTCAAGAAGTGCCCAAATCCCCAGCGATAGATCCGGAAAAGGAAAACAATGGCAAAGATAGCAGCACATCATTTGGCAAGAAATTCCGTAAAGGGATGTCTTTTGGAACCAAGAAGCTCGGTCGTTCCTCCTCTACTACAATGGATAAACCGGTTGTATTAGATGACAACAAAGATAAAGCTACAGACGAAGGATCCGAGTCCTCTGAAGCCGGCGATAAACTTCCGGCTGAGAGAGAAGTCGAAGATAATTTCAACGGAGTAATACAGAAGATTCGTAACGAATACGACAGATTGATTACGGAGAATGCGGCTCAAGAAGTTGAGAGTGGTCTCACACCTAGTTTACCGAGTGAGACACCTGTGCTAAAGATCCCTGGTGGAACTACGGTTATTATCCAGGAGGAAACTAGCGGGGGTGTGAAAGATCTGTATAGGGGTAGTGTAGAGACAGTAGGTGAAGATGCCGATATTATTGGCGAAAGAGCTCCAATGTGGTTGGGCGAGTTGCTCCTAAAGGTATCTATCTCTGCCTCTCCCCCGTTTCATGTCTCTCCTTTGAGTACAAGAAACCAACTAACCAATCAACTAGAATAAAATCCCAATCAAAGATCCCATCAAAGTCTCATTCATTCTCCAACCTTATCAAGACCTTCTCCCCTCCATCGCAGGCCCAGATGGCAATGCGAGACTCAATGCAAATCGCATGTTGAGAGTCAAAAAGATTCTGGCGTATGTGGCGGAGAGGATTGAACCGTTGAGTGAGCAGCCGGATCCGAAGGAGATGAAGCCCGAGGATTATTTGGAGTTATACTGTTATGAGCAGGTTTGTTTTGTCTATTTTTTAATTTCTCCCCTTGCATCTCCCAGATATTCATTGTTATTTCGGTGGAAATCTCGGGAATCAGGTGTCGGGGCGGGCTATAAACGAGATGAGAAAACGAAACTAACACAAATCCCACCCAGAAACTCCCCATCACAATGTCCCTCGCCACCCTCCGCGCACACATCTGGAAGGGCGGCGCGGATGTAATGCTGTATTATAAGAGTAATGGGAGGAGAAGTATCAAATATGAGAAGGTCATTGAGGAAGTTGGGGAGGCGCAGCAGAATATTGGTAATGGCGGAAGTGGAAGTGGAGGTGGAGCGGCAGCTCCGGCTGGTGTTACCACTTCTTTTGTTGGTCCATAGATGAGTTTTGGGGATGGGGAAGAGGAAATAGGAAGGGGAAGAAAGAAATCTTTTGGTTATGGGATAGATGGCTGGCGTGTTAAGGGACGCAGGGGTTCATTTAGTATAACGAAAGCGAAAGGGGTGGGGTGGGGGGGTATATGGATTGATGAATGAGGTTTAAACCCCTTTTGCAGAAAGGCAGGGAATAGTAGTGTATCCTATGCAGCTAGCTTGGTGTAAGATGCTGGCTGGATGCTGGGGCGGTGATATTTAGGGATAAATAAAATTCCTGCCTTTCTATCTTCTTGTAGGGGGGACTGGACTCTGGAGTTAAGCGTCGGTCGGGTCGAGATGTGAAATGAGAAATTCGACATCTCTCGTAGGATGGATGGTTTCACCTAACTCTGCTTTGACGGGATTTGATATCGATGCGAGGTATAAGAGGTGAGGACTTCCACTCGTATGAAATGAAACATTCATTAAACATGGGTAGAGTAGACAGTTTTTACATACATACCTAGGTGCGGATCACATTACAGATACCTCTCTGCGTTTACATAGATAGGTATGTGATGGGTATCTAGGTATATGTAATCATCCTCGGTACTGAAAGCGTGGGTGAGCTTTACCTAGGTACCTAGTTCAAGTCCACGCGTAGTATATTACGGATCATTATCAATCAGAGGATGTCCCCATCTCGGATCATGCATGGCATGGCATGGGAAGGGAAGGGAAAGCAAGAGTGTGGTAAAGTGGTCCGATCGTACCAACGGTTGGTATGAATACCATTGTCGAACTTGAAAAATGGAGGAGGATAGAGAGAGGTTGTTGCGGTTCATACGTGGTGAGGTTTGCTCATTTGAGGGAAACGAAGGGAGATGGGGTTTTTTGGCTTTTGATGTGAGGGTAGGTATGTAGGTAGGTAGGGAGGTAGGTAGGTAGGGAGGTAGGTAGGTAGGGAGGTAGGTAGGTAGGGAGGTAGGTAGGTAGGGATTCTGCAATATCTTCTTTTCGGATTGGTAAATTCAAATGGAAATTCAACTTCAACTTTACGTATCCCCCTCGGATATTATAATTTATTTTACCGACACATGCGATAATACTCATATCAACCCAAACAAACAAACAAACCCATCCATCCATCCCCTCACTAACAAAAATAAAAGAAATAGGGAAGGACCACATAGCGGCCGGGTGGGTTAGGTGGCGCACTGCAGTAGTGTCGAAATGCGAGCGGGCTCTCTCGCTAATATTCTACTCGGAGGGGGAGGGAGGGGAATTGCACACTTGGATAGAGTACGTCGGCTGTCTGGGGATGGTTGGAATTGTTTTGCTTTTTGGGGGGGAGGTCTGGGGTTGTGGTTTTGGTTATGGGGTTGGGGGTTGGGGAGGAGAGGGGAGAGGAGAGAGAGGAGTGGTTGTTGGTTGTCGTTGAAATATGTGGGGCGGAGGGGGGCTTGAGGGGAAGCGAGTCGTGATGAGAGGTTTTTTTTGTGGGATGGATGGCATCTTTATGATTGTGTGAATTGATTTTTCGGGGTTTGTTTCTTCTTGTTTTTTCTTTTTGGGTGCGTGGAGAGAGGAGAGTGGTGCGTACGCGCTACCCTATCCGCTGGATTTTTCTACTCTTTCTATATCATGTCTCTAGGTTGCTCTTTAGCTTGACCACGATTTAAGTTGGATGAATATAGGTGGTTTAAGAAAGGAAGATGTTACTAAAATGGATTGATTGATCGCAGATCATGGCATGGAAATTGCACTATAACAGGATTTGATCGGGATAATTATTTCAGTGATAAACTTGGTTCATCCAGTATCCAATATTACCCAAGAACGATCGGTTACAGCAAGTCGGCAGCAGCTTTACGTCCGTGGTCAGAGGTAAAGTATTCCATCTCGTGAGAATTGGTAGAAGAGTGGAGTTCGGGGGGAATGTTGAGTTGATGCTTGTCGCTGTCGAATCAAATAATGGTAAGGAGGCAATGAGACGAAGATCTGTTGCTGTTATTATTCCATGTCACTTAGATATCATAAAGTCTTCTCTTCTACTCCTCTCTAGAATCATAACCATTCCTACCTATCTAAGATACAACCTAGTTGGAACACTGAAGATGCTAACGGTTATCATAGGCCCAGAAAAGCCTAGGGGGCTTGTATGATATTTCCTAGACCCATGACATATCTTTCCACGCGATAACTGACATGCTTTTTATATATCCGGTGCTCGTGATACTCTGCTCTAGCTACTTTTGCGCACCTAACCGTACCCCCAGATATCAACTGGATATCCTTCTCTGCTCTCATTGCCCCTCTTGCTCCATCAGATTCACCACACCATCCATCTCTAATTCGGCAAAGCAAATGATATTTTGTTTAGAACCATAGTTGTGGAATACATATGTTTTGCATTATAAAAGTTCTTTGGATCGATTGATTTTCTGCACTGTAAACTCGCTGCTCTCTCCAATGCAGAGTTTCAGGTCTGTTTACGGAACTCCAAAATTCTTGGAACTCTGAGAAAGAGAGAGAGAGACCAGGAGACTCAGTCTCCGCCGATAAAAATTGGAAAAGCTAAGGTGGCTTATAGAGAGAGCGATGATTCGATTGGTGAGTATCGCTGTCGAAACTAAACGTCATTATCCGGATGAAGCACTCTCGCTGTCATACATGCCCCAACACCATTTCAGAATGTTGGAATACCTCAGACTTCCAAGTTTTAAGTATGAGTATGAATATAAGTTGAAGAATACCTGCGAAAAGCATGCGGAATATATTTACATCCTTTTTGTTCCCTGTGCAATGTTTTTCTTTGTCTCCTCCTCAAAATACTGTATTCCGAAGCTTCTCTTATATCTCTTATATACCTCTTTCTCCTCTTTCCCCGGCCCACCCCAGACTCAACCCCAAATTAACCACTCTAAACGACACTAAATTTCTCACTTGAAGTTCTAACCCATGTGTTCTGACTCGGGTGATTCATCACGTTAAAAGGTTAACATCAAAATTGAGCCATAACTACGATAAAAGAGCATTTCCCGAGTCTCTTCCAAACCCGGATGAGTGTGGCTATATTCTATTAAGAAGAAGCACATAGACTTCCGACTCAGCCTATGATTGATTTGGGATACTCGACATTACTCAACAGATACTACTCAGTTAGGATGATGACACCTTTGAGATGATGGGAGGAGGTATATCATTAGTTTCTACGAATATTAAATATGATGTTGCAAGGCCGGTAGGAAATTAAACGTGTAGCACTGTCACCTTATATCTTACTCCAAGCGTGACAACGTCATTGAATTACGGATTTCATATATGAATAGGTACGAATGAACATATTACTAGAGGGAGGCCAACATTTCCATCACATTCAATGCCTTCTTTCTTATCTAAATAATGCATGCTCTTTGTTGTACATCTCACATCTCACATCTCATATCTTATCTCCAGGGGATTCAGACAGACAATACCTAATCACTAATAACTAGATAGATAGGTATACATAGGTAATATAAGAGATATACATCTAAAAGCCGCTAACTTACAAGCCTTAAGCTAAAACTATCAGAAATATCAGAGCTATCAGAACTATCAGAACTAAACTAAAAGATTGATTAGTAGGATAGGTAATCTTCCAATCGTTTTGTTGCACACCTCTCATCTCCGAGGTTTCCGGTAGAATGGGCTAGAACATCATTCTCCATATTTCTATCTTTTTTTATCTTCTTGTTGCACATCTGTTATCCCCGGGGTTTCCGGTGGAAGAAAAGAGAAGAATGATGGTGAGGAAGATATACATACATACAGGTATGTTGGCGAAAGTATAAGAGCAGACTATCTAGACAGGATTTACTTGGGGTAGGAAGGGAAGGAACAATTTTTGCAATCCCCGGTAACTATTCTCACCGGGTACAAATATGTAAGATCTTAGCTAAATACTTCATTAGTCATCATGGCAAAAGACTCTACTTGGAATTTATCACATCGGTATCACGCGCCATTAGATGCTTGACTAGATTGACAATTCATTGTTTCTTTCAAATTTGAACTATCTGAAGCCATGCAAGTCCAAGAAGCTTTTTGGCGGTGAGATCCAATCCCCTAGGTTTACTGTAGCCGTTGCAGTCCGATATTTCCTTGAAATTTAGTCATGATATATTCATCGACAGACTGAATATTGTCAACAACTAGCAGTATGAATCCATAAAATACAAGGCTCTGGTGCGAGTAAGATGTATTCATCTCCTCAAATTGGTTCAACGTTGACAAAAGAAGTCTGTTGGTGGGGTTTGCATGTAGAGAATGATGCTCCTCAAAAGTTTGGAGAGTGGCCGAAATCAAATTAACAATGAGGTGCCGGCCCGCCTATTTCTGGTGTATAGTGATATTCTCCTGAGAGACCTCGTGGAAGAAACTCGAATTCTCATGTCATGTCATCAGAATGACATAAGGCATTGCCTCATGATGAAGTCGTAGGATTATCAATCCATGTCAGCAAGGAATTAGAGCACCACGTCCTTGATTTTCATATAACGGAAGGTCTTTGACTTAAACCCGCGTTGCATATGATGTATCTCCGTTAGATATGCAACAAAAATTCAAATGAATATCAGTGCTTATGTGGCCTTTTGCTTAAACTCATCTGCCAATCTTTGCAAGTAGAATCCTCGAACATCCGTGGGTAGGCTTTCAAAAGACTTCACGATCTTCGTAATGTCTTGTCTTCCTTTCTCATATGCTTGTAAATCCCGGTTGCCATACACATCTTTTCCCGCAGCGTATCCATTTCGGAGATTACGAAAGAAGACATTAACAGCAACGCTCAGGCCAGAAGTAGGTGAAGCTGTATGTAGCCAGAGTGAAGGTAAGAAAAGTATATCACCCGGCTGCAGTAAAACCTCATGGGGATGAGCATGTGAGAGGCTGGGATCGCCAGGGTTCTCGAAAACATTGATCCCAGAGCTTGAGGCACCTGGAGTGAAGTCGAAATATTTGACATCGGAAGGCGGAAATAGTAGAAGACGTTTAGAGCCCCTGATTTGGCAGAGGACGTTTGCCATAACCTAACATGGTTAACATGAATCCTTACATGGTGACAAAATAGGGACAGAACTTACATCATAATGTAGCCACATGTTCACAGGTCCGGAGATACGTAGTGGAGAGCTGTGTGCATTATCTTTTGCAGATGCCAACTCTGGAGGTAGTTGAAAGTCACCAGAAATGGCGGGGTAATCTTTCACGATATCGGCAGGGAATTCTGATGCCTTTTCTGCAGATAGTGAGCGTAGATAGAGCTTACTTCCCTTTTCTACCTCGTCTAAAAAGTCGCCAAACTTCTTTGTTACATACGCAAAGTTTTTTGAGCTGAAGCTCATATGCTCCGATGATGCTTCATGAACAATAACCTACCAAGGTTAGAGACGAATATAACGAGCCTAGGTAAACACTTACTTCTCTGTCAACACCAACTTTTTCTTTCAGGTACTCAGAGGTCCATTCCTTAGTGCAAAGGCCGATATCAAGCCCTTCAAGGATGACAGGTTTGCCAGCATCGAGAATTTTATCGAACTCTACAGATGAGTGGAGCTTTACCCGTGGTACTTTTACCATGCTCTGAGTTCCTGAAACCGAGCTGGGAAGACTGGTAGGCATTAATTTAGGGGCAGCAGCCCCATCAATGGTACACGTAAATTTCCACGGTGTACGCGAAGTATCGTGCGTTGCAGCGTCACTAGTAGAATCATCAGAATGCCTCGTGGTCAGTGTATAACATCCTTTGTTCCAAAACGTTCCAAATGAAAAGCATACAGCTGAACCGCCCATGATAATGATACCATCACCACATGAGACTGCAGAAGTACCAATGAGAAGAGGCCGTGGTTCAAGACTACTTGACAAGCTTGAGAAATGGAGTCCGGGCTCGGCTCCTGCCGTGCTACATATCTCGTTTGAAAAAGGTAATAGAATATCTTTCACAATACCACCGACTACGACGATATTTTCTTCATGAATCAGTGTTTGAGCGCCAAATCGCGCTAGAGTTGCCCCGTTGTTGTCATTTGTTTTGGAACTACCAAGGAGTTTGAATGAGATTGAAGGTTGCTATCTAATAGTCAGTTATGAAGGGCGAGGACGTCATTTGGCTGAGACCATACCTCGGCTGTATATTGTGCTGTCTCCCATTCCCAAATCTCTTCTTGGACCAGCCCATCTTCGGATATGCCGCCAGCTATAACTCCAGATCTTTGCATTGAAGGGTCTGAGGACGTTTTAGGGTAGGCAATAAGAGAAGAACCAAAAGAAGCAGGTGGTCGTTTGTTTGGGTCTATATTGCATTTCGCCCATCCTCGGTGACGACTCCAGATCATGAAATCGTCAACTACAGTCTTCGAGTTACTTTTGCCACCAGTCACCATCACATAGCCATTTCCGAGATGGACAGCAGATTGTCGATATCTTGGCCGAGGAAGGTCATCAACTCTCTCCCAAATGTTCAACCACTTATGATAAACCCAGCAATCCGCTATAGCATTATCTGGCGATGTTCGACCACCGACTAGCAGGGATCCGTGGTCTCCGATTTCTGTGATTGTGTGGCACATGCGACTTGATGGCCAAGAATGAGAACCTTGATAATCGAATGAAGTAAAACCAAGTTCCTCGGTAGAGTAAACATCACAACTACTTACTCGGGTATTAAGACCCATGCCGGAAAAGTTGCCGATGGAATCTTGACCCTTTCTATCATCATTTCTTATGGAAATTGAGGCAGCAAATCTTCGCTGGCCTTGAGCTTTTGGGTATTCAGAGTACGTACTTTTAGCGCAGCTAGCCCCGGAGCCATTTGAGGTTCGCTTATAGCTCTCCTGCATAGCTTCACGATAAGCTGTACTGGTATTATCTGCAACGAGTAAAAGATAATGGCAGCCAAACAAAGCGAACTCTTCCCACTCGTCGAAAGGCTCAATACTATCTAAAGCGATTCTCTCTTTGGAATCTAGGAAATCCTCGGCTCCCCAAAGCTCCCATAGATTTCTTACTAACACCGATGGCCACCCCAAAGAGCGAAAACGTGTATCTTGTGCCGCCACAGTTGGATATTTTTTGCAGGCACCTAAAGGCGTACCAAGCTTATCAAAGTGCGCCATCATGGTCTGAGCAAACGGATGGCCAATTCCCTCTGGGAGAAGTTGTTCTAGAAGACAGAAACGAGCTACAAAATATTAGTTTTACATCCTAGCAAACAAGAAAAGAAGAACTGTACCATCAGGCAGTTTATTTGCCCATTGTATTAATGCATCTGCTGACTCAGTAGGCATATAAGTGATTGAAACCTCTGCGGTAAATAAAAATGAACAATTCTCTATATCTACAACTTTTGATATGGTCTCTTCCAGCCGTTTGAGGTCTCGCAAATCGCACCCAAGTTGTAAGTATTGATCACTACTGAGCAATATATCTCCTTCTTGGATGTCCAGATGAGTGAGCATGGAGTTGAGCTCCGGTGTATTCCGTACCACCGTTTGCTTCTTGATCATCAAATCTTTATAATCAATATCGATGAATTTTACATCTTGAGAAGCTGTAGGATATCTAGTCATACATTGCCAAGGAAGAGGGTCACTTAGGGAAGATCAGCGAAAGGTATTCATACTCGAGCTTTCAGACTCACTATCCACATCCTAGATTGATAACAACCTTTTGTTTCTCAGATTTCCGCTCAAGGAACTCTTTTACCACATGGTCTATCGCCTTCATGCGTAGCCAATATCCACGATTGATGAGAGGGGATCTTCTCAGGGGTTTCTTGACGAAATAACGAAAGAAATGGGGCTCGTTTGGAAAGTAGAGACGTTCCACACTGCGTTTGGAAACAATACTGCTGTTATTGGTCTAAATTTCATTAACATCACACATGAAAGGTTTCTTATTCAAGTACAAAACAAAAACTTACACCCATGATTGAATCATCAGTTTTTTGGGCCTTAGTCTGCCCAGAAGATTTTGAGACCTTTGCTGGACGAGGCCCATTTTGCTTTTGGCCTTCCTCCATCTTTGTAAAGGTCTCGCTCTTCATCCTGAAAAATCCAGAAGACTCTCCAGACAGTATCTGGGAATGGGAATTCAATTGCAATGGGTATTTGGCAATGGGTATTTTGATATGGGTGCCAGTGAATTTGAATTTGAATTTTGAATTCTTCCAGACTTTACTTACCTAGGTACCTAGCATCTTCTAGTACCTAGGTAGTCTAGCGGCCGACTTGCCGAGGTTTAGGCGGCTTGAACCAGCTCCCATTCCTTGAGCTCTTTTCAGAATGTGAATGGGAAACAACCCCGCTGTCCCTCATTAACTTCCTTAAAGTCTTATCGAAGAATTCAATCTTCTTACCATTCGAAGTCAAATGTGCAGTTCATACAAAAGAATATCAATTGCCACAGCTCTGCTGTTTAGTTGATCTTGCTTGAGCGACATCTACAAAAGAGTCAATCCTAATCTTCAACCAACTGGCTACCTATCAACCCTGAAGCTTGCAGTGCACAGTTCTTGCATTATCCTGGGGAAATCACATTGCGCACATAATCAGTTTAAGCCTGTTAATTTGCAGCCATGAATTATGTTACGTTCAACCAGGATTACAGCTGCCTGGCAGTTGGTTGGTGTTCTATCTGACCCATACCGATATCTACTAATGCCTCTTCATCAGGAACTGCCAAAGGCTTTCGAATATACCATACCGATCCATTCTCCAAGATATTCACGGGGGACAACGAGAATGTAACGATAATTGAGATGCTATTCTCGACGTCCTTGGTGGCAATCAAGCAGTCACCTAGACATATTGTAATTCAGAATACTAAGGTATGGATTGCCATTAACGCAATCACTCGTCCTTGGAGCTCCGGGACTTACATATACTGACTTTTCTCTTCGATATAGAGAAGCACCGTGATATGCGAACTCACATTCCCATCTGCGGTGTTGGCAGTGCGGCTAAATCGAAAACGATTTGCTGTGTTGTTGGAGGAGGAAATTTATCTATACGATATTCAGAACATGGGCCTACTGTACACAATTTCTACGTCGGCAAATCCCAACGCCATATGCGCCCTATCTGCTTCATCTGAAAACTGCTATTTGGCATACCCATTACCAAAGCCCAGGGAGGAGACTGGAGATAAGAGGCCAGCCCATGCACCACCGCTCTCGCCATACGTTGCGCCAACATCTGGGGAGGTCCTTATATTCGATGCGAAATCTTTGAAGGCGGTAAACGTGGTTGAGGCACATCGGGCACCATTGTCATGTATTGCGTTGAACAATGAGGGAACTCTGCTGGCAACGGCTTCAGAGACAGGAACAATTATTAGGGTATTTTCAGTACCGGACGGACAGAAACTCTACCAATTTCGAAGAGGCACATATCCATCAACCATTTTCAGCTTGTCATTCAATCTGAGCTCTACACTGCTCTGTGTGTCTTCAAATTCCGATACAATCCATATATTCCGACTTGCCGGGCCTGCTACGGGTATGCCGGAGTCTCCACGATCCCCAAGCGATAAAGATAAATGGAGACGATCCCGGAGTTTTGATAGTGATAACGGAACTCCTCCAACTGGAACGTCACTTGGTGGTGAGATGGCAGATATCCCGTCCGAAAAAAATAAGTCTAGCGGCAGTTTTGGGAGCATGATCAGGAGATCATCGCAAATGATGGGCAAAAGTGTTGCCGGAGTTGTTGGAGGATACCTACCCCAAGCTGTCACAGAAATGTGGGAACCGGCGCGGGATTTTGCTTTCATCAAACTACAGAAAGGAGGAATGGGAGGCACTCCCCGGAGTGGTCCACTCAAAAGCGTTGTGGCAATGAGTAGCAGTAGTCCTCAGGTAATGGTGGTGACAAGCGATGGGGGTTTTTACATTTACAGCATAGACATGGAGAATGGTGGAGAGGGAGTTTTGGTTAAGCAGTATTCGTGAGTACCAACCTTGTATTGATCTATGTAGCTTCTAACTAACTTGGCAGTGTCCTCGAGGGCGACGATAGCTTAGAGCCACCAATTAATTACGTGAGCTACCGTACGTAGCTAGAGGGTGTATATTTATGGCGTTCTGGTGGCAAGTTTTAGCGGTTTTCTCTCATGGTCAATCTTTAAAACTTCTAGCATTAGGTTAGGTGTTCCTGGTTAGTCATTTTCGGTACAAGCAGCGACATTATTGACCAAGCTTACGAGCCGTCTCTCTACTTATTGAGCATAGCAATCAATGGCAAATATCGTTATAATTTTATCTTTTTCTCATGTATATGATAGCCTCTCCATACATGGTAGCAGTTATCGTCTATCAGTTAGATACAGTCGATAGGCAAGTTTCATTACAAGGGGGAATTGTATACGGGGTATGTGGAGTGGTGACAACCAACCAACTTTACCTGGACTGGGGTGGATTAGACTTGGACTTATTTGAGCATTTTCGTGAGAGAAGGATTCAGTGATGGGCATGGGTTATACTGCATGAAATCTGAATCGTCGACGGGTAGTGCAGGACCACAGAGCCATTCCTTCGTACCTGTCTGTCCGCACCAATGTAATTGTATGTATGTATTTACGTACCTGGAAGTAAAAACTACTTAAGAAGACCAAAACCTAGCATCCCCGGATTATTTATTGTTCGGAGGCATTATGGATATGTGGATGAGGTGAGGTGAGGTGAGATGAGATGAGATGAGATGGGTGGTGATGAAGCGTGGTGTAAATAATCAAGTACACGCCTAGGTAGGATCGGGGAGTTAAAGCACGCATGTACGAAGTAATGTAACACATGTAGGTACGGTACCTTACAGAAATGTCCAGATAGCTAAGCTGTAGATGAGTGTGGGTGGGCAAGGTGGGTATGGAGAACTGAGGAAGCTCGGTGGTGGCGATGGGCTGTGTGTATGTGTGTACGTATTGCAACGGTTGCGCCAGATTATGTATGAATCCTTTCGTTTAAGTTTAGATGACTATTCGGCGTGTTGGAGAATGTTTCCCAAAGGAGTCTCACCGCAATGAACTACTTATTGCAGATAGATGCTGTAGATAGACAGATGCCAAATTCGAATTCGGGTTCGGGTTCGTCATCCGGAGGAGAGAGGAATGTTTGATAATCTTGGGGGTTTCTTCACTGCAGTATGTAGAAGAGTAGGTAGGTACTTTGTTTCGAATCCTTTGATGTGTGTGATGAGATTGGGGAATTCTGGATTGGGTTGGATTTGATTGGATGGGGAATTTTTGGAATCCTGTTCGCCCGATGGGGAATTTTTCGTTTTAGATTCATTTTTAGAATGGAAGGGAAGGTTAGGAAGGTGCATTGCTATTGTTGATATTGACGTTGTATTGAGGGGAGGATATTTATGGGAGGATATTTCGGGGTTGATGGATGGGGATCGAAGCCCCACCATAGCCTCGGCGGAATACAGATGGAGTTTTGGGATGGGAGGAATCGAGAATATGTTCGTGATTTATGCGTAGGTTTTTTACTCGAGTAGAAATTTTATATGGGAGTTTTGGTTCGAATACGATTAGATGATTCCATATTCGTAGTTTACCTGTATGTCCGGATTGGATATCCGGGATATCGGAGCTCGTTTACAAAATGTTATGGGTACTACAGTATTGCTCAGAGGCTGAAAATTACACGCGAAGTCTGCCTTTCTCAAGGCAGATTTGTGCTATCAAGGTATAGAATTCGAGTATCTAGGCCAACCAAGATAGATGAAGAGTCATCAAGCGCACTGGGGATCCGTTATTGCATCATTGGCATATGATCATCTCAGGTCTATTCTCGACCTCACAAGGAACAAAAATCTCACTCATATCGATCGCCGGGGCCGACATCACTTCGAGAAGAATATGTATGAAACCTAGATGTAGCGTTGATAAATATAGGTACTTTCATTATTCCCAAACGTGGAAATATGCATGGCAGAAGGGATTTTCACGTACAATTACCTTTTGTACATAATAATCTACACAAGGGAAGAGCAGCACCGCGTGCAAGTGGTGCATTGCAGCATTACAGCAATGTAGCATTGCAGCATTTGCATCTCCCACGATCACACACAACCTCGAATAGATCCAAAACTTGGTTTTTCCTTCCCCTCACCTCCATTTACGGTACAGATCTTTCTTCTTTCTGCCTGTGCCTGCTGGTCGGTTGGCCGCTCTCAGATTAGGATCCAAAAAAACGTCAACTGTCAGAACTTCAGGGATCTAAGCGCTGTCGCAGGAAAAGACCATCCGGCTATCAGCCGTTTTCAACCTATGAGATTTATTTGGAACGAACTTGCAAGGGTTGCATTTCAGTTATGACAGCTAGGAAGGATATGGTGCTAGGTTGATATTAGGCAGGATTTTGGGGTAAGGGAATACAGGCAGACGAGACGATCTCTCTCATAGTTTTACTTTACCCAGAGATTGATGTGTAGTTGCTAAAACGAGACCGACTTGGATGAAGCCTTTGATGCATTTTTTTCTGCCGTCATCTTGACTCGCTTGATTATCATGCCTATTCATTGCGGTAGATCGAATTTAGATATTCCCATAAATGGGATGAGATGAGCTTCTAAATGTTGGATTTGGATTTGGAATTGCAGCAGGAATATGGCATTTATCTGCCGGTCCGCACGGGTCTGGAATTGAATTGAATTGATGATTATGATTAATAAAGTGGAAAATGGTTAATCTATTATATCGGAATAGACTCAATAGAGTGAGGTCCAACCATTAAAGTTATATGTATCCACCCGCTCCAAAAAGATCTGCATGCTTGTAAGCCTTGGCCAAAATTTTGCACGGTCAATAATTAGATTAACAGGCTAGAAAGTGGGAACAACTGGCTCGCCTTATGAACTCGGCTGCACTTTGGATTTCTAACTGGATCACAAGTACGTATACGAACATACGGTCCCAAGTAACTGGGACCCTAGGATGAAGGAAAAGGGAAAGAAGATGAGTATCATCCTATCGCACGAATAAGGAGGATCAGGAGGAAAGCAAATGTGCAACCAATTGGCTCCGTGATGCAACAGCAATCTGCAAACCGTTCCAAAAGGAGTACGATATGTATATGGATGGAGTGAAGGACTGAGGAATCGGATCGAAATATTCAAGATAATACAGTATAGTATAACCATAACTTTTGGCCAAGATCTTGAACATTCATATGTAATATTTTAGGAGTTCTAGTTGTAGTCGTACAGCAGTTGTCATTATTGTTGTACAACCAAACCACTCTAAGCCTTCCGATGCACTAATCAACCACACCCACAAATCGACCTAGACGAGCTGCTCAAGCCTCCCCGGCCATTTCAACGGGACCGGGTACCTTTACTATTAGTCTATATAACTTAGTTATATAGACTATGTGGGTGGAACTTGGAAGACCCAAAAGACACAGCCATTCAGATTCATGCCCGGTACCATGTCACCTCCAAAATACCAAAGTGGCTCAAGTGGCCTCATATTTCAATGAGTTTGGTTTGGTTAGGTACAGCTAAACCAACCAGAAATGGAAATGGAAGATCTAATGCTGCTTCAAATCCTGATAGGTTAACGTTACAGTACCAACAAACATTTTTATAACCAAACTAATCCTATAAAGGATAAAGGCAGAAGAGACAATCTGTTACCAAAAAAAAGGTATGATGATGCTTCCCATATCTGCAGGCAGCCGAATCTATGACTGTTATGTGACCACAATACTTTTATCAATCGTGACCTTTCAAGTTTCGACTCGATGACCCAAGCAAGAGTAAAAGTACTGTAGGAAGGAAGCAAGCGGGAAAAGCGAACCTAAAGCAACGAATGCATTGCAAGAAGGTAAAACGACCGATCGACCATCCTGTAACTTGACCCCAAAGTCATACTGTAACTAATAATGCATTTTTATCATGCTATGCTGTAAGATTTGAATCCATCACATCATTTTCATTTTCCCATTTTCTCATTTTCATTCAGATGACCAGAATTATCTGCGGGTCTAAACATCTGGCCCACTCAGACATGCAATCATACAGTACCGTACAGCCCTGAACCCTTACTAAGGTCGTAGACTATTACTCTAGTCATCGTTGTTATCTGAGCTGTTCTTCCTACTGGGTGGGCTATTCTAACAGCCGTGTCCTATTTCCTATCCTACAACCTTACCCGTGGACTTTCTAACAGCACCATCGCTACTTGAAATATTCGAGGCTGTGCGCGCGCTTTTTCTATGCGTCATCCAATATTTGATTGGGGATGTCTTGAATGAATGACTAAAAGGGCAAGATTTTGTCTGATTTGGAATTCGAATTTCCAAACAGCGGGTAAATTAGTTTTTTGACGCGGCAAACGATGCCGTATGGCTAGTAGCTAGTTACCTAAATCTAATGGGTCATTTGGACTGGATTGGACTGGATTGGACTGGCTTGGATAGGAATTAGCGGAAGTAGAAGCGATGGAAGTGATTATCAACCTTGGTGGGGAAGCAAAAGCAAAAGCTAAAGCCAAAGGCCCAAAGCAAAAGAAAAAAAGAAAATTTCTCACTAATTATAAGCTTTTTAAACGCTAAAAACGGTCACGTACCGGCACTAAACTGTACACCTAACCAGTCAACCAGTAGGGCTAATTGATTTATTTTCAGCGCGTTTGCTAACATTAGTATGCACGATACGTTACGGTACAGTACGGTACAGTCATCTAATTAACAGTGTTAGATCCAACACGTTTGACTTTGACCCCCTAGAAATTCCCAACAACGGGTCACTATCAGAGTAATCCTACCGGTACTCGTCCATTCGTTCGATGAATCTCGAAAATAAAGTACTGGGTTCCAAATATTATATTAAGACAAGGCAGAGAGATGAGAGAGGAGGGAGCTCACTTACAAGTTACAACATGCTATTCGACAGGGCAGCCATGTTATCTCTAAGGTTAATCAATCCACACGACGTTCCGGTACCATCATACATGATACATCCAGGATATGAGATGAGAGCTATCTATCTACAAGACTACAACGGATTCATGAAATGCCTCGTACGGGTATATGGCATGGGTAATGATGGGAGTCAGAAACTTCAGACTTCTACCTAGATGTCTGTCCCTGGATTTCTCGCGAATTATCCAAATTCGAGCATACAGTACATGTAATGTCGTACTGGAAACCCTTGCGGATAAGAAACCTATTATCAGATGGACAAAGATATCCCGATATCTGAGGACATCGCCAATTCTATCAATGGCCTCAGCACTCTAAACGAGATCGAATTACGAGATGGCCTAAAAAAGATACTCATATCATGCCGAGGTCAATCAATGTCAGATTATATCTGACAACAATGACAAGGCTCAGTCTTTTACAAATTACTCCCTACTCCCTACTACCTAATACCTACTAATGCCTACTATGTACGGAGGACTCTACCTCAAGACCCCCAAACAACTAAAACCCCTGAGCCTGGTCTAAAACATCAAGTATAGCAAATTGAAGTGTTGTCTTGCAGATTGTTTGTTGGAAATGCCTTAATCGCTCAATCAGATGCATTTCACCTACTCAGCTACTGCTTCTGGCTACTTTTGGGGTTGTCAGCTTTTCTAAAGGGGAGTTTTTTTTTAATAACAAAACACCATACAGTAGTCATTTTGGTTATGGTAACCAACCTTCTACAAGTATCTGACCCATACAATAACAATACCAATAACAATAATACCAATACCAATACCTCTCCACTCGCCCTTCCCCATATTACTCTCCACTCTTAACCTAATTAATTACATATTCTATTTTCTCGCCGTTTTTACGGATGAGAACTAGCACAATATCCTTGCTTACGGGTAGCTTGTACCTTTACGTCGGATCTCGACCAGTGCGTCTCCTGCAGTTGGCTTATGTGACAGGGGTCATATCGATTTGAACTTCCCATGGAGCTCACCCTCCTCCCCCCCTGCTTTTGTGTGTCTACCTAGCTCTGTCTACCAACCTAGACTGCCGCAACCCTGGTAAGTAACAAGATGCTATGTTTATACATCTTTATTTGAAAGAATGAAAACCCTTGGGAAATCTGCCTTGCAATACATACTTAGGTGCTCGTAGCCTTCCTTTCTCTTCATCGAAAGACAAGAAAAGAAATATACATCTCATTTACCACCCTACATCCTTCACTCTTCCCTTCCTAGACTTGAAGTTAAGCTATTCTTGTAGCTTCATATCACATCTTCAACCTTCTCCTCCTGTTTGATATCACTCATACCACTCCCGCTTCCTTCACCTTCATATTCGCCACGGTTCAAGTTATCGTTCTCCGCAGTCCTCGCCTCAGTTTCTGTATCAAATATATCATCACATTTCAGGGATTTTTATTACACATCTCCAAGCCGTGGTCAACTTTTACCTAGTCCCATCAGCCATCACTCAAGTCACACTTCTAGCCCCCAACCGTTACATTAGCTATTTCTTCCTTCCACCATCTTTGTACTTCTCCTGATCTTTCTTCACTATTATTATAAAAAACATGGAGTTGACCCCTCAATCCACTCGTTCCCCAACGCCGCCTTTCACATTCTTAGGCAACTCACAGCCACTCTTTGAATATCCTTCACCGGCTCAAAGTGACTCAAGGTACAGATCGACGGATTCCATTCAAGGCTTGGGACTCTATTCTTGCTCTATGTCAGGATCTCCTCCAGCAATGGACAATCAGGATTCTTGCTCGGAGTCAGGAGGCCCATCATCTTTAATCACCAACAACTGGGCAGATAACACTTTACAAAGCCGTGATACGCCTAGGTCATCAAGGTCAACACCTAACATCCTTTCCGCGGAGTATGATCCCTTTGCCTCCTATAATCCGGCAGTATCAGCTCCTTTCAGTAATGATATATATCCCACTTCCCTGCTTGTCGAAACTCCCATTCTTCCAGCTTCTCCACTCCATTCCAGCAATATCTCTCAACGCTCTTCACTTTCTTCCGCCTCAGCTTCAGAGATCTTTACTCAAGCCGGGTCAATACATTCTTACACCCCACGTATTAAAATGGAAGACCATCCAGAATATGCTCCAAGTGGTGACTCGTTCACATTAGGCTCACCCCACAATGTCCACACTCCATTTGTGAGTGCGGCAACCACCTACCCAGGGACCATCGAGACATCCTACTACGATCAATCCCCATGGGTACAAAAGGTCGAATACACCTCAACTGATTTACCACCATTCTCCGCTCTCCCAATTCCAACTTATAACAGACGATCCGAAAGTCAGGATAGATCACCATCACAGGATCTTCGACGTCCCAGCATAGTAGCCCGGACCAGGGGACCTCGAAAACTCACCACAAAGGAAGATGCAAACTTCCAGTGTCTTGTTAAAGGATGTGGAAAGCTCTTTGGTCGTAGCTACAATTACAAGGCCCATATGGATACTCATGATGCGGATCGAGAGTATCCTTTTCCATGTACCGTGGATAACTGCACCAAGAAATTTGTCCGAAAGACAGACCTTCAACGTCATAACCAAAGTGTTCACATGAAGCAACGAACTCATAAATGTAACTATTGCAGCAGACTCTTCGCAAGAAAGGATACACTGAGAAGGTGCGTCTTTAACCCACTCCATATTATCACTATCCCACGCAAACTAACAACTACAATAGACACATGGAAGATGGCTGTTCCAAACGCTTCGATATCGAAACAGTCGATTTCAGACCTCAAAACTACGTTTTAGACAACAACCCAATGAGCCAACTAAAACTATCACTCCCACCTCATCCAGACCAGATGGGACGAAATCCATCTTACATTCAAAACTACCACTATTCGCCGCCCCCACACAACGAAAACTCCACTCACGCGCCTCATGATGCTATCGTCAGTCCTCTCACGTCAGCCTCTTCAGGGGCTCCATATCTCGAAAGGCATGAGTATATGACGACAGGCCCGGAACATCACAATCAGGAGCCTGTGTGGAGCAGTTAAGCAATTTCACTGGTCTTATTTTTGGCGTAGCGGGGGGAGAAGGGGGAGTCTGAAGATAATCGTGACGAGAAGGATACCATGGGCATAAAAATTTCCGAGGAGATTTAAGGATTGTTTCAAATCATTTCTATTTTCATCAAACTCACAATGTTGCAAAAGTTACGAAAAAAGCGATCTATTTTTCCGATGGTTCAGTCCTTTGGGTTCGATTCACCAGGCATCATCTCATCATCTCATCAATCATGAAATATTATTCCAGAAAAAAACCGACGTGCATACGCATCCCTACCAACCCCGTCAGATGTCAGCACGACCCTGCGTTGTCGGTATCGTATCGCATTACCGCATACCCATCACGCATACACACTCCCACACTAAAATGTGCATCCGGATCAAATCCATTACAACAATACATGTCTACATGCGTCTTAGAGACTGGTAGAGTGGAGTGGAGTGGATACCTTGGAGGCGGCTGATCGTTCCACAACCGGATGTAAGATTATGATGCACGACCGCACGAATTCGAATGTTAGATTAGGAGATGATGCTGAGCACTCGTTCCCGCGTCCATTGGGAAGTGCGGATGCGATGTTGGCTGCCCCGCCTTGCATTGCATCGGCCCAACTGTTCAATTTTTTTCAATTTTTTCTTTGGCCTTTCAAGCTTCTATATTTCTGGAATCTTACTTACCTGGTCCTTTGTTGTGTTGTGTTGCTTTGCGTTGTGTGATTATACTCGGTGTCCTGTTTTGTTTTTGCATTTTTCTTACTTAGGAGGTGATTTGCGATTCGTGGGATCCCGATGGTTTGGATTGGACCTCGGTCACTCCAATATCAAATTATCACATGTACTTTTACAAACAGTTGGAGGTTTTTTTTTCTTTGGGAATTGGATCTCGATTAATTGATTGATGAATGGGTCGATTTATTGTTTGGTTTTTTATTTGGTTTTTATATTTCCTTCCTTGACAATTTTTGTTTTATATTTTCTTTCCATCTATTACATTTTTTTGTTTAGTTTTTGTTATTTATTTGTTTGTTTTCTTTAACGTACGAATACCCTTTTCTTCACTCTTCAATCCCACCGTCAGCGGGGTACAACATCACACCAACGGTCGGTCGGCACTGGGAAGGAATGGCTTGGATGGATGGATGGATGAAAATGGGCTTGGGCTTGGGCTTGAACCGGGGCTTTGGTAGGCAATATCAAGGTCAAGGACAAAGCATTTGGGAGCATAAGCGATGGGATGAAATGGATTCTCTGGTAACGAAATGACCTTTTTCGACGACAAGCTGGTACATACACAAATATGAGATTTTTTGGGTTTACTTTGGGTTGTTGGGATGGAAATGGTTTGGATTTGGATTTGGATTCTCGAAACATGAATTCTGGATTTCTCGTTCAATTTTACATTTCTGTTTTGTTTCTTTCTTTAAAATGCATTTATGATGTCAGAGCTGAGTTATGTGATGCGATGCTATGCCATGTCATGCCATGTACTGCAGAGAAGATTTCTATTTTCCCGTCTTATTACCTGCTGTACTCGAAAAAAAGTTTGGGTGAAGGGGAAGGATCTTTACAAGCGAGTGAAGTTCGACCCTCTTGCATCTCTGTTGGACGGACGAATTAAAATTTGGGGAAAAATACATTCCGGTTGCACAGATCAGATAGATGAGATGAGAAGATGAATTGCATTTTCGTTGAATTCACAAATTCACAAATTCACACCTGAAATATCGTTGCATATTGAATGACCAGCTACATATCTGCCTTGCCTGAATAACCCTTGAGATTTTTTTGATTTTTTTTTGCCATGGGCAGATCTCCTGGTTGATTCATTAGGTTGCCTGGGAAATCTACATACAATATTAGGTATCTACCGACTCCATGGTTCTTTCAGCTATTTCTATCATTATGTTGGTATTAAAAATGTATTTGGAACCTATCGATATGATTGGACATCTCGTGAAATCCCGATTTGGGATTTAAATACTACCTAGGTATCCTTCATATGATAAGGATTAGTTGTATTTTTGTATCCAAGTATAGTAGTACTCAGCAGTAGGTGTTATTGAGCTTGGACTATTGGATATCAATTAGCTTATTGGCTATTCGAGGCTTAATCAATGGGTGAAATGGAAGGATGGTCATTGCTGCTTATTACATAGAATGTTCACAAGGTACGATGGATGTGACTAAAGGTGGCAGGTACGAGATAATAGATGCGGCTAATGCTGATTGATATGATGGGGCTAGTG
The DNA here is from genome assembly GCA_025890175.1 of Ciborinia camelliae. Lineage (NCBI taxonomy): Eukaryota > Fungi > Ascomycota > Leotiomycetes > Helotiales > Sclerotiniaceae > Ciborinia > Ciborinia camelliae. The sequence continues at coordinate 3,481,476 of JANPYM010000001.1, forward strand.
GGTACAAACTTACAAATAAATGTATGAATAGGTCATGAATATATATGAATGGCAGGGTAGGAATGAAGATGCGTGTAAGAAAGGGAGAACATTATGCCGGGTTGATGGGGCTGGATTGGGGGTGTACTGTAAGCGAGGGTGACAGGGGTAGTGGCCGGGAAGTAGTGGCCGGGGAGGGACAGAGGTACTTGCCGTATGTACGAAGTAGATGTATGACTTGATGAGAGATCGGAAATAGAAACAAAATATTGAAAGAGAAACGATCTTGGGGGTGACTAAACCGAATGGAGAAGATGAGGGGAGGATATCAGGGTGTATCCCCTTCTCCTTATGGCAATTATACGTTTCCGTTACTTTAATAGATGCTTGCAAGGTACTGACTACTGTGAATCCAAATTCATCGTCCTAGGGTAGTTGCTATCACTCCCGTTTGTATGGATTGGCCATCTATTGGCTGGAAGACCGAGCCGTTGGTTGGTAGAAAGATGGTTATTGGTCGGAAAGCGGAAAATTGAAATAGATGCATACCCTTGCATATGGGAACGCCGAGAGCCCACCCCGCAACGAAAACCGGTACCTATAATCATATGATATTCCACAACTTCACGTACTAGTCCTGGTCCTGGTCTGGAAACTGAGATGGCTTGGTGCGTGTATTCCGGACAGTGAAGAATCGGGATTCTTAACCGCGCGCGTTTCATCCCATGATGTTGATGTATATCCTTCGATTTGTTGGGCATGTCAGATGTTAGCTCTGCTGCTGGCCGTTGGCATGGTTAGTTTCAGCTGATAATGCTAATCTTTGACATATAGGGATGAGATATGGGGAGCTCCGGTGAGATTCTCGACCGAATGAATGAGGCTAATAGTGATACCAGGAAATAAAATTTGAACCGGGATCTTCCAAAATATATGACAAGGGGAGAACCGAAGTCATTCATAATCATGATCCATGGCTGTCCCAAATACGCATACATGATGCATGTGCAACCGTTACATTCTGACCCGGTTTCTTGCTAATCGTGCTCGTGGCAACGCTCCGATATCCTGTTTATCAAGATGGTAATGTATCTCGCTTCAGTAAAATAGGGTTGCATTTTCACCCGCACTTCAAAAATGGTGGTAAGCCGAGTACTTTGAACAACGCCGTTTTGGCGTTACCCTTGATCGAAGGTTTCAGACGCTTTTTGAAACAAACGAACTTGAGGGCTGAAAATATGATTACATAAGCTGACAAGCCAAAAAGTCATTAAGCCCAGATATCTTGCATCGGATGACACGGCAGTGATACGGGTACTAGGTATATACGCCCTAGTGGCGGCTACTTTCAAGAACGTCTCGCCTAGTAGAGCTTATTTTTACGATAGACGCTCTGATCTTCCTTAGGGGATTAGTACCGGTTGTTAATCTTGTCTAAGCTTGTTTTGGCCTTTTTGGGTTAGAGATAATGCCGGGAATGATACATATGATGTTCTGGGTGATAGTGGAGAACCAAGGGATCGATGGGATATATCGTGACCTGGGATTGATAGTGGTATGATAAAAATATGGGGATTAATGAACGAGGATCAAGTTGTGATCAGTCAAGGACGAGGGCTAGGTACCTTGGTGAAAAAATATTAAACTTAATTCGATACAGTATACGACTTTCCACCTCGATCTCCTCCATCCATTCTCCCCCACCAAGTACCACACGGTTTGTGATATACGAGGACCCTGTAGAGGTTGCTGTCGTGATACTTCTTCTACAGCTCCCATTGATGGGTACTGGGTATGGCAAGCAACCTAGGTTTGATATGCAATGTGCAGTATCTCTGTGTATAAATCTGGCATCAAAATGGATGAGAACACGGGATGAAGACAATTCCGAACCCATGGGGTTTTTCTCTTGGCCGACTTCGTCAAGTATGTATCAACAACTCATTTCAGCAGATGGCAAGTAAATTGCAATTATCCGGATCAAATTTTCTGCTTAATATCATGCCATATCTCCTGATCATCATTCAAAATAAAAGGTGTGTGTGCTTGAAATGTAAAGATGTAAGTTACATGACATGGCATGGCGTGGCCGAGTGAGAAATGATGGTTGTTTCTTACTGAGTATCGGGGTAATCGTTTTCCGAAGCTAATAAACGAACGCACCCAATTTAGCCTTATCTCCGTTCCAATACTACTTCACATGATCACATCCCATCACATCCCATCTCATTCTAACCACATTACATCTAACATCTTCTATTCTTATACCAATTTCCATTATCGCTTACCCGCACTTACATACAGTACAATATTGACTGATTATCTAGTTCTTACTATGCATCAAATTTATTGTTTGTAGTTGGTTGGCTGGTTAGCATGTTGGCATGTTGGCATGTTGGAAGACCATCGCGGTATAGCTTCTTATTGGTCAAATCTACGAACGATATAATCAGTCATGCGTTTGTGTGTGGGGGGTTTGAGAAGTCTCAATACCTACCTAAGTACGGTACAAATGATACGAGACAACGGCAGTTGTCTAATTCGCACAGCAATAACGCTTACCTACTATCAAAAGCTGACTGGCGGGGCTTCATCTCATGTCATCTCATCTCATGTCATCTCATCTCATCTTATCTCAATGATGATGATGATGATGATCTCATCTAGAATGCTGACCAAAATTCTATGATCCATGACTTAAGCCAGCAGCCCCATTTTCATCTTACTGGCCCCCAACCAGCCTTACATAATCCTTAATAGCTAGGCATTGTAAGTGTATTCTTTACAAATGAGTATGCCTGGACAGAACCACAAACCTTCCACCTATGATCGAGTGTTAGGATGCGGCAGTGCGAGCAGCAGAAAAGTCTTCGGACAATGAATACCGTTTCATATTTGAACATAGCCCCCAGAAAATCGATTTCTTTCCCCTGTTTACTTGTTATACATATATCTACTAGGGCTTTTACGTACACTAAAAAAATGTCAAAACCACGCTTTAAGAAAACGTGGGTGACACGCTGTTTTCATGCTGCAAGGTTAAAAACCTGGTCAGCCTCCTAAGTGTGGTAGGAACATCGAGCTAAATCGGTCAATTTCACCCTCAATCATCCCTTCAACTTGATTGACATCAAGTATCAATCACCAAGGCTGCCTTAGCTACGTAGTATTGCATGTCCGGATTGACTACCTAGGCGATCTCTCCTTGTTCATTACAGAACGATGGCTATTTTTGTCACTGAACCCTATATCCAAAACCTTCAATCTCATCACTCCGCATTCCTAAAATAATCTTCGGAGTTGAATCCCCTTTCGAATTCTTCAACAAGTGTTCATTTTCTGATCGAAGCCAGTTAGGGCGGCATAGAACACCAAGACTACATCCACCAAAGATCTCACAGCATCGTCCCGTTCCGCGAGGCACAGTCTGCACATGAAATGACAATAGAGTCTATGGCCTCCACCATATGCAGTCCCAGTAATTGCGCATCTTCAGCGCTTAACAGATCCTTTCAAGTGGAGAATCGCGGCAAGTTAACCAAGATCTTCGAACACCTGCTCACATCCCTAATCGCATATGCTAGTATTAATGTACACCTTTCAGTCCTAGGTACATTCGGATACCAATCAAAAATTACGACTTTGCAAAAGAATTTCGATCACAAAGAACCTCCCAATGGAAAATGTCTAGTTGGTTAATATTAATGAAAAGGGGACTTCCAATTCAGTTTCTCGAAACAAAACCTTGCCCAATAGAAGGTCGGTGTTGATACTGTGCCTCTATTGTTCTTCAAGGATTATCTGTACTCAAGGGAAGTTTCAGCCATTGCTCATCTTGAGGTAATTAGCAGGGCCATAAACCAAATTTTGGCCTTATATATTACTGTACCTGGCAGTTATTACCAAAATTCTCGGCTTATTTCCTTTTCTGTCTTCTGGGCTTTTTGAACTTAGTCCAACCCAATGCTAGACCCGAGGGAAGAATTCGTATAACAACCTTTTTGGACAATTTACCCTCGATATAAGTTTGTTTTTGGCCTCGAATGGTTTGCTTAGTGGCAGACGTGGCACTGTCATCAATCTGATGCCACCAAAATTACATGGAGGTCGTTCAAACAACCAATAACAGATTGAATAAAATATTTCTACCCTCAACCTAGACTCCTTATCAGCCGAAAATATAGCGATGGATTCCTTCTGCTCATATGACCCGAGTGGCTTTTCGCCACCATTACTTGCTTCCCCATTTCAAACTTTCCAACGGCCTTGCATCTGCGTCCTATTCACATATCCTTCGGTTTTATCTCAAAGTTGGTGTCCCGTCATGCGATCCGATATGTCGAGGCCTTGCAAACTACATCACTCTTTTGAAGCTGGGATTTCTCAAAATTCACGAACTGCTCCATTAGAGTCACTGGTCTCACCGGTGAGTTGATTTGACGGGTTAATAGACGGCAAGCAAAAAGACAAGGAAAAGTCCGAGACACCTCATATGCACGTCCAATACCATTCGAATCTTACTTACAATATAAAAAGAATAAACAGTGAAAACATGGATAGTGTGGTACATTCACAACACAACTAATAAGATTCCTTGAGCTTTTTCAACTCAACCCAGCAAAGCGTGAAGACATATCTGCCAATCACAGGATTATAGAAGACAGAATCTGCACGAAACCCGACTTGCAACATAAGCAATCTCAAATCCTTTTGAAAGCGGAAGGGATGCATTTCCATGTGATTTAAACGCAGTCTCCTGCATAGAGTATTGTGTTGTCTCACACCCAGGCTTCCAACAATATATCTGGATTATCTGTGGTTCACCGGGGAAGCACCGGAATCTTCCTCCGGTTATCATTGACGTTTTCTTTTCTTCAAAAAAGCGGCAATGCGTATGTACGTTAGTATTAATTGGTATGGTATCAATTGGTGATCGGAAGTTACAAAATTTCCTTCCCCGAGAACAGGAAATGAGATGTCGATGTAGGCAACAACCCAGAAGCCCCCCTCATTTTGTGCAAGGACCTAGTCCACATATATCGAAGAATGCACTCTACGATATGCATTCGTGAATATTCTCTTTACATGTTCGTACATGTACGTGTTTTGATATTCCAGCTAGGTACACCAGGGTAGCCCATCCTGCATCAAAAGAACCGTTATTCAATAAATTGTAATCTTCGCTTCCGCGACGTTGGTTCTATGCAGTGCTGCTAGGTACAAATGGTACGCTGACTTCTGCATCCTTTAGCAGATCGCTTGGGTAATTAATGCAGGTGTATATTCTTCTAGACTTCTGTAAGAAAAGGTGGGCGGGGGCACAGCATGTAAATGGTGCATCAACACCTTGTTTATAGGATTCTGATCAAGGCTTCTGGTCTGTACTTCGGGATTTACTGGGCCTATAGAAGCATGACTCAGGATTTTTGGTCGGCGATGGGAATTGGTTTTGAGATTTGTCATTTCTTTATAATTTTGCGCCAAGTGTTTTTGTCGTAGGCTCGTATTGTCAAAGGCCGAATACATCTGCGATAGCTCGTGGTGTGTTACCTAGAATGCGATAGCGAAAGCAAGCATTATCCAGGTTGTCACTAAAAGAAGCTGAGCTTCAGCAAAGCTGCTTGAAGCTAATTTCTCGTGTCTGATATGCAATTCCTCAGGTTGAGTCTGGGGAATGGAAGCTTCTCGTAGCTCGTTGTTGTAATGGGCGTTGCCGTACGCCAAACGAAACCGAATTTGGAGAAGATTCGCTAATTCGAAGACGATGCTACACTCCAGAGTTGGTGAAAAGAATAGCAAAACCCGCGTAAAGGTAATGAAGCTCGTGGAAGCTGGAGAGCAACATTCGGATCTCTTTGTTTCTATGTGATTAAATCAAGCCCCTATCTTGTTCTTCACCCTTGTGCTCAAATTCGTTGCCTTGATAACGTATGGTTGAAAATTTATCTGGCACTACAGGAAGCATTGAATTGCCTCTGTAGTCTTTACTATTGTGCATTCGACTTCTTTATGCTACAATTTCTACTTACGGGCCTCATACTTCGGACAGAAAGTCGGTCAATTACCAACTACAATAAATGCTCGAGGGGAGTTGGATACCATGAGCCATGTGTAGCACAGTTATGACCTTGCATGACAACACTGGCGATCGAGGGGGGTCTATGGTTTCTTAGATTTTGGGTGTGTCGGATAGCCGGTTGGAGATGAGAAAGAACTTTGAATACCATGAGGGGTTTCAAAAGATATTGCGAAGAAAAAGGACAACCTTCAGTGACAATAGCAAAATAACAAGACTTCTATATGCAACACTGTGGTATTCATCTGCTTGATTTATAGTTGCATTCGTACTGTATCTTCCCATTCATCTCACCAAATCTCATGTCACATCTACAGTCCTTTGACTGTGAATATTGATTGCCCGTCGCCTAGTTCCTGTATTCCACATAAGCCAAATCCATTTTATTCACTACCCACCAATGGTTGGCAGTTTTCTCATGAAATGCTTCTCCTATCATAAAAGCCCACGTATGAGTTTTCCGGAAAATCCGCTTGGAATGGTATATAAGTACTTATTAAATCACATTTGTCATGCGCAAACACGCTTGAATGGTTTCGATCAAAGTCCCAAAGATTCCAGTCGTAGCACAAGAGTCTCCAAACCATAGTCTGCGAAGTCCCGAGTCCTGTAAGGCTGATTTTACTGCGATATATGGGTGACTTTCTTCCTATTGTGAGGATAATGATGGTGAGAATTTATTTTGACGGTGGTTATGAAAGCGGTAGCGGTGATGAAGTGGTGAGATATAGATATTGTCATTGGTAGACTGGAATGACAATGGCATTAAGGTTTATGCGTAGTTTTGATAACAATCCTTGGGTTCAGCGTGTAGCAAAGATACTCTTCAAATGAATAGGTACTCCCTATATCACATCTATCGCACTCCTCTGGATGTAGATATAGTTCTTTGGTTATCAAAGTAGTTATTGTGTTGGTTGCAACTAACCTTATAGACTTTTGATGGTAGGTCAGGAACATTTGATACCGAATTGAAAAGATCATTCTAGGGGCTGTTTTATAAGCCGGATGTATTTTTTGGTGGATCTTTACTAGTCTCTTGACGAATTTTTTTATATTGTAGCAAGAATAATACCCCGAGAGCTTCAGGACGGCGATACGACCAGGCCCACATGAGCCCTCCACCTGTTTAATCCTCTTTCCCCTTTCCTCTTTCCCCTGTCTTCTCGTTATGGATCCAAGAAAGCGCATAATATTCAATCTACCATCCCATCTAGCAAGACAGTCAAGCAACCTAATAGTTCAGCTCACCTCAGCGCTTTACTGTGCAAAGACAGGAGTTATGTGACAGCCAGGCCTACCTAGCTAACTTGGCCAACCGGTATTAGACGGCTAGGATGTGCGTTTGTGGGATTTTTAATTTAGACATCGTTGGCGACAGCCAAAGGTGTGTAAATTGGGCTCATTCGGCTGCGTAGGCTTTGGTTTACCATTCACATTGTTTTGATGTTTGTTTCTGGGAGGTCAGTGATGAAGTTGATGTCATTTTATTTCGGATTCTTGATGCCGCATACCAAGATTACTCGTGCATGGAAAGAGATACAATACATTCAGCCGCCCTTGAGATCAAGGGGGTGTTGGTGTGTACGATTTGCTTCCACTAGCCCAGCTTGTGATAAACTTCGTTGTCCTTGCCACCCCCCGTTTTGTGTCTATTGAATTAACCATAACAGTTTGGACGTTGGGAAACTCTCTGGAAAAAGCAATCATTTTCTTCTCCAGTGCGTCTTTCGGTTATTACTATTGATTCAGACACCGAACTGCTCTGTGGGGCTACTAGTAGGTCATGAAAGCGTAAAAGTTCGGTCTTCATATCGATCGCTAAATCGGCGCTAAATGGGAGGGAATCTACATAGTCATCAAGCCATCTATCTAATGTACCATTCGGTATTCCACACGCTATATGCACGTTTCCCATCTCATTCCTTGCCTTCACCAGCCAACTCGTTGTATGCCCATTGGTAGCTACCTAAGAAGATCGCTCCTCCAATACTAATCCACATCACTCTCGGGCCGATCCCGGCGAAAAATGCTTTTGGGCCACCCCTAGCTATTATCTCTTTCAACAAAACTCTTGTCGGCTTCTTCTCCTTCTCCAACATCATCCTCGTTTTTAGCACGTCTAACGGCGTCGTAGCCGCAGCCGCCACGGCACCCGCCATACTTCCCATAAGTCCGCTCTCCACCGGGCTCACAGTATCCCTTCCAGTTCCCCTCTTCCTATATGCCTTCATTGATTCCCAAAGCGGGAACTGTATGATTGTAAATGGAACTTCCCGCATTATGGTAACACTCCACCCGCGATAGAGTTCCCTCCATACACCTGTAACCCCAATGTGCTTGTATTGTCCCAATATCGCCTTGAGAGTGAGTAAAGAACTCGAATATTGCCCCGCCTGTGCCCTCTGCTTCACCACCTCTGTGGGCACACGAACGGCACAAGCAGCCACCTCTCCCAAACTCGCTGCAACCATGTGTTCCATTGCTTTCCCCCTTCCACTACCTCCTGGTACATTTGCACCTGAAACATCTCGTCGTCGAGCAAAAGCAGTCTTGGTAGCTTCATATGTACAGAAGAACAAAGCAGCTCCGGGAGCAGAGCCAATTATGGCAGACCCGACTCCTCGGTATACTCCGGTGAAGCCTCCAGAGGCAATAAAGCCGGAGGAGGATTGAAGGCGGGTCTTCAAAGTGTCGAGGGGAAAGAGAGTCAGGTCGACCGTGGTACCGGCGAGTGCGCCGGCTAGGAGGGCGGGGGTGAAGGTTGATTGAGGCATTTGTGCGGAAGGGATTGAGCAAGGTCGATTATCTAGAATTGTGGAAGGGGTGGGAATTAAGGTGGCCGAAGCCGGGTCGTTTCAAGGCAAATAAGATAATAGAAGTGATGTGTAAATTTCGAAATCATAGTTGGGGTGAATTTGGGATGACAAAGTTGAGGTTTGAGTTTGAGCTCGGGTATATTTTTATCATCTCTTTCTGCGTGCGGGCTGACGCCGATTGACGCGCCAACACGCGACATAATCAATTTCGTAGCAGCCCTCCTTTTGCTTCTACTTCTACTTCTATTTTTCACATATTGATATGAATATTGCTGGAGTAGAATGTTGATTAGATAATGGGATGAATACCATGAAGCAAAATGCGCTTCCTATTTCGATAAAAGAGTTTACTGAGGCTCTTTTCAAGAAACCATGTCAGGTTCCTTATCATCATGATCAGCGGGGTCATAGGACTTGGGGTATATTATCACGGCGTATTACTATTCATGAAGTATGCTAATTCCCTGATAGGTCTTGCAGTGAGCGGCGGTGTGGATTCTATGGCGCTTGCGGCGTTATGTATGCAAATGAAAAAGAATTATATACCTTTTGCATCCGATGGATACCCAATCAATCTGAACAAGATTGACTTTCGAGCTATTATCGTCAATCATGGGGTAAGAGATGGCAGTCTAGAAGAAGCCCAGAAGGTCATGGGCGTGTTGGAATCTCTTGGTAGGCTAATAACTCTCTATCCATACGCCTATGGTCTCCTAACACACAAATGAATATAGGCATGACCTCACGAATTTTAACTCTTCCGTGGGAAGGTGTTGAAGGAAATCCCTCTAAGCTCCCCAATTTCGAGAGCTTAGCCAGGAAATACCGTTTTCAGGCAATTGGAAAATATTGTCATAAATTTGACATCAGCTCACTCCTTCTCGGACACCACGCTGATGACCAAGTCGAGACTGTATTAATGCGTCTAGTAAAAGGCGCTGTGGGAGTTGGTCTGCTCGGTATCAAGCCATCCTCTCCCATACCGGAATGTGAAGGTATACATGGAGTTCATGAAAGTGGGAGTCCCATAACACTCTCTGCCCCCATTGCCGACTTTGGTGGTGGTCATGTAAGGCATCTTAGCTTGCATCATATCGAACAAGTTGATAGCAATTCGCCCGCATCCAAAGCCCCAAAAATAATGACTCAGCTAGGATTAGAGTCTGGAGGTATAACCCTCTATCGCCCTCTTCTAGAATTCCCAAAAGAAAGACTCATTGCGACATGTAAGGCCTTAGGCGTAGAGTGGTTTGAAGATCATACCAACACCGATCCCACCCTGACAGACAGGAATGCAATACGTCATCTATATGATCGTAGGGAGTTGCCTTTGGTGTTACCCAAGTCTAGGGTTCTTTCCCTTTCAGCGCAACTTCAAAATACTGATAATTTACGTCAACGAAAAGTCGATCAGCTGATAAAAAACTGCAAATTGGTGAGCTTTGATACTAAACGGGGGACCCTTATTATCAGATTTCCTTTCATACCCCACGATGTCGCCCAGAGAACAACTTTAGCCGCTATGTTACTTCGTCGTATAATTATGACAGTAACGCCAAATTCTGTGGTATCTCTCGATCAAGTCTTTGGTGCAATTCCTGAAATATTCCCCTTGCCTGATAAGTCAGTACCGCCAAAAACCTTTAATACAGCGGGTGTCATGTTCCAACCTGTCAATATCGATCCGGAATTCCCGAGCAATAACGTATGGCACATCTTTCGTCAACCCAGATACAGGCAGTCTGCAGACGAAATCGTTGTCCCAGAGTTCGTTCCAACGAGTCAGCCCAGTTGGTTCCTATTTGATAATCGATACTGGCTCTTGATACATAATGAAATGCCATCCCAGGCTGGCAATTTGGTTGTTCGTTTCTTCCATAGGAATGATGTAAGTAAATTGGAGCGAGCTCTAGGCGACACAGAATCCTTGATATTGAAAAGACTTTTAAGGACGATACAAGGTGAAGATAGATGGAGGTATTCTCTACCTATTGTGGTATGGAGGCCACATGGAGGTGCGGTCGTGGGCGAGGAGGTTGTTGTTGGTTTGCCGACTTTTGGAGTGAAGGTTGGTAGTTTTAGCAGTGTCAAGTGGTGGTGTAGGTACAAGAAGATAAACCTGTCCGATCTAGGTCTGCAAGTTGCCGTGGAGCCAAAGCTTCTTAGTGTCCGCCGGGTGATGAAATTTAAGGGAGAGGTCTCAAAATAAGCCGGAGTTTGCATCATGGCTCAGCAAGCGTGAAAGGTCTCTGAGTGGTGCTCTATGAGATGACTTGGTCAATCACATATTCTCACAGGACGGGCGACCGACACAGCTAGCTAGGAAGGTGCTGGGCGATTTACAAATATCCGGTCTTTACTGGAGAATGGAATGGCATTTGGTACAGACATTTGGGGAAGAGGGAGTCCAATTCCTCGAGTACGGTCCTCATCGAATTCTCACCTTTACATGACGAGTTTATGATCTTATAATCATGATAGTCATTGAATTGGTCTTTTTTGATAAACATTTGAAAAAAATAGATAAAAGTTTTTCCAACTTGAATGGAGGTCTCAAGAACCTTTCACAAAAGGCCTAATGCCTATTCATCTCATCATTTTCTACCTTTACATTCACTTCAGGTGGACTATTCGATTTTAATTCTTATTTCAACATTTACCTACTATGTAAAGTATTAGGAGATGAATCCACATTGAGGAAATAGACATTATGGGTTTACATTCAAGTGACTCAAACCACATTCATATATGAGCGTGGTCTGATGACGTTTCCTCAGTGTTAGTATATCGTAACAATAGTTATGTAGTCACTTAGCCAAGACATTCAACAATCGGTTTAAACCCACCATCTATCTATCAATCCAGCTCCACGGTTCTCCCTCCCTCATTCAATTCCCCAGCCTGATCTCTCCTATCCCCCATTTCCGGAATCCCACCACCTCCCATTTCTATTCTCGGGTGCGGGGCGTGATTCTCTATTGGCACTGCCTCGATCCCTTGGTTATCTCTACTTCCAGTTTCGGCTGATAATTCCGGTTTTGTGTACTGCTCTCTTGCCACGCGATTCAAAGCTTCTTCGGTTCTGCGTAAGCGTAGGATAAAATATGCCAAAATTCCCAAAAGGGCCACGACCACGGCGGCTGCTACGCCTATTCCGGCAGCGGCACTAGAGCTTGGTTTGGAAGATGAGGGCGAGGATGAAGGAGAGGACATAGGATTTGCGGTTGATGAAGTTGACAATTAATGTCCCATACACTAGTCTGAAAATGCCTCCATATCTCTATTCCCCATCCCCTTTTCCCTTTTCCCTTTTTCCCCTATGAAAACCCCCACCCGCCATCTCCAAACCTCAAAAATCAAGAGGTGTATATATACCTCAATCTTTTCAAGAAAAAGAATTCAAAAGATATATTATTTCCAAGTCCGAGCTTGAGATTGTTGATTTGTTTCGATGATGATATCGACGGTGTATTGCGGAGGGAATTTTCTTCACGACGATGAAGAATCAGAGGAAACGGTGGGTTGGCGAGGTGGTTTAACGATCGATAGTGAAAGTGGTGAAAGCGACGATGGTGACGATTGGGATGGGTGAAGACATCTGGGAGTTCTTAGCAGCGAATGCGCGAATGTGCTATTGACAATACAAAATACAATATATGACTCGATAACAAGAACCTGCTTCATTACTCAATCCCTCACCTCCCACCAAACTCCCCATTCCAACATTCTGATCTTGAATCAAAGGTTTCCTCAAGCTCTCTATCTATCTCCCGAACTTCCTACTCCAAACTTGAATCCCCTTATATACCCCGCTGTGCTCCTCTCCCTTTTCCCTTTTTCTTTTCCCTTTACACTCCAGCCCCCTCATTTTCCACTTTCATCCCTCCTTTCCTCTTTCCTCTTTCCCTTTGCATAATAACAGCATCCCAATTTCTTTAATGCCCTTTCGTTCAACCCCCCTAAATACCATCAAATATCTCCTCTCGCTTCTCTATCCCACTTCTAAGTTCTCGACTCTTATTCTTGAGTCGGGTTTGGACCTTAAGACGATCTTGAACATTTAAATGACATTTAAACACGAAAATAACTTTAAACATCAAACCTCCTGCTCTGCACATTGAAACCCCTTGAATCAAAACCCCCAACAATCCGAAATATCTCAACGCCCTCCCTCAACCTGGATGATCCAACTTCCTCTCATTATCAAAACCCACCAATCAATTACACAATTCTCCCCTTCCCCTTCCCCTTCCCCTTCCCCTTCCCCTTCCCCTTCCCCTTCCCCTTCCCCTTCCCCTTCCCCTTCCCCTTCCCCTTCCATCCCATCCCATCCCATTAAACTCAATTCCTCAATCCTGATCACAAAACAATATCTATATATACCTACCACTCCAACCACAACCACCCCCCAGCAAACCTCATCACCTCATTAAACGCGCAGCAGGTATCGATCAACGATGTCCGCCCCCTGCAAAGTACTTTTATTTCCTTTTTCAATATACCTACCTACCTACCTACCTACCTGACCGTTGATCTTAGCCTCCCTTACCTTACCTATAGCTACCTTACCTATTATATCTAGCTATCTTAACGATGCGAAGCCATTATAAAACAGAAAGAGATGTTTATATTTAATATAAAAATAGCACCTCATAAGTTATCTAAATAAGTAGATAGACATTATAAATAGATATAATAAAAACGAATCGAAAAGGGATGATAAAAATTAGACATTTCATTCTATAAATGCACTTCCATTTACTAATCAGTCAGTCTAACGAATCGACTCCGATGTGCCTTTTACTGTTCGTAAGGATCATTCATCTCATCACCATGTATCGCAAATCCGTAAAAATTGCCCATGAAAATAATATTGAATTCAAACCGAACCGAACACCATGTAATTAAGTACGTACTTTCCCCAAAAGTATCCCTAGAAATGATAGCGAACTTTCCAGTTGCGCTTCCAAAGAATGTGTGTGGTATCTGTCGCGGTCATTCCGTATCCAAAAATCATATCCGAAGGTCGTAACCAAAGTTTGTTATCCAAAAGGTTCCAGTATCCAAAGTGCTTGATCCAATCCATCCTGACCAAAATAAGTTCCCAATCGTGATATCATAATTCCCCCATCCCAAAATAATTATCCAATAATCAGGCTCCAGATACCCACTTTCAAATGATGCCATTTCAAGCCAATTCAACATCATCCTCTAGCACTATACGGTCTATTCATTTCCGCAATCTCCCTGGCAATGTCCGCCCACTCCAACTCCCTTCCCCACCCCTTCGTCCCAAACTTCCCCTCACCCATCTTAAGTTTCTCTTCCCACTTCAACAGTTCGTAACTAAACCTCAAATGCGGTTGGATAATAACGTTTAATCTCCTAGCTCTGACAAAACAATATGCACGGGGGTATGATAAATGCATTGTGCGCATCACTTCCGCTATGCAGATAGTTGCACTTCGAGAGACACCCACACGACAATGAACTAATGTTGCTGTGTTGTTTAGTTTACCTCGGTCTTTTTAGGAGTTAGTAGGTGTTTTCTGGTATTGATGGGGGAAGGCATACCAATGAAATCCAAACATCGTCCGAATTCGTCGGTTAATGGATCTACTCCATTATCTTGCACTCTTTGTATAACCATCACATTATCCCTTCCCCATTTATCCATCTCACCATCCTTCCAAGTTGCGGTCTCACCCACACTTAAAATCTGCTTGATGCCCAAATGACGTAGAAGATCCGGGTTATTGGCATGGCCAAGGTTCCCGAGGTACATATAGTCAGTCACCCTGGAAGGAAGACTTCCATCCATGGATTTTATCCAATCCGGTTCCTCTTGAGCGAGATCAGTAATATCCAAAATGCTTTTGTCTTGGTGAACAGGGGATTCGGTAACAAGTCGAGGTGCGATTGTTGTGAGGAGACTGACGTCCTGCGGGTATGCAAAAAAATTGCGTTTCTTTGAAACATGCAAATCAAGCCAGGCTTTGGGAACCGAGAGACCTGTGGCATAAGTGAAGTATGCAAGACCGAGGAGAGTAGATTCAGTGTAGCCATCAGTGCAATGAATCAAGATCTTTCTTTCCCTTATCTTGGTGGTCATAGGGGTATCACCATCTTTATCCTCTGGTAAAGTGCCGTGAGCAAGATGGTATATCCATTTGCACGTTTCCATGATCCCATCGGCTTGATCATGGTCCCAGGATGGTGGTTGAATCATTCCGGAAGACGGAAATCCTAATTGCCACTTATTCGTTCTACCCTCCGCAATTTCTTGTAATTCCAAATGGCTTATTTGACCTGAATCATTACATTCGATAAGAATATCGAATTGTCCTTCTAACAAAGCTGGATGGGTTTCGGGAAATCCATCTGGGGTTGGACCCAACCAAACATTATGATCGATCTCGGAAGCTTTAGTCATGGCACACATCTCCACCCTCTCTTGCTGGAAGAAGTCCATGACCTCCCCAGTCCATCGAGCCCGAGAATCGACGGAGACAATTTGTGGATACTTTTTCTCGAATTCACTAAACGAGCTTGTGCATATAAAAGTATTGTACTGAGATAATTCATGTCCTAGATTGACATGCGTCTCACGAACACTTTGTTGCGCAGCAGCGATTTCTGTCGCCAACTTCTCAACAATGGTGGAATCATCTCCATACACAATGATATCCGATACCATTGCAGATTTTGCCGCTTGGATTTGAAAGTTTCGTACAGAAAACCCTTCTTTTGGATCGACTTCCTGGAATTCTGTCCTCGTTCCAAACTGCAAGAATTCATCGGGAGCGATTGCACTTTTCAGTCTCGAGCGAGTCAAATCTCCACCAGCCTTCACAATTGTGATACCACGAATGCATTTTGGTGTTCTTCGTAAAGTTCGCCGCCGTTGTATAAAAAAAGCTTGTTGGATATGATTGGAAGGATGTAGACCGTGGTACCATGGAAAGACTTGAGAAGGATCGGGGAGCGGTTGTCCTGCCAGATGTTCCAAGGCAGCCGCAACACCTCCGGCATCAATCTCGTATATGATGGAAGAGTCAACATAACGTGATTTATAATTGACGGGTGGATATAAAAGTGATCGTTGAGACAAAGAAAGTTCTTTGGTTGGTGGAGAGTGAGGAGGGGTATCCGGTTTCTCGGAAGGTGCTGGGCCTGTCGGACATACTGGCAGATGTTTATTTGGAATGGGAATGGGAAATGGAGCGGATGGATGGATAGCATCGAGGCTTAAAGTGGGAGTTAAAGAGTGGGATAGTGGTGGCGAAGGTGATCTCTTGTGGCCCGTGGGGATGGGTCGTGGTAAGGCAATTGTAGCCATGATCGAGTTGAAGCAATCTTGTAACCTTGGGAGGGTTAAGTATGATTTTTGATCGAGCTCCAACATGTAAGACGATATGTGATGTGAAGTAAACAGCGATCTTTTTCTTCCAAGAGAAATTGTGGTCGAGGAATGTTTATTTTGAAGGAGTCGTGTGATATGTGATATACCAAATCAATTGGAGGATAAGGCTGATGATAGGATTGCTCTCAAGGGTTCGAGAATCTGTGTACCTCTGTATGTACCATGTATCTATGTATGTACCGGTGGCTGGAGGTATGTATACAATAAATATGGAGCGAATCTACCGAGGGTGAGTAATGAATATCAATGGATGGATTGATTGATTGATTGATTGATTGATTGATTGATAGCGATGGAGGAGCACAGGTGGGATTGAAGTTATTCCGAAAGAAAGAAATAAGTAAACAAGCTGCTAATAAGCAAATAAGCAAACATACTCAGGAATCTCAGGAATTTTCCTGGGTGGTTTCAATTCCGAAATCCAAATATGAGACACGATCATTAATAAATTCAGATCCCATTCAAATTGCGAAGCCAGCAATGTAATAAAGTGTACGGGGGAGGGAAGAAAGTAAAAGGAGGGTCGGTGCGGTGGGTGGTGCGTAACAACCTTGGAAGGTATGGATAGGACTCAAGGTATGGATGGATAGGACCAGACTCCAGCTAGGTAAGGTAGGGCGTAGCCTTATCGTTAACCCCAAGTTTAAAAGTGGAGAGATAAGCACAGCATCAAATGGTCTGTGTATAGGACGGTCCACTTTTTGGAGGGGGGGAATTCGAGAAAATACCGGTACAGGATTCCGTAGATGATGAGGGAGCTGGAGGGAGGTTATGGAAGAAGTCGAGAAATCCTATGAAATAATAATGGATAGATATGATCTTCCAAAATTGAATTGATTCACATTCCCGAGGTGGATACTTTTGTTTGTTGAATTTTGAGTGGAGGGATTGGATGGATGGATTGATTGATTGCAATTGTAATGATAATAGTAATGGTAATCATTACGGTAATGAATGGATGGATGATATTGATGTAATGAAAGAAAGAGTGAAGAAAGAAAAGTACAAGAGAATGATGAAAGAAAAAATATGTGGGGGAATTATTAACCTATGGATCTACTAGTTATAGAATTCATAAAAGATGTTTTCTAATAAGTACAGGTAAGGTAGATAGGTAGATAATAATAGATAGGTATCTAGATAATACTCAAAAAGAGCATTTGGTTTTGGTTTGATAGTATTCTAGCTATACTACGGGTAGAAGAGAAAGAAGAAGAAAGAAAGAAACAATATCATTGTGATTTAATACAAACCCTTATTAAAATTCATATTTATATAATCTTATTGGAAATCTAGATACTATATACACAGTATATAGTATATCAAAGATGGATGGATACCTTTGATATACTTAATGAATGAAATTGATGATTTAGAGATGTCGATGAAGATATGTCAATGAAGAGCAATTCATCTGCTTTCCTTACCTTTTTCAAATATCTATCTAACTATTGTAAATATACTTTAGATAAAGACCTTAAGCTTCATTCTTTTTTCTCTTCTTTTCTTTTCTTTTCTTTCTTTTCCTATGATTTCTATTTCTTCATTTACTTACTAGATAAATAAATAGATATCCATCATATCAATCCTTCATTCAATTGTTTTCCTCTTTCTGCCTCCCACTTTTGTTTTATCATCCTCTATATTCTCTATATCCTCTACATCCATCCACTTCATTCATACTCCATATCCTCAAACAGTCTTTTCTTCCTTCCTTCTTTCCCTTTTTCTCCCTCTCTCTCGTCCTCTTCATCAATATCGGGCATGGCATGTCATATCTCGATTATCATCATATCCAAATTCCCCAATGAGCTTTCGTTGTGGCGTCAGGACATGCAAACTAAAAAAGATCATCACCCAATCTATTTGATGCTCACACCCCCATCACCCACCAAAAAAGGCCAAGTGAAGCTAAGGTCGGGGATAAAAGAATTGGGCGTGACGGGTTGATTTGATCCAATGAATGATGATAAGAAGTGGGTATTGGTGATGCAGTGGAGAGTTTGAGATGGATTTTAAATTGATGTGATAAGTCTGTGCTCTTGCATTTGCATTTGCATTTCCATTTACATTTACATTTACATGCATTTGATGCATCCAACCCTTGATCTTTTTGATACTTCATCCTGTGTTGAAGCAGAAGAGACATTCATCAAGAGAAGAAGTCCAAGAGAGAAGAAGTCACCCTTTTCATTTATTTGCCTACCTATTATTGTTATTCCTTACCATCAATATCTGGCTGGGCCTGGGTATGTATGTAGTATGTATGTAGGTAGGTAGGTATGTAGATGGATAGGTATGTGCAGCGAAAGAGGGTCCCATCCCATCCGATCACCATCATTCCCATCATCATGCCCTCCCCCAATCATTTGTTTTACTTTTCAAACCTCACCTCACTCTCACTCTCACTCTCACTCTCACTCACATACAGCTACAGCTTCATCATAAGTTTCACATCAAAACTACTAGGGACACATGCAGGATCATCATTCGTCAATGAATACCTACCTACCCAAAGAGATATGATGATGATCGCACTTATATGAAATGAGAGCTTTTCGAATCCCATCAAATACATACCTAGCCACCTCGTAGGTACTTATTGTTGATATTTACATTTACCTATACCTTTACCTTTACCTGTACATACACCTACCTACACCTACACCTACACCTACACCTTCACCTACACCTACATACCCCACCATGACAATGGCTTTACCTTACCGAGCTGTCAACGGTACGTACCAGCGTCTGGTACTTCAAAAGTACCTGGTAGGTAAACTAAACTCAAAGCGTGGGCCTTTACCTCCACTACCCGTGGACATTACATATTAGGTAAGCATAAACACCTGATGTATTTCTGTGCTTTTGTACACGAACCATTGATAGTAGAGCAAACAAACAAAAAGAGACCTCATCTCATCCATCTCACTCTTTTTCCAAAAAAATCCTCATTCAAAAAGACGTGAGCTTTATTGAAATCCCTTACTTTTCCGAATAACTTTAACTTCATAAATAACAATATTATTGTTCCTATTATTCCACTCAATTCAATGCCTCCTTTCATCTACTAGATACAGTGATACAGTGATACAGGATATAGAACTAACTAAAGGCGGAACTCAACGTCGAAGATACATTTCTTTGTTCTTTATCCAAGAGAATCTAACATTCTCTGTCGTTCATCTATTGTGCAGTGAGAGGAAAGAAGAGAGGAGAGGAGAATATTAACATTTTGATTTTGGAGGATATACCATGAACCAATGAACCATTAGTTAATGTTCACCACTTGACCTCGTAACGGCACCAAGCATGCAACCAGCACCATCACCACGGAAAAGGCCTCATTCAAGACGTCCAGGGCCTACGCGCTTTGCTAGGAAATATGGACATCCTACAGGAGGCGTTCATTCCGTGCTGCAACCCTATCTGCCCGAAGTAAAAAGTGGCTTCACACCAGTAACCCCGGCAGATTTTTTAGAGAACGAGGCTCAACAGGAATATGCAGCGGCTCTCGAAATGTATCAAAGGATGAGGTTCGATGGTATGCTTTTCACTCGGTGATGTTACCCAACCATTCATTAACTATGTTCAAAGGCTTTACCGCCGCAGAGCTGGAATCAGTTTTAGCTTTGGCAGATTCATACGAAACTACAAGTCGAAGGGTAGACTGGGGGGAAAATCTTGACAATGTACCCATTCATCCATTGTGGGATCGGAAAAATTGGCAGCGTGAGCTGCCGCCAAATGAGGCTAGTTATCCATGTGGAGATGGCAATGAATATTGGGATGCAAGTCTTCCACCATCCATCCTGTAGAAATCCTTAATTGATACTTACTACGTGACCCAGGCTAATAATGACGCGTGAGCATACTCTCTCTCTGTCTTGATATCCACAACACCATCCATGACAACCATTCATCCAAGTCACACTCTTACTGTTACTGACAACCCGGCGTGTAGCGTGTGGCATGCGATGGAACCTGCGTTAAAGCTGGCATCGAGTGTTCTTGCGAATATACATACTTGGGAATGGTACGCTTCTTGGCCATGTGGATTACGACCCGTTTCGCTAATGTCGAAGGTTTGATGCTTTAATAGGAGGTCCATGGGAAAAAATCCCAAAAGACGAGCTTCCACCCAACTCACGCGCTGATGTAATTCGATTCTCTGCCAAGAAGAGCAGAAAAGATCAAGCATATACTCGATGGTTTCTTCTCAATATGTCCAAGCACACTTTTTTTGCACTTTTTGCAGGCAAGGTAATTCCACCCCACTCCCTGATACTCACTCCTTTTCCGACTCCGAGCCTCACTTCTATGTTCCATCCAGTGTATTCTTTTCATTTTCGAATGCAGCTTTAAATCTTCATTTTCCTCGAAAATATCTTCCTATAGACAATTACTGACTCCGCCATCTGGGAACAGTGCAATGAAAGAGGAATGCCTGAAGTGGACGCTTTTAGATCCGGCTCAACGGGGTTGCGGGCACGTCGGGATCTTGCAGACGGTGCTCCCGATCGTTATCGTTTTTCTTCATTTGTAATCGTCGCGTCTGATTTGGTAGAGCCCTTGATGAATCCAATGGTCTTGCCAGAGGACAGAGCCTTGGACACATTTCGTCTTGCAGAAACCATTCTGCATGAGACTGCGGTAAATTACATTCTGGTCTATTACCAGCAGGCAATTAATTGAAAAGCAGCACGCTATAGTTCATCATATGTGGAGAATAAATGATGAGGCTCACGGTTGGATCGAAGCCGAGCCTTATTTTGAGAATGAGCATATTCCAGAAGCGCAAGTCAACTGCCATTTTGGTTCGATTTGACGAAGAAACTAATCAATTTACAGGGGATTCTCTGCAGTGAATCAGGTATAATTATAAGTCTAAATCCTTCCCGCATCATCATGTCAGTAAATATTGATATTTTGTAGCTATTTGGTGGCATTATGGCGCCGGTCGTTAATTATTTATATCTTCCAGGAGTTTCTTGTGGAGGCATCATCCAGTAACTACCTCTCATATTCTCATAGCATTCCACAGGACCTCAATCTAACATCATTGTAGGCACAATTGGCCCACCTACAGATATGAGAGCTACACTGAGGACATGCCCGTCCTTGATAAAAACAAGCCAAAGGACTGGGATAAATTGATATATTATCCGGTTCCCGTCTCCTATTTTATGAGTCTTCAATCGCGAGAATTCTGGGATGTTTATGTGAGAAAGTAAGTTTCATCTGTGTAGGGTTTTTGGGGGGTTTGGAGCACGCATCTAAGTTATAATCTTGCAGATTTGGCTCCACGGCGACACACATGGGCCCCAAGATAGTAGGTTTGTGCATATTCAAACCTGATAAAGGTGCCCATCGCTTCCAGAAATGGAGTGTCCTCAGAGATATCATTCCGATTCCTGACGATAGTCCCGGGTTCTTTTCTTCAAAAAAAACCAAAATTGCTCATTCGTTTGACGTCGAAAAAAGAAGAATGGCTGAAATAATTACGAAAGCATCAAGATCTGTCAACCCTGAGCCGAAACTCCCGATTTGGGATACAGGAGAAAAAGGTTTCGCAATCAACATTCCTGACGAGAAAGCTGCTCCCGTACAACTGGATTGTCCAAGATACGATGAGATCCGAAGGTATTTGGAAGAAAATAAATTCGCACTTGCTATACATACAATGGACTTTAACATGCCTGCGCATTTGTTCCGGGGCTATATCGAACGTCACGGAGGAATTAACCTTACAAACGCGGAATGGAAAACCTTCCTTCTCGTGGCAAATACAAGAAATGAATTATTTGAGTGAGACATTCGATTTATTCCATCCATTTTTTTCCCCTAGAGATTTCCTAACTGGCAACAGTTATAGTCATGCCGGACGTGGAATGATCAAGGTTAACCCTGTGGGCTGGCAGCAGCCCCCGCAGGCAACTTACCCGCCAAAACCCAGACGGCCAGACAAACGATTAGCTGAAATATTTGAATTCCTCTGTCAAAGAACGCTCAAAGATATAGATCTAGAACAACGGACTAAAGACTTTGATATGGAAACTACAAAGCATGAAGTGAATGCTGCTTGGAAAAGGGCGGCAAGAAATCGAAGATACGCAAGTTTCGTAAACTATCCGCAAATGCCTCATGGTTTTCCCTATGGCTCGGCTGGAGATGCACTGCTTTATGAGTGTATTTACTATTCGGATTATTTCGTCGATGCCCCGCATGGTCAGAGGGTTGCCAGGAGAAAAGGGAATGTCACTGCACGGAGCATTCAGGTACCTACCCAAGGGAAATCGGTCCATGAGACCATTGCCCAAGCCGATCCCATGAGACTGGGTCCTCAGGACCTTGGGATTCCCGTTCCCCTATTGCCACCACCACGTCCTGTCCAAGGCGGGTTTGGGGCTGGCTCGCATCATGTTCCCGGAGCGGCAAGTCAGCCGACGCCCACGCATCAACCGCATCGACCTCCAAAGGCCGAGGGTAGCCAACCCCCATCGCCTACTTTTGAGGAACGGTTCGGGAGTTTGGGTTGGGGAAACCCTCCTCAAGGGGGGGCGACGTCGACTTATCAACCGCGTCGTCCGGTTGCTCGACCTAAGCCGACTTATAGACCCTATGGACCACCTTAGTGTAGTTGAGTTGAGCTAGGTTGGGCTGGGTTAGGTTAGGTTGGGTTGGGCTGGGCTGGGCTGGAGATCTGTCGTTTATGCCAAGGAGGGGCTCAAAATAGGCTATTGTTTTGTCGGAAGTAAGCGCATTTTGTGTGTAATTTGTACATGTTTCTCTCCAAAAGTTTTGTATAAAAAATGAATATTTGGGATGCTCTTGTATCGCTTTAATTACATTAGGGATCTTTTCAATATGCTAAACAACAGCTCCATGTACCTACCTATGCAGTGAATATTTTCAGAGGACGGATTAACCGAGAAATAGCTAGATACCTGTACAGTGACCATCTGCATTGATTGATGTTTAAGCGACCGGTGAGTTGAAAGTTGAAAGTTGAAAGTTGAAAAAATATATTTGGAAATTCTATATAAATTGAATTGAATTGAATTGAATTGAATTGAATTGAATTGAATTGAATTGAATTGAATTGAATTGAATTAAATTGAATTGAATTGAATTGAATTGAATTAAATTAAATTAAATTGAATTGAATTGAATTGAATATTTAGAAATATAATTAATAATCAATAATTGATCAATTAATCAATCGATCAAATCTTTAACATTCCTGCTTACATTCAGCTCTCTCTTGCATCCACTTTTCTCCCCCGCCCAATCTTTTCTTCAAATTTATACTTTATATCTTCACATCTTTACATCTTTATATTTTTATATCTTTACATTTTTATATCTTTATATCTTTATATTTTTATATCTTTACATCTTTATATTTTTACATCTTTATATCTTTATATTTTTATATTTTTATATTTTCATATTTTCATATCTTTATATTTTTATATTTTTACATTTTTATATCTTTATATTTTTACATTTTTATATTTTTACATTTTTATATTTTTATATTTTTACATTTTCATATTTTTATATCTTTACATCTTTATATCTTTATATTTTTACATCTTTACATTTTTATATTTTTATATTTTCACATCTTCATATTTTCATATTTTCATATTTTCATATCTTTATATCTTTACATCTTCATATTTTCATATCTTCACATCTTCACATCTTCACATCTTCAAATCTTCATGTTTGAATCAAGAGTGTATGTACGCGTAGTGGGTACCTATCTACTAGATATATAAATAGATAGATAGATAAATGGTATGTATGTATTCTGGGGTTAAAATTATATTGTATGGGTATTGATTGTAGGATAATAGGATAGTAGGATAGCTAAGGTGGATTATTGGAATCTGGAGTTTAGAGTTTAGAGTCTAGAGTCTAGATGTTGGAATCAAAGGGCTTTGGATTGTTTGGATTGCTTTGGATTGCTTTGGATTGGATGCATCAATGCCAATGCCAATGCCGATGTATAATTTGGATTCGGGGATTGGGTGTTTGGGTGTTTGGGTGTTTGGTTTTGATTAGGATTTTTATTTTTTTTGTGGGGGGTTGAATGGGCGGAAGGGGGAGGGTTTAGATGCTGAGATTGAGATTGAGATTGGATGGTTAAGTGTATGGATGGATGTGTTATTTTCTGAAGCAGGCAGGTGATTTTTAGAGGTTCAAGTGGTTTTTGGTACAATCTTGAATATTATTTCCTCGCTATGATATGAGACTAGGTTGTGAAGATAGAACATGGCTAAAAATATTACCTCCCCTCATTACCCTCTCTCCCTTCTAGCTTGCCTCTATCTTGCCCTTCTCCTATCCTATATAATAGCTATACCCTGCATCTCCATTACCGGGGTGTATTCTCCCTCGTTTTCTCCGTGCTCCTCTTCATCCTCATCCAAATCATAAATTGGATAGGTTAAAATTGCCGCGATCCCCCCCAACCCCTCCAACCTCTTCCCACTCTCATGATCACTACTCAACACCTTCGCTTCCCCTCCATCCTCCTTAACCTTATCAACCAACCTCACCCATCTTTTTCTCACTCCGATTTCCTGACTACGGAAGAGTTTATTACTTATTAATAAAACTCCGCCTCCCCGTCCTACTGCTCCTTGTTCGACTGCTTTTTCGACTTCCGATGGGCCATACCATGCTCTTCCATCATCTTGGCGGAGACGCGTCATGAACTCATCCATAAAGCGGGTTTCGCGGGCGTATTTTGTATCGTGGAGTTTAGCTAGTACTTCTGGACTTTTGAGGATTTCGTTTAAGCTGTGGAGATGGCCGGAACTGCTGTGCACCACCACCAGATTATTTTTATTGGCCAACAATGCCTTATTTCCTGCCTTGACAGCTCCATCTAGTATATATTTAAGGAATCCCTGTGCCACAAATCCAGGACTCGCGAGTAATATTGGTCGTGGTTGGGTAATATCCACATGTCTTGCTAGCGTCTCGTATGTCGTTTGGTAAAATCGTTGCATTCCTTTATCGTGATTACCAGACATTCCATTTCTCTTCCGTGGTATTGATATTTCGATTCTCTGTTGTGGGACGGTTTGTTGCTCGGTGATTAAACATATATTTGCTATTCCCTCCTGCATAACGACCGCGGGCACCACACCTTCTTTGTCCTGTCGCACGGCTTCTCTAACAATATCTATTGCAACGGAATCCCAGCCTTCATTTTTCGCCAATGTAAAATTTCGTCGCAGCTCAAGATCGATTGTATGGTATGCGCCAATCTTGACGAATTGGTTTTCCTCACACACCTGTCCGTTGACATGTAGTTCTCCAGCTTTCGAATCGAAATCTATGGCTGTTACTTTGATGGATAGTACGAGGTGCATGCGCGTCGAAGTTGTTTTACCGGTGCTTTCGCATAGACTATTGACTCGGCGAATCGCATTGGCGCGCAGAATGTCGGTTGGGGCTATGAGGTTGTAGGCGTGCCACTGTAGATGAGTTAGAATGTCAATTTGAGGAGAAATGCTGGGGTTTATAGTGACCATGTCTTCTGGTTCCTCTGGGAGGAGAGTCATAGTTCCGGAGCCATCACGCTCAATATTCTGTTTAATGAGACGCATAGCTTTGATTTGATTTCTGCCGATTTTGATCTATCGATAGATGTCAGGTATTATATGTGAATATTCTGTTTGTCCTCGATGTTTGATATTCGACTGAAGATGGTGAAGATGGTGAAGATTGCGAAGATTGCGAAGATTGTGTCCCAATGTTCGAGACCGGGAGGGAATATTTATAGAAAAAGTCTACAATGATCGGCTCGCGGTGGCGGGCTAAAATGATGCTAAATGATGCTCTAAATGATGGCGGGGTATTTAGTGAAGAGCCGGTGCTGTACTAGTGAAGAGCCGGTGCTGTACTATTGAAAATACGGTAAAGGTAGATACCTAGTAGGTCGTAAGTCAATGTAATACGGGTTTTGAGAGTCTCTTTTTTTTGATAAATTTTATAGATAATACCTACTAGGTAAGGTATTATTATTAACTGTATGGAGTACCTAGGTAGTATTGATAATTCTTATGATATGACTGGACTGGAGAAACTTTATTCCACATGATGTAATCGTGGGTGACCGACCCACTCCTTCTGGAGTAGTATGTACTGACTGTACTGTACTGTACTGTACCGTAATTCTCTATGGTAGATCATAAACACCCAACTTGTCATTTTCGGACTCGGAGATAAGAGATCCATATATAGGTATCCATACCATGTACTAAGGAGATGGGAAAAGTCCAAGCTTTTTGGCAGTGAGGAGTTCCTGCCTCACATCCAATGGAATGTTCTGATTGGCAATTGCTTTTGAGGTTTGTCTTCAGATAATCTGAGATTTGAACAAAGGGCAGAACCTACATACCTTATGTTCTGACTGCCTAGCTTTCAAACATTAAGTGCATGAGAAAGTTCAAATTGCTTTTATCTTCAGAAACAATATGCCAAAATTTGATATCAATTCGAGGCTTCGTATGAACTCGGGATATGAAATTCCTATCCTTGGTTATGGAGTTTACCAAACGTACGAATACGAATGTTCCCATCACCAGAAATGTGAGCTAAACTGATATCAAACTTAGCCCAGCATCTCAATGCGAAGATCTAGTGACCAAGGCATTTGATGCAGGTTATCGACATGTGAGAAAGATCTTGAGACAAAGCCGCCTGTCACTTCTCTAACATCGAATAGGTCGATTCAGCAGCAGCATATCGAAATGAAGGTCCTTGTGCTGCTGCAATTCGAAAATCCAGCATTCCTCGTGAAGATCTCTTCTTTACTAGCAAAATCCCACCTCGTGCCTTGAGTTATGAGAATACCAAAGCGCAGGTTACGAGAACTCTCGTGGAAACCGGGCTTGAATACATTGATCTCATGCTTATTCATGCTCCATATGGAGGGCGAGCTGCTCGTAAAGGTGCTTGGAAAGCTTTGGTTGAGGCCCAGGAGGAAGGGAAGATTCGCAGTCTCGGTGTTAGCAATTACGGTGTCCATCATTTGGATGAAATGGAGGTTTACATAAAAGAACTTGAGGAGGAAAGGGGTAAGGGTAGAGGCGGTGTGATTGATGTTGGCCAGTGGGAACTTCACCCGGTAGGTTGTCATGTGACTCACTTTTCTTAAAACGCCTAATTGTTCTTTCTGACCATGGACATTGGCTGAGAGATAAGAAAGCAAGCTGCTTTTTTCATAATTATTCCTCGTCTCTTATTATGATACCCGTTCCGTTTCCAAATACCCCTTCTTGCCCCCACGAGAGGAGTCTCTCAGCCTTATGCCTTCCGGTTATACATCCTATAATAAGGCTAACTTGAAATACAGTGGCTCACTCGATCAGACATCATTTCGTGGTGCGAAAAGCGAGGTATTATTGCAGAGGCGTACTCCCCCCTTGTCCGTGGCGAAAGACATGACTCGAAACTTCTTGTACCACTCGCCAAGAAGTACAATAAAACTTCGGCACAAATCCTTCTGAGATGGAGTTTACAAAAGGGCTTTGTACCTTTGCCAAAAACTGTTACTCCTAGCAGAATCAAGGAAAACGCCGACATCTATGATTTTGAGCTCACTGCGGAGGAGATGAAGGGGTTGGAGACTGAAGACTATTATGCCTGTTCTTGGAATCCTACTGTCGCTACTCTTGATCAATAGATGCAGCAAAATGGAAATTACTTGAGAATGTCTTCCGATCGCAGTATGCAAGTCATATATTCCAAGCTGACATATACCTAAGAATGTTTTTTTTGTATGATCTATGACGGCTCTTTATGCGCATTTTATGAAGATAGGCTACGGATTCTAGATTTGATGTGAATAGATAAAATTAATCTTCTCGGGTAGTTCTCTTGCATATTTCAACATCATTAAGAGGTTCGAATTTTGAGGTCTTACATCATGGTGAAGGTGACACGCTCCCAGATTACATATTTATTTCTTAGAATAGAAGGAAGTGGAGTGGTACAAAACCTCAGTTCTTAATGTTTCCCGCAACTAGGTACATTTGAAAACAAAACGCGAAAGTTTATTGGTAAGCAGTAACGGAATCGAGTTTTTTATCAGGGCATTTATTTATTCATCCCGTTTTACAATCACCCCATATCTTAGTAATGCTTTCAGTGAGCATGGCCCTTTCCGCCTTTCTTGTTTCAGATATTTAAAGAGTAGAAACTGATTGAATCTGAATGTTTGAATCGATTCCGATTATTCAAGTACTGTGGTTAAGCGTCTGACGAAGCCTTAACCGAGGAGCCCCTTGATTGAATAATTGATAGGTCAATTTGCTCTCATGCTTATTTGCGCCTGAAATCTTATTTCTACATGAGATTTTACAGCTAGGCGTTCTGACTACATCGGATATTTTAACCTTAATAAGTCTATGGTCAATCATCGGCTAGCATCAGCCCCGTGTTTAAAAATACGCTTGAATTCGTTAAGGATTTTACAACGATCAAATCGCTGCGATGAAGGACTCTGCCCGCATATTACATAGCCGACGTCTTAGTAGGATGAGTAGATTGGGTCCAGAATGATGAGTTCCGGACTTTTATATATAAGATAAAGCTGCCTCCAAGCATACTGGCACTGTTCTTTCGCTGCCGCAATTTCTGTAATTTTCTTGACGTTCCCTTTTGTCCTACTTCGGTATATTTTCGGGTCTTCTTTTCTTGTTTTTGGCGTTCTCTTAATCGAGAACTATTCTCCAGTATGCGTTTCCTAGATTCATTCATTACAGCTGCGAGCATCCTGGCGGTTGGGAATGTGGCATTCACAGCAGTTGCCGCTTCATCCAGCCAAACCGCTCAACGAATACCCAAGAAGCCTCCTCGTCCAGCCAGATTAGCGACCTTCGCTCCAACAGGATTTACAAACACATCATCCGAACCATGTGCAAGTGTATCTTCCATAATCAACGAATTTCCGGGTAAGTTCCATATTTGATCAACAATGACCACAAAGTCTTCATGGGACTAATTTGTTGCAGCTGAGCCCACAGTTGCGGCATCGACCGCTTTAGATTGCCTCAAGTCTGTCCCATTGAACATCAATAGGTCCGTTGCATTCATTGAGTTTATCGAACCATATATCCAATTTCAGAGTACATTAGCCTATCTAAAGAATCCGCCTCCAGGATGGCTTTTCCCAGGAGTCGATATCCTCGGTGGTTTGACACAGATGAAGGCACTTCTCTTTTCTGGAGGATATAATACCCAGTGGGACTTCGAGAAAGATATGTGGTCCTTAGTTAACATACTCCCTCATGACTTTCATTTCAATTTGCCCTTGCCGCTCATTAATTCTGTATTCCAATTTTTTGTTCTGAACGGATCTTTGGTATCCATTTCCGAGGATGGATTGAGTCTACCAAAGGTGTTTTTCAAAGGTCTGTCTATACCATTGGTTCTCCAGAACCATTACTGATGCATTAATAGAGGATCTCGATCGTACCTTTAAGATTAAGAATGCTACTTTCACGCCTTCGGCTATCAGCAAAATCAATGGCCAAGATGCAAATACGTTTCTACAGAAAACTGGCCAAACTCTTAGCGATTTCAGCGATCCAGATGCTACCTACAACCAACTTTTTTTCTCTCCCGCCTTCAACGTCACGGGTGGCGGTAATGTATTCAATACTGGTCAGATGCTTGGTCTCAAATCCGACTTCTATAACTATACGTTCGAAAACGGTACTACGAAGTCTGTCCAAAATCTAGCAGTAGCGAAAATCTCTTTTGATGGGATCGATTCCGGCCAAGCTTTATTTGATACCATCAACCCATCCGCATCCACTACAAACGAGACTGCCACAGCCACCACCAACACATCCGTCCAAATAACTACCACCACCTCTCTCGCCGGCTATCCCACTCCCGTAATCATCCACCGCGACGGCTACACATCCGGCTACTTCTTGCCTAACAGCAGCGTCGCCGTTCTGGCCATGCAGAGTTTTATTGATCCCGCTGAGAATGATTCTGATGCACCACTCATCCAATCCGAAGTCGTAGCCTCTTTCCTTGACTCTTGTCGTAAATACAATAAAACTAAATTGATCGTCGATGTGCAGGCTAACGGAGGAGGAGCAGTGATAGAGGGGTATGATACTTTCCAGAGAATCTTCCCGGGTTTAGAACCCTATGGTGCGAGTAGGATGAGGGATACGGAGGTAAGTCGGTTTTTGGGAAATGTGTTTACGGAAAGTCTTGGGGTGGGGGGACAGCCTGATGCGAACAATGAGTTTGAGGTACAGACTTATGTGGATGTTAATGGCAGCGCGTTTGCAAATTGGACGTAAGTTCTCTTTTCTCTTATGCATCATTTGAATTGGTAGATTCTTCGCATCACAACATAATAACATGCATCCGACCACAGCGCGCTTGATCCTCCTGACACAATATACAATGATACTTTTACCACACAAACACGGTTCAGTACCGCATTTTTGACAAGAGATCTACCACAAAATGGCTCACTTTCACTTGGACCACAGATCTTCGAAAGCAAAAATATTGCGCTGTTATACGATGGATCTTGTGGCTCTACTTGCGCTGTGTTTTCGGAATTTATGAAGAGTCAGGGCGGTGTTAGGAGTGGTATGTATTGATCTTAACCCCCATTGCTTGGTTTTTGACGATATTTAAACAACAATGCGTTGACTTGTCACTCAATATAGTCGTCATGGGCGGTCGTCCTCAAACAGGACCTATGCAAGGAGTGGCTGGATCCAAAGGGTTTGTTTACCCCTATTCTCTTCACATCGCCCCAACTCCCATGCCTAACTAACACCTCAACCCCCAGATCCGAAGTCCTCCAATTCACGCAAATCGACAGCTACATCGCTCAGCTCCCCCAAATAATAACCAACCTGACCTTGAAATCCCTCTCCATCCCCACCACCCCCTCCACCTCCTCCCTACCCCTCGGAGCCATGGTTCCCTGGCCACTAGGTAACTCCACCACCCAAGGAACCAACTCTCGCCTCAACTTCCGAAATAACATGCGTCAAAACGACACATCATACACACCCCTGCAATTCATTTATGAGGCGAGTAACTGCAGATTATTCTACAGAAAAGAAGATATGTACGATATGCAAGGCCTTTGGAAACGAGTCGAAAACACAGTATGGGGGAGCGGAAAATGTGTAGAGGGTAGTACGACGATGGGAGATTGGTCGTTTCCCAGTGGTGCAGAGGATACTTTGGGCTATTCAAGTGCGGTGGATTCTCAAGTGGTCGTGGATTCGCAACCGGGGCTGATTTCGGGATCGGGGAAAGAGGGAAATGGGGGTAGTTTGACTACTATTCCTGCGAGCATATTGACAGCTACGAGTACGGATGGTGAAAGTGGAGCGAAAATTACTTCGGCTGCTGGCACAAGTACGGCGATAAGTACGAGTGCAAGTAGTACGAGCGTTGGAAGTGCAGTGGCGACACAATCCAGGAATGAGGCTACTGTCTTGGGAGAGGCGCAGTGGATGGTGGTATTGATAGCCATTGTGGGAGTTTTGGTGGTTTGAACGAGGTGATGGGGGTAACGGATGTTTGAGCTTTTCTGCCTTCTTTGCCTGCATTGGTACTATTCTCTCGTTCACTTTTTCTTCTTCTGTTCTTGGGAAGCGTACGACTCAATATTACGAAGCTCCATTGTACAGGTCAATTGCATGCGTATTATAATATGAGATAAATACCTAGCTCCAGAACTCGGATATCATCAAGGCACCGATATAGTGAAATTTATCTTCACAAGTCAAAAGTAAATCCAGTTTTAAGTAAATTCTATTCCATTTCATCGTATGATATCCCAATATACTTTTCACATTATGCCACCACTAGAACGCCATGTAAGCAATAAAAGCCTTGAGCAGCCTCCCAACTCCAGACAAAATTATTATTCACTCCTCCATCACTTCATCCTCACTCTTCCCAGTTGGCACTTTGGTAAGAACATCGAAAGCTCCGGTGCCGACCTTGCTCATTCTTCCTATCACAATTCTACTACTTGGGTTGGACAGGTCATCCCAATCACACTCTGTGACTGCATCCGCCAAGAAACCAACCGTCGTCTCGAAACTCATCTTCATGAAAGGACTGACACTGCCCTTCATTCCATTTCGGTTGAATGGACTGAAGCCACCACCTCTGGTCATGTAGTCGGCAATCAAATTCAAATGGCGCATATCCACTGCGATGGCGTGACCATCGAAAACACTGTGTAATTCCTGGATGATGGTTGATCGACAAGCCTCTACACCATAATTCTCGAGCATCGCCGCGATGTCATTGGTCGAGATAGTGTTGGGGTTAATAAATGCGGCATATTTTTGCATTGCCTTGAGATTGACACCCTCGGTGTGAACCACTGCTATCTTGACCTTCTTTCCTGTTTTAGGGTCCTTGACTTCGTAGTCCCCATCATAGGTACATGATCCAATGCCCGCAATATGTTGGATGAGACACGATCTAAGAGCTTCTTCAACGATGGAAAGCATAAGAACCTTAGGAACATCGGCATCATATTCGAGGGTAAGTTCACACCACTCTGCATTCTCCTCGTCGAAGCGGAAGCGAGTGATATCCTGGCATCGTTTCATTACTAGGGCTTCGAGTTCCTCGGTAGCTTCGGTCATCTTGCGCTTTTTACGTTCTCCATTGTTGTCATTGCCTTCATCTTCATCGTCGCTTTGCAGCACACGTGGGCTGCCTCCAATGCCTTCATCTTCCATATCTTCAATGTCTTCGGGTTCGGCATTTTGTGCTTGGACCGCATCGTCTTCGTCATCGTTTGCGGCATAACTGACAGCTTCGGTGCGGTTAGCTTTCTGTTTATCGTTGGTTGCGTCATCTTCGCCATCTTCGTCGTCATCATCTTCGCCCATTTCTCTCTCAGCATCTGGTCTAGCCTCTTCAATTGTACCAACAGATTTTCCAATCTCCGGTACTGCAGCTGTGTTTGCTCCTGCTTTTCCTGCCTTTTCAACCTTCTTTCTTCCAAGAGCCTTGCGTGTAAGAGATTGAAGTTTCTGGGTGAATCTTCGTTGAAGAGTGAAGAGAACATCATCAATATCAATGGCGTAGGTCTCGCAGTACTCCTTCGAGGGGAAGAGTTTGATGTGGATATCGTAGATCTTAGCTTGTTGGAAAGCTACTCCACGTCCAATTCGCTCCTTGACTGTGGCCCAATCTAGCACCTCGGCCAAAGAAAGAATGCTTATAGACTTGGCGAATTTTTCACATTCATCCGTAGTTAGCTCCTCGTTGAGAGTCAACGTCATCGATGGCGTTGAAATGTGATTACTTGCCGTCATGACAATTTCACGAAGACGCGGGATACCAAGCGTGACGTTCTTGGAAGAGTGACCAGCCAAATGGAAAGTGTTGAGTGTCATTTGTGTGGAAGGTTCACCCACGGATTGACCTGCAACGATACCAACAGCTTCTCCAGGCTCAACGACAGACTTCAAGTATTTGGCAACAAGAACAGGCTCCAGGGCCTTCCTTGGTCCAACACCATCTGGATGTTCCTTGTCCTTGACCATACCATCTGGATTAGTCTTCATGTAGTTTGTTAAAGTTTCGAAATACTTTTCGGATGTTGCGTATCCATATTTTCCGGGGTTGTATTCGGAAAGCACGGGGTCTGGGCCGTTGAGATCGTTTGCTTTGGCATGTTTTAAGGCTTTCTTCATCCTTTTGATAATCGTTTCCTTTTCTTCGAAAATCGTATCATAACGAGGGTCGCCATAATTTAGCTGCGATAGCTCGGACATGAGATTCTGCAACAAGAACTTGAAGTCGGTCAAATGCTTTTGCTTTGTCACATCGAGTCCATCTTCACCGTAGATGAATTGAATCATGGATCCATCGGAATCTCGGACGGACGTATCGTACTCGACCTTGAGACCCTCCATACCCTTGATCAAACATCTTTGTAGATATCCGGATCTAGAAGTCTTGACTGCAGTATCAATCAAACCTTCTCTGCCCGCCATTGCGTGGAAGTAGTATTCTTGTGGTCGAATTCCAGTCAAGAAACGATTGACAACATAACCTCCTGCTCTAATGTTCGTGTCGTATGGCTTGAAGCAGGGAAGAGATTTTCCGCTCACCATCAACGGTACTCTACGTCCTTCCAAGACTTGCTGTCCCAAATTACAAGAAATGAGATTGGCATTAACAGCACTACCCTTAGCTCCAGAAACTGTCATATTCTGCATTTGATTGTCCGGAAATTGCTTGACCAAACCTTGGGGGAGGCATGCATTAGTGATCGCGGTCGAAAGCATTCCACAACGAGCGAGCATCAACGCATCTAGGCCTGCCTGCTTGCTATCATCTCTCATGACATCTTCCAATCTATTGAGCAGCTCTTCGTCGGTGTCATGGGGCTTTTGGTCTTCTAGAGAGACATACTTGGCAGCTACTTGAAGACCGATCTTACCAGCATCTACAAGAGTCTCCGTACGTGTCTTTTCACCTTCTGGAGTGAGCCTTAGATCATCCATTCCGCAAGTGAAAGCCCTCATGTGAAGGTACTTCGTGAGTAATCGACCTAGAATACTGAGAAGTTTTCCGGCGATTGCAGGACCATAGACTTCATGAACAGAGTGGATGAGACCACCTCCCGCAGGACCAATCTGTGCTTTGTCCAAGATACCAGTAATGAATTCACCACCTTTGAAAAGAACAACACCTTCTTCTGAATCTTCACCCCATCGATCAGCCGGGGTTTGCGTTTTTCCTGTAAGGGATATCGGAGCACAGTTGATGGGTGTGATGTTTTTCAATATCGTTGTGATCACCTGCTTTCCTGTCCATCGTGCAACTGGTTTGATTATTGCTGGGGGCACAGTCTGTATGCGCTCGCCAACAATATGGCCACTCTCTGGGCGAATACAATTGTAAATGAGTTGCTGGTAAGTAGCTCTATCAAAATACGTGTCCCTGTTACACATCCAAACGGAAACGGAAATGTGATCTTGAATGAGACCTCTTAGGGGTTTACCGGCTGTAGCACTCAAATATTGGTGATCTGTGTCGGCAATCTGTAGCGCTTCTGCTCTGGCAACCTCGGTTTGTGGGAAATGCATGTTCATTTCATCTCCATCGAAATCGGCGTTATAGGTATTACAGTTGGCGTAGTGCATGCGAATTGTTTTCTCTCCTGGGAGTACTCTAGCTCTGTGTCCCATAATCGAAGGCTTGTGCAAGGTTGGTTGACGATTCATGAGCACAACATCTCCATTTGTAAGATGTCGATAGACTTTCTTATTGCGAGCGCCACTGGCTCCGTTACTCGAAGATGCAAGCAACTGATTCGCCAGTGCCATTCTTTCATCCTGCGTCTTCGAACGGAGGTTGATGACTTGACCGTTCTCATTCTCAATTGCAGCGGCACCAGGCCACTTATCGACACCATTGATGACTGCTTGCTGCATCTCCTTGAAGTTGTGACTTGTGACAGGTTCTGGGTATGTGAGCTTTTTCGCGAAAACGGGAGGGACACCGATTTCATTCGTTTCGATATTTGGATCTGGAGAGATGACGGAACGAGCAGCAAAGTTGACACGTTTTCCCATCATATTCTTTCTGAAAAGTCCCTCCTTTTTCTCGAGCTTTTGCTTGATACCATCTTCATTCTTCTTTCCAGCTGCACCTTGAATAGGATTTCGATCTCTATCAATCAGAGAGTTGACGGCATCCTGCATCGAACAACACGCCTCTTGAAGATCGAAGAAATCTCTTTTTCTCAACGTTGCGCTTTGTGATGGTCTGTCGGGATTCTGTATATCGAGGTAAATTTGATTCACAGTATCAGCAGCTTTCAAGATCTGCTTGTACAGAGAATTTTGCTGGGCCTCAGCAATCTCGCCGTCCCCAGTCTTAGCTTCTGGACGATACCTATTAGGGGGAACGAGAAGAGTCTGTAAGAAAAACATCTCTGCTTTAATCACTGATGGCTTCTTGGCGGATGACCGAGAATTGTAAACAAGAGACAAAATTTCTTGCTCTTTTTCAAACAACAAGGTTAGAGCAGCTTTGACTTCCATGGCATCAACATATCGCTGCGGTAATGGTGCGACTCTAGATTTAGAGGTTGAAGTGGCGGAGCCATCCATGACCACATCTCCATCCACGTCAAGGGTTTCTCCTTCGCCTTCGTCCTCGTCTTCATTCGATTCCAGGTCGATATCCGCGATACCTTCGTCGCCATCCCGATCTTTCTTTTCGCCATGAACCAATTGAACAGCATTCACAGTTCGATAGCTGCCTTGTGCCATCTTGGCCTTATCTTTGACACTCAAAGATTTCTCGAAAATCTTCACATATCGATCCTTGCGGTAAGTGGGTGATATACCTTGACAGTTTCCACATAGCCTTCCTGCAGTTATGGCCTTCATAAAACCCTTAACTACAACTCGGCGTGCTTCTGCCACACCTTCATGCTTTTCCCGTCTCCATTCCCATCCAGAGGCCTTGGCTGCCTTGAGTTCCTTTTTGACAAATGCAAGTCGCCTCCGAATTACACTGTCGACAGGAGTCTCCTCGTCAGAATCGCTGGCAGGCTCTTCCCCTTCCTTGGGTTGAGCAACCTCGATGTTATCAATCTCCTCCGCAGCGCTCAATAGACCCTGTTGAATCAGGCGCAACTTGCAAACATATCGATTGACCTCCTTCCGCGACATCTTGAATTGATGACAGTACTTGCATTTTGATCGCAACAATCGTAGAACTTGATCCATGAAAGTAGGATGGTAAACGGGAGCGGGTAAGTCGATGTGGCCTGCATGACCTGGGCAGGAAAAGGAACTGAGATTACATGTTGTGCAGCTATCTGACGTTAGCATTCGATGCGATTGAGTTGACGGTTTCTTACTTATTGTCGCCCCATGCGCCTAAAGCTGGATCATATAGACCTCCTGGGACTGGGTGAAGAAGACTATCAAAAGTAACAGGATTCTCTATCCTCTTTACAGAGAGGG
The DNA here is from genome assembly GCA_025890175.1 of Ciborinia camelliae. NCBI lineage: Eukaryota > Fungi > Ascomycota > Leotiomycetes > Helotiales > Sclerotiniaceae > Ciborinia > Ciborinia camelliae. The sequence goes on from JANPYM010000001.1 coordinate 3,518,814, forward strand.
ATTTGATCTCAGCGGTAGAAAGGAATGCGAAGTCAACGCTCTCAATGGCTGACGGAACTGGCTGTGAGATATTCATTGTGATTGACAGTTAACACTAAAGCAGAAACACTGCCATAGGTTTTCTGGTTGAATTGGAAATTTGCGATTATGTAGAGTTCGCAAGTGAGGCTTCAAAGTAAATACAAAAAAAGTTGTTCGTCGGAGAAACTTTTTTTTTCGAGCCGACCCGCCATTGATAAGGCAGCACGATAACCTCGTTTTATGATCACGTGTACAGAGAGTTCGGTTTTGGGTCCATCCTCAGGGTTCGGGTGTGACATTTAACGATAGGTACCTACTTCTGGATCGCCAACCAAGAGTTGTGCGCCATCATTATTTTACCATACAAATCTGCGAGACGGATATTAATTACAAGATGGATCGAGGGAAAGATTCTCCAATTCTAGCGCCTCGACATGATTCCTCCAGCCGTGTTGGTAAGTCAGAGTCTGCAGCTGAGAAGCTCGCATCTTTGAAAGCTAGAGTTGCAGCTGCAGTTGGTGGTAGTAAGGCGAAAGGTGGATTAAATGTCGGATTGCATCCTATGCTTGCAAAGGGAGGTTTGAATGTCGACCTCCATCCAGCACTACAGGACCTTGGACAATACAAACCCTCGAAATCAGTTGCACCCAAATTCGCAACCAGCATCGGAAATGCTCGTCCTCAACAAGAAAAGGTGGCCGCGAAGCCTAAGAAACAACTCGATATTTCGGGGCCCTCGACGGAAGAAATTCGTAACAATCCATACTTTGATATGAGCCTAGGTGGGCAAACAGCGACACCAAAGAATAGACACTCGAAGCAGCTAGTTTTCAATCAAAAGGGCAAATATATACAGCAAGCAAATGCACTTCGAAGACAGGCCGCCCTAGAGGCTATGAAAAAGCGCATCGCCGAGTCATCACGAAAGATTGGTATTGACGAAGATATTGATACCGAGAAAAAATTCCTTGTGGAAGCACCGCCAGAAATCGAATGGTGGGATGAGGGCCTGATAGATGGCAAGAATTATGATGATATTTCGAATCCAAAGATCCTCAAAATCGGCACCCCAGACTCCATTATTACTGAATATATTCAACATCCCGTTCTCCTTGAACCACCCCAAGAAAAGAATGCGCCTGCACCTAAACCTATGTTCTTGACCGCGAAAGAGCAAGCTAAACTACGAAGACAGCGTCGAATGGCCGAACTGAAAGAACAGCAGGCGAAGATCAGACTTGGTTTAGAACCTGCACCACCTCCAAAGGTCAAGAAAGGAAATCTTATGCGTGTATTGGGAGAAGAAGCTGTTAAGGATCCAACCGCAGTCGAAGCTCGTGTCAACCGAGAAATTGCAGATCGTCACCAGAAGCATGTCGAGATGAACGAGGATCGAAAGTTAACAAAAGAACAGAGACACGAGAAATTGGCTACAAACCAGGAGAAGGATGCCGCGAAGGGTATTCATGCTATGGTATTTAAGATTGACAACCTTGCGAATGGTAGTCACAGATTCAAGATCGCAAAAAACGCAGAACAACATGCTCTCACGGGCATCTGTATTCTACATCCACGATTTAACCTAGTGATTGTTGAGGGTGGTGAGCACAGTATTCGGCAATATCGAAAACTTATGCTTCAAAGAATAGACTGGACTGAAAACTCGCCCACGCGAATCAAGGAGGGTACAAAAGCGGACGCATTGCAAGATTGGTTGAAGGCGGAAGATGAGAAGGGAGAGCTGAAGGATATGACGTTGAATAGGTGCCAATTGGTTTGGGAGGGAGAGCAGAAGTCTAGAGCTTTCAGGAAATGGCAAAGTAAGGTGTGTGAGACAGATAGTGCAGCTCGAGATGCTTTGACGAGATCAAAGATGGACAGCTTTTGGACCAAGGCGAAGAGCATGAATTAGACCAAAATTGCAAGCGATGGCGGTGGTTATAACTTGATAATTATTAGAACATTGCCCCAAATTATATACCATATAAACCAATTCATTTTGCTTTCCCAAACCGTGAAGCCACTCAATATATCTTACAATTTGGTAATAATTATTCTTCCCTTGATCTCAATAAGTACCCAACCATCAAATTCTACTTACGCATCTAGCTCCATCATCGATGCCTCCATTTCATCATCATCCATGCCATACTCATCTTCTCTGACTGTCTGCTCATTACCTTTCCTCATGCCATCCATCGGGCCCCCCTGTCCACCTCTCAATGCTTGAAGCGTCTCCTCATATTGCTTCTCCTTAAACTTCTCCAAATCCTGCAAGCTCCACGTACTAATCCCCTCTTGATCCTTCGCCTTGAACGGCTGTGCCATATTCCGTAAGAACTTCTTCGCACTTCCTACTGCCATATCAGTACTCAAATTGACCTCACTATCGAGTATCGCCTGATTGATCCATTTTGGGAGTTGGGTTCGCTTCTTCAGGAATCGGCGATCTGCCAACACCATGATTCCGTAATCGTCTTTCCCTCGGAGCACACGACCCAAACATTGGGCTGCATGTCTCATGGCATCGAATGATAGGAAATCATTTTCTCTTATCCGATATGTTTCACGGAGAAACTCGAGACGTGCTTTGAGGATACGAGACTCGGTGTATTGGAAAGGTACTCCAATGCATAGCACAGTGCGTCCGTATTGGTGGTCAAAATCGATACCCTCACTGACTTTTCCACGAGCGACACAAAGAAGAATTGCTCCCCGCCCATTACAACATGCCGTACGATAGGTTTCTAATGCTAGAGCCGTCTCTTGTGCATCAGGAGTCTCGACGAGAATAAGCTTGTATTTCCAAACCTCGTCTAAAATGCCCATCCCTTGCCACATACTAATAATCGACTCCATATACAAATAAGATGGGAAGAAAACGACCATACCGTCTGGAGTCAGCTTTGACATCTCCGTTAGTAAATTGCCGTAATTACGGACGACAGCGGGCTCGTTTCGGACTTGAAATCCTGAAGAAATCGAAACCTGGTCGGATCCTCTAGTGACAATCATGGGCAAGAACGAACGACGAGCAAGGGTCATCGGGTAAGACTCTTGAACAACACACTCAAAGTTCAACATTTTTGGATACATCTCTAGTGGAGAAATGGTACCTGATGTGATGATCACAGAACTGAAACGTTCGAAAACAGGCTTGATTGCTATTGCAGCGTCAAGACAAGTGAAGTGAAGTACGGGATTGGGGACCTCGGCGGTATCGGATTCATAAGGCTCAAGAATAAGAAGGAATCCTTTCTCATATGTTGCTACCAGAGTGGCAAATGTTGCTACTTCCTGAAGCGGCTGATAGTCTTCAATATTGGTGAGTTCTAAAGTCCGCACCAGAGATGTCAGACGTTCGGCGCAAAATCTCAGAGGCTTCTTCTCAATAAACGTGTATTCTCTCAGATGAGCGAGGAAAGATGCCGGCGTCTCGGAGATAACTTGTCGGACTTTCATTCGTGTCTTCTTGCAGTTAGCTACTGTCTCTTCCACACGACTATAACTTTACACACCTTGAGATATTCAATAAATCGTTTCAGGAATGTAACAAAATGCTCAGCTCTTCGAATATTCCCGGGCACAGCTTCCTTAAGAAGATCATCCGGTAAAGCTGTGAAGATGTGAGCAACTATGTGTTTTTGTGGCCAAAGAAAATGCAAACGAACCAGGGTTTGACATGAAAGCATCCTCCGCTCGAGCTTCATCAGCGTCCCGTAGTCCCTCAACCAATTTGGCATACTCATCCTTGAGCTTTTTGGAATCGCTGTCCCTCAAATCCGAGATCTTGTTCTCGAGGTTAATTGCTCCACGAGTGGCTTTCCGAAGCGAATCATCCGTGATATCAGTACTTAAGGATTCGATGCATACGTTATCGATATTGTGTGCCTCATCAAATACAACTATGCAATCCTTTGACAGCTCTTTGGAAACTCTCTCGGCAATTTTAGGGTCGAGCAAATAATGGTACGAATAAATGATTACATTGCAAAAGGACATCTATTTCCGTTAGTCACCGAAGTTGCAAGGACATCACCACTTACCATTCGCCTCGAGGTAAAGTATGGGCATTGTTTGTGCTCTTCGCCATATCTCATGATCCCATCTAATGTCCATACTCCATTTGGTATTAGGTTGTGCGGTTCGAGGAGGTCCAAATTCTGTGCACATTAATATAATGCTGACCAGCACGAGAGCGAAAGCACCTACATCATGGTAAATGCACACAGGGACATCTTCGCCCCTTTCCTTCTTCTCTTTCACAAAGCCAGCAGTCAAGCTTCGACAGCGAGCATCCACAACAGCACCACTCTTCTCCCGCTTCACAGAAGGATGAAGACAAAGATTTTTACGACTAGTCAAGCCCAGTCCACGGAAGTCTTCCTGGTGCCCAAGCTGTTCCGCCCTATATTTCATAAGAGCTTTCAGCTCCGCCAAGGCCTTTTCAATCTCGGACATAGTACCTAGACGTTTGTCAGAACGGTGGCCATCTTCAGCTTCAAGATCGGGGTTTATCACGTGAGCAGTAAATGAGTTTGCGATGCTCTGGGTAGTATTGCTGATACGCAACGATCAAGGACAACAGTGAGATGGTCTTTCCGGTGCCCGAGGGCATCTCTAGAACACAATGTCCGCCAGCATCAAGCGTTCCTATGAAAGATGATTAGCAACGAGGATCTGACGGTGAGAAGGCAAGGGGCAAATACTTTTGAGATCGCACATATAGCTGAATTTACATCATGCGTTAGCATCAAAATGTTTCGGGTCAAGATCAAAAATGCAGCGAGGTTACATACGCATATTGTTCTACATAGTATATTAGAAAATGGTTTCAGTATCAATATCAATATCATCATGAAAGCCTACCTGGATATATCCTAGGATATGGAAAGAGCACTGGCAAGTCACTGGTTCATACATTAGTTCAACTGAGCCCTTTCGATGGAAGCAAGAAAAATAAAAGCAAAAGCAAAAGCAAACACATACTCAATATTGAACTTCATTTTTGAAGAGGTGGCACTCTTGGTGCTTGCTATATGATGTTGCTGATCAAAAAATGTCCTGGTGGTAGAGGTGGTAGAGGTGGTAGAGGTGGTAGGTACTTGAAGTTGAAGTAAAGCAGCCTTATCGTACGGCTCAAAAGCGGCACCGCATCCGTGCTGCAGCTTCAAAGCTCAGACAGGCCAGTCGACAGAACAGTATTTCATGGATATCAACACGATGTTCCCTACCTGGACTGGACTTTATCTTCAAAAATACCCAGGTAGCAAATTGAAGAGTTCGCGATGTGAAAGAAATTCCTTTATACCATGGAAAATCGCAAAATGATATATATATATATATTATATATGTTCTTTCAGCTCAATCAAACAATGGTACTGTATTGTCACGGCTGCGAATTTAAACTCCCCGATCCTGCAGCAAATTCGGTCCAAAATCTTTGACAAATCGGAGGAGTGAGTTATTGTAAGAGAAGAATTGGTACTGTATCTGTATCTACATGATTTTTATCTCGAGAATCACAATATTATATACGAGTGAGTACGGCCGCTCGGGCGACCAATAGTAGCCTTCGCCTATAGCTCGTTCTTATTCCAAGGTTATTGGCTACGATCCTTTACGATCTCCCTCGTAGCTTGTGTTGCGCAGCTTGTATAAACATTTTGAATTTAATATTTTCGCATAGACCTTACGTACTTTTTTCGGCCAATCAGACCAAGTGATTTCTGGGGGATTTCTGAGCTTACATAATCAATTCAGCGTTTTAGAATATGTATGTTAGAGAAAGAGAAAGAGAAGATGTATGTTAGAGAAAGAGAATATGTATGTTAGAGAAAGAGAATATGTATGTTAGAGAAAGAGAATATGTATGTTAGAGAAAGAGAATATGTATGTTAGAGATTAGAGAAGAGAAGAGAAGAGAAGAGATACATTGGGGATGATCGTTCCGGCGGAGGAAGGTGATTTTGGATTGGAGGAGATGCAAATGCTTGGGGATGTTAGAGAAATAAAAAGGGTAGGGAAATATATTTTAATCAACTATATGCCTTTCATTATCTGATCATTGAGGGCTGCCAGCAAAGATAATACAAAATCACAGAAAAATGAATGCGAGGCGTATGTCCAGATGAGCAAAATCCGCAGCTTGCTTCCATCCCGATAGAGCTCTTCCGCGCCACTTTTTAAACCGGGACAATTGTAACATACGATTGGAGACTTGGAGTGGAGGGAAAAGTGCAATGATCGAACATTTGTTGTCATTCTCAAGTGCAAGATTGGTTATATTTATATTGGCTAGTTGCAAATTCGATCTCGGTTTATTCCATCTCGTTCAATCCACTCCTTCAAATACCCAGTCAGAGAAAAGCAAATCGGGAATCTTTTTATGCACATGGAAAGCATTAAGCTTGTGGTATGACGATCCGCAAAATATCTCTAAGTACAGGTGGATTGGTTATGGTTTTCTTGGCAGATGAGGGGCAGGTTTAGCAAACTTGGTGGTTGAAATTAGTGGAGAGAGTTGAGTCTGAGAAATGGTTTAGATCGAGGGTGGTAGCACGGGCTTCCTGGTTTTCATTGATGAGCTTGTGGGTAGTTTCGTAGTAGGTGTGGTAATAAGATTGACCTTGCTTTGTGTGAGGGGGTTTTGCCAACTGTTGGAGACTCTTTGGGTGGCTGTGGGATGGATTTCATGACATTGTAGGTTTGAAATCCATCGTTCTCTTGATCGGAGTGTAAAATATAGATGCCAAGCTTGCCCTTTCAATACGCTTTGGCACAGGTAGCTGTGGTGTGATGAATTGAGGAGCCTCAATTTTTCGGTCTGAAGTACTTGCAAATTGCAGAACTTTTGAAGCACTTTCATTGTGGGACTATATATCCAAAATTGGAACCTACAATGGGGGGCATCGAGGCCTGAGAAATACTTTCAATGTATGAGGCTTTATCCAACATTGAAAATGATGATGAGGCTTCTCAAACTATCTGTTCACCATTGACTGCGGTTTGGTCGGTGGTCAACAGGGGAGCCATATTCAAGTTCAAAGGAGACTTGGGGCTTGAGGTGGCCATTTTTTCGTAGGGAAAGGGTACTATACTATAGTTAGTATATGAAGAGCAACTGTGTGCGGAGAAAGAGAAGAGTGTGCAAGGGGAGAAGTTGTTCAAGAGAAAGACGCGTCAATGATATAAGTGTGAAAATTTAGAACCTTGACAACCTATGAACTGCAAAGGGGTGTAAACTTTGAAAGTGGTGGATCTTGAAAAAAGATTCCAGTACCAAGCATGCGAAACAAACAAGAATATAAACCAGAAACTCGTGGGGCGGCGAAGCTTAGCAGATCATCGCTAGCTGAGTAAAAAACCTGATCCATCTTATATGTGCAATACCATTGCGTTGAGCAGTTTTAGAACATGTTGCATCGCACTTGTGAATGGAGTTAAAAGGTCACGTAAGGCATGTCATGATTCACACAAGCATAAGTAAAAGGCGACCAAGTGTGTTTGAAAGATTGATAACTAATCGTAATTGTTATCTGTTGTCATTAGCTCAGCGCACCCTCGCTGGCTGAATAATGTACAGCCTGTAAAAACGCAGGTTCCCCCATAAAATGAATTGAACTCCATGCCGTAAAACCCTTGTAAGATACCCCCAAAGCATTATCATCCCCCGATCCATCGCTATTGTCGACGGCCCAAAGCCGAAGCGCTTTCAAGCTGAAGACATCGAGAAGTCAAGAAAGAAACCCAAATTTAACCACGCTCACCACGGAGACGACGGGCGAGTTGGATATCCTTAGATTGGATGGTGACACGCTTGGCGTGGATAGCGCACAAGTTGGTATCTTCGAAGAGGGAGACGAGGTAAGCCTCAACGGACTCTTGGAGAGCACCGATGGCGGAAGATTGGAAACGGAGGTCGGACTTGAAATCTTGAGCGATTTCACGAACGAGACGTTGGAAAGGAAGCTTTCGGATCAAGAGCTCAGTCGACTTTTGGTAACGACGGATCTCACGGAGAGCGACGGTTCCTGGCTTATATCTTTGGAGAAGTCAGCGATTGCTTGGTTAAAATAAGAGGTAGCAAGACAACTAACCTGTGGGGCTTCTTGACACCACCTGTAGAAGGGGCGCTCTTACGGGCAGCCTTGGAAGCAAGTTGCTTTCTTGGTGCCTTACCACCAGTGGATTTACCTATGAAGTGTTAGTCGTGATGATCAAGCATTGTTATTATGATTGAGGTGGGTTTAAAGTCGCGTTATTGGAAAGTGACATCGGTCGCAAAATGAAATATTGCGACCGACGCGATGACAAGGTGTTGATTGAAGGCAAATAAAGATGGTGAGGATAATAACTTACGGGCAGTTTGCTTGGTACGAGCCATTGTTGATACTTTAAATGGATAATTTGATGGAGTTGTAATGTGGTTGTTGTGGATTGATGAATTTGTTGAAAGTGGATATTGAAGATGTGGTTGTATGAGGTGGAAAGAAACAGATTGAAATGGGCGAAGGCGATTATTTGTATCCGAAAGTACGCTAGTGAGTGATCGGTTTTGGCTGTGCTTAAAAGGGACGCTAGCGTAATCTGTGGGAATTTGAAAAAAGAAGGAGCACGTTTTGTTTTGTTGTTGTTCAAAATGGCTTGAAAAGATCTTTTGTTTTTTTAAAGCGAGCTGACCAATGGGAATTTAACATTCATACTTTAGAGGGGTCCACGGGTACGAGTGGATATTTTATTTTGAACAAGGATCATAACATCATGCAACTACCTCCAGGGCTAGCCAAGGCACACAAGTCCAATCCATCTGATTTGGGGAGGAACCTTATTAAGATGGAAGGAACAAAACTTTGAATCATACCTGGGGAAGGAAGGAAGGAATAGGTATAGTAGGATAGTATAGCATCAAGTTGCTGGTTTGATAAACAGGACTAGTGAATTAAAGATGTTGCTGACTTACCTTATCTTTCATGTGGGAGGATAGATAGGATAGGATAGGATAGGATCATGAAATATATTGATATTGATGGATGAATCATGAATCAAATCCTTTGTTTGTTCTACTGTTCTACAAAGCCTAGCTGTACATCTCTATCTACAGCTATAGTTTTCTATCTAATGACTCAGTCAAAGCTAAAAGCAACTGTAAATCAATAATGAATCCCGACCGGTAGGTACACCATACATGTGACTATGATTGTGATTGTAGGCCTCCACTTCACTCTTCACTTCACTCTTCACTTCACTCTTCACTTCACTCTTCACTTCACTTTGATTTCCTCAGACCACCTGCAGATTCCCAATTCACTCACCTCCCCTGCAGCCTTGTTTCTTTCTTTCTCATTTCTTCTCTCTCTCTCTCTCTCTCTTTCATTGGGACCGTCCCTTTCTTGGTCGTACTTGCTTGCTTACTTCAACTCATGAACCAATCATAATTTCAATTCATGCTTACTAAGATTTTGGATTTCAGCGGATCTTTTTTCGGGGTCTTGTTGATTTGACCTAATTAGTATTAGCGTCTATGAGTTTTAGCGTGGTGATGCGGAAGGGTCCTTAGTGCATCTTTTGATAAGAACCATAGAACTTCTTCCCAAATATTGTACCTTATTATTAACAAGATATTCTGTCCCGTTACAAACAACTTCTACAACCAACAATTACCACTCCCTCAAAACAACAAATCTTCTTTAATATCCCACATTCATCATGACTGGACGTAAGTATCTTCCCTATCCTTGCATTGCCTCAACTTCATTCAGATTCGGATGAATTCTTCATTCTGTCTCTCTCAACGCGTTCAATTTACTAACGCGTCTTCTTCACAGGCGGAAAGGGTGGCAAGGGTCTCGGAAAGGGTGGTGCCAAGCGTCATCGCAAGATTTTGAGAGACAACATCCAAGGCATAACTAAGCCAGCTATCAGACGTCTCGCTCGTCGTGGTGGTGTCAAGCGTATCTCAGCCAGTAAGTTACCACTTCTTCACCCTTCTCGCACATGAAAGCCGCTAACATTCCCACTTAGTGATCTACGAGGAAACCCGTGGTGTTCTGAAGACCTTCTTGGAGGGTGTTATCCGTGATGCCGTTACCTACACTGAGCACGCCAAGAGAAAGACAGTCACATCCCTCGATGTTGTTTACGCACTCAAGCGCCAAGGACGTACTCTCTACGGTTTCGGTGGTTAGATGGTTGCATGTTTACGGTTCTTTTCTACGTCTATTATGAATTAATCTTCCTCGACTTGTTGTGTCGGAAGAGAGGTGTGTTACGGGAATGGGTCTTTGCTTTCAGGTGTTTATTGTATCATAAGGATATTGGGGTATTCCGGCATGGTTGGTCCATGAGATAATCAAAACCATCAACACACATATTTCTTGCTTGCCCACTTTTTGATCTTTGTGATTTCTCTTTTCTACCATGATTATTCTGTTTTGTTATTCCAAGACGCGTCTTTCAATGTTGTTGTTTAGTACCCAATTTGACCGACGCGGTATCCTTGGTCGGTGCCGGTGCTTATCTCATCCTCAGACCGTTCGGTGATCACATAATCATAAAAATCTATCAACCGACCAATTAGAGCCATGTGGGGGCGCCGTTTTAACGGTCCGCTCGCTTTGATTAATTCAGTTTACGTAGGTATTTTACAAATTATTATATAATTAACGTAAAATAAAGCTAAAATATAAGAACGTTAAATCTTCTAGATATTCCTCATATCACACCACACCACACATCACATGACTTTTTTCTATTCTGGGGCTACAACTCTGCTTTACTGTTCTCCGGATTTCATGTTCATCGATGTTTTCCTTGGTGAAAGCTGATGTTCTTCGACTTTGATAATTATGTCTGGTACTTTCACTTGATTTTGCTCTGCAAATCTCTTCGTAAGGTTCTCTGGCTGCCACTGGAATCGTTCCTCATGACTGTATGTTTGTCATTGCGGTCTTATGATAATTATTCCGACTCGATACCATCGTTATTTTTTATTTAAACATTGACACCGCATCGCCTGCCATGCCTTATAGTCATCCTTCTTCCGATTGAAATACCTAACCTGTACATGCGATTTGTCTCACTCTAAAGCACTCTAAAGAGTTTACCATCAGTATGATTCAGTGGCACTACAATTTTCTGGCGATAGATATGATGTTCAGTGACGGCCATGACTTCTCGGGCTAGTTAGTGGTTTATTAATGAGGTAGACAATGATCCAGGTATATATGAAGGGTGTAGACCGTTGAATCCACCGAGATGCGTACTGTAAACCTTCTTCTTGGTAGTGTTGATGCAGGTATGCACTTTACGAAGTTTGAGTACATTAGATCATAAATAACTTCCTCTTACTACAACTTTGACGATTTGACTTCAAGTTACAATAATGCCTTACTTTGATTCCTCCAACTCAAAAACGTAATCTCTTTATATCTATTAAGACAGTATTATACTATTACGAAAACAAATATTTCATATTACCTAAGAGTGTGGTGAGTCTTTGGAGTTTAAAAAGTATTAGTATTTTTTTAACGGGAAGGATCTAATCGGAGGTCGAATTATATATACTCTGTACGTAGATAGATACTAGTGAACAATGGAATACACCAATTTCTCCCGCCCATTCAATAAAAATACGACGATCCAGATCAAAATCTCATACAAAGAAGGTAAATATTCTCCATTCAGTTGTCTTTCTAATTGACCCCCCTTTAACTCGCTTACTCCGTTTGATACAACAGTCGAAATTTAGAAAGATCACTTCTTGCTCTAGGCAAAAGCTAATGCTTGAGGGGTAGATAAAACCGAGAATAACTTGCCTGCTGATAGTTCCCAGCTGTTGCCAGTGTAAGGAAATCCTAATAAAATACTCATGACCGGACACATGGAAATTGGTATATTCTGAATACTAATCATTTGTTGGTGAGCCTGATGGAAGATTGGATGGAATGAACAGCGACATGTAGGCTCATTCGTTACTTTAATTTCTACTTGCTTTCTTTCTTACTAACTAATATAACAGGCGCAATGGCATGTTAGTATAACAGCAAAATCACATTCAATCCGTTTCATCTAACATGTGATCTAATAATAGGAGAAGAAGAAAGCTTGAAGAATTAGTACATCAGGTTCTACAGTACCCCACAACTTATATTAAGCGAAAATCATAAAAACACGCATTTTGACGTGTCTTCCATTCTACACCTATATTAATATTTTGAATAATACTTATTTAATATACTCCTCCATTGTAGCATACGCTACATGCGCATGCTGTGCATGCGGCGCTTGCGCTAGCGCAAGCAGCGTACCATAAACAGTCTAGCTTGCAGATAGTAATACTACAGCTTTTACTACATTACAATAACTGTGACTCCATCATCCATATAATTTTTTTAATAGAAAAATATTTTTTATATATATTTTTTATATATAAAAAAAAAAGCTTATATAATGAATTCGCAGAATCTATTTCAATCTCAAAGAACTATGTATTATTGTTGAAGATCATATTCACTATAGTGACCGAGGTCTACCCCACCTCCTAATGTAGCTTAGCCTTCTTCAGTTGTACAGTACCCTCTACCTACTTTACAGTTCCTGTACATAGCTTTAGTCCACTTATACAATACACATACTACATGTTCAATAATTATATAATATGATATTATATATAGAGTGTCATTTTTATCGAGGGTATTATTTTATAATCGAATTTAATTGGTAGAAAGTTATTCCCATCTAAACGATTTAATTAGTAAAAGATTCTGAATTCAATTTATTTAATTAATCGAATAAATCGGGTCGTATGGTATAAACGGATTTCGATCAATTTTTAGAATTTCAAAATTTCAAATTTCTAGGTATTAAAATTTTAAATTGGTATATAAAAATAAACCGAAAAAATAATATATGTTTTTGTATTGTATAAATTATATAAAACTAAGCTTTGGAATTATTAATTGATAAAGTATTATAAATAAAATGTTTGATTTTTGAAATAATAATATTGTAACGTAATAATCGTTAACTTTGTCATTGTACTAACTAATCTAAAAAGATATAATTCTAGATTAAAAATCTAAAAGTTAATATACTATATATAAATTAATGCTATTTAGCTACTAACTAGTTTCGTAATAAATATACGAATCTATCTCACCTATTCTGCCTTACCATATCTAACCGTATTTAGCCGAATCTACTTAACAAATCTACCCTACCGATTTTATAAACCTATTTTGTAGCATACGCTACGCGCGCATGCGGTGCATGCTGCGCTTGTGCTAGCGCAAGCAGCGTACTATAAGTAGTTTAGCTTGTAGATAATCAATACAACAGCTTTTACTATATTACAATAACTGTGACTCTATTACTATTCCTCGCGACGCTCGATTATTTCGGCAATTTCAGCTATATCGCTTGGCTCGCTTAGCTCGCTTATTTAAGCTGGCTCGATTAATTTTTTCATTAAAATAGCATTGCTTATATAAGTGTTGAAGATCATATCATTGTACTATATTTATTATAATTGTTGAAGATTATATCACTGTACTGCATTCACTATAATAGGACCCTGGTCTACCACACTTACTAGTATAGCTTAGCTTCCTTTCCATTCTACAGTACCTACTCTACAGTTCCTGTACATAGGTTTAGTCTACATACAACAATACACACTACACGTTCAACAGTTTTATATAATAAAATTGAATATTATTATTGAACGTGTAATATGTTGTATTGTGTGTAGACTAAAACTATGTACAGGAACTGTAAAGTAAATAGAGTAGGTATTGTAGAAAAAAGCTAAGCTACTTTAGGAAATGGGGTAGACCTCGGTTACCTTAATCATTTATACTATAATAAATATAATATAATGATATAATTTTTAATATCTTTTTTATAATCAACGATTATCAAATTATATTTCAGGCTTTGTTAATTTTTATAACAGTTTATAATTATAATATTTATTCTTTAATAAAATTTAATTATTCCATATTATATAATATAATTATATTACAATATAAAAATACCCGAATCCCCTCCAAATGTAATTTCTTTTTTATATATTTAAGTTTATCCCAATATAATAAATAAAAAAACTAATCGGAATTAATTGTTTAATCAAAATATTTACAATCTAATTAATATTAATTATTTAAAACATTTTAAATTTATTTTTATTTATTATATTATTTTCATATAATATTATTTAATACTTATATATTTGGCTTTATTATAAATTTTTTTTTTAATTTAATTAATATTATTTTTATTATTTATAAATAATATTATTTTTATATATTTTTTTAAATTTATAATTAGTTTTTCTATTTATATAAGTTTTTTAATATTTTTGTTTATAACAATTATTTTTGTTTTTATAATATTTTGAAAAATAAATTTTTATTTAATTAATAATTAAATAATTATTTTTTTATAATATATAATAATAATTTCTTATATAAACTTTTAATATTACTTCAAATTTTATATTAAATTAATATAAACTATATATTCCAAAAAGAATTACTATAAATAATTAAAATATAAAATTTCAAAAAAAAAGATTTTTATAATATACTAAAATAAATATTTTATAAATATAAAATATTATATTTTGAATAATTATATTATCTTTATAAATTATTTTACAACAAAAAAAATATTTAATTAAATTATATTTAACAAATAAATATAAAAATCTATTATTTGGAAATAAAGATTTTTTTTATTATTAAAAAATAAATTATCAAAATTAATTTTATAAATTATTATTTTAAAAAATAAAAAAGTTTTTTTAATATTAAAAAAATTAATTTCGAAATTTTTTAATATTTTTTTAATATAAATCGAATTATAAATTTTTAAAATATAATATTTTTTATTCCTTTTAATTCAAATTTTGAAAAATATTTAAATTAATTTAAAATCTTTATATTTTTATTTAATATTAATTTTTTTTTAATAAAAACAATATTTATATATTTATTAATTAATAATAAATTATTAATATATAATGAAAAAAATATTTTTTTTTAATAAAAAAATTCAAATTTATAAATATTAAAATTAATTTAATATTTTTCAAAAAATCTTAAATAACAAATTATTGTATTTAAAATACTTATTTTAATTTATAAAAAGATTTTTTCAATTTAAAACAAACATTTAAATTTTTTTTTAATACTTTTATAATTTCTAAAAAAACCTCTTCAAAAAATCAAAATATTTTTATTAAAATCTTAATATTAATTAATTTATTATTTAAAAATATTATATTAACATTTATATTATTGATTTTAAAATTTTTAACAATAATCTTTACAAATATAATTCGTAATATAAAATATTTATTAATTTCTATAAATATTTTTTTAAAATTAATATTTTTTTATTAAAAATAATTTTTTATTAAAAATAATTTTTAATTAAAAATTGTATCTTTTTTTTAATAATTTATTTGAATTAATTTAATTTGTTTTTCAAAATTTATTTGAAAATTATAAATTTTTTTTTTTTAAAATTATTTAAAATATTTTAAAAATATTTATATTTAAAAATAATTTTATATTATATTAAAAATTTGGTTAATTATATTTTATTATTAAAAAGTTAAGAAGCTTATATATTCTTTAATAATTTATTTTAGTTGTATATAATAAAAATATAAATTTAAATAAAATATTTATAAAATTTGTTTATAAATATTTTAAATATTTGAATTATAATTAATTAAACCGATTTAAAAAATATATAATTAATTTTAAGTTTAATAATAAAATTAAAACAAAGGGATAAAAAGTTTATAAGTTTTGTTTTTACAAAATAAATAAAAAATATTTTAATAAATATATAATTATTTATATATTTATTAAATTTTGCTAAATTTATTATAATTTTTTTGGGATATAATTAATTTTTTTAATTAAAAATTAATATTTTATTATTATTATTAATAATATAATTTAAGTTAATTAAATTTAATATATTCTAAATAAAAAAATTATAATTATAATTTTAATATTATTAAAATTACTTTAAATAATTAAAAAAAAATTTAATTTGAAAATTATAATTATATAAATTAATAATAAAAAAAAGAAATTTGATATTTATTTTTAAAAAAAATTTAAAAAAATTAATTAATAATTCGAATTTTTTTTTTTTTAAAAATATTTAATAAATAATATTACAAAAAGAAAAATATAAAATGTTAATACTTAATTTTAAAGTTTATTATTTTAAACTAATTTAAAAATTAATTAATAAAAAATTATTATAAAATATATTATTTAATTAATAAATCAATTTTTTATTTACACATTTTTGTTTGAAAATATTAATTTATTTTCGTTTATAATTATTTTTTTTAAAATATATTACAATAAATTATTTAACTTTTTAAGATTTCAAATTTTCGATTATAAAATATTTGTTTAAAATTTATAATATTTGGGGAAATTAATAAAAAAATTTTAATTGAAAATATTAAAAAAAAATTATATTTTTATAAAAATAAAAGGCTATTATATTTATTTATTTTTAAATTTATTTTTTAAAAAAATTATTAAAATTGTAAATATTGATTTTAATAAATATAATTTTTTGTTTTAAAAATTTTTAAATAAAAAATAATTTAATATAAATTTATAAATTTTTATATTTAATATAAATATAAAAAAAAACTTATTATTTTAAATAAAAGATTTTTTAAAAAAAAAAAAAGCAAATAATATTATTTTTTTAATTATTTTATAAAATAAAAAATCTAATTAAAACCTAATTTTTATAAAAAAAAGTTTGAAAAAAATTTTTAATAATTAAATTATTTAATAAAACAAAACTTTAAAAATTAATATTAATAATATTAAAAAATTGATTTATATAAAAATATTAATTAAAATAATAAATTTTAAAAATATTATATAAAAAAATGTTTTAATATAAATATTTATTATTAAATTTAAATTAAAAATTTTATAAAAAAATAATATTTTCGAAACTTTTTAAACAATTTTAAAAAAAAAAAATTAATAATTTTTAAATAAATTTTAAAAAATAAATTAAATTAATTTAAATAAATTATTAAAAAAAAAATATAATTTATAATTAAAAATTATTTTTAACGAAAAAATATTAATTTTAAAAAAATATTTATAAAAATTAACAAATATTCTATGTTATAAATTATATTAATAAAAGTTATTGTTAAAAATTTTAAAATTAATAATATAAATATTAATATAATATTTTTAAATAATAAATTAATTAATATTAAAATTTTAATAAAAATATTTTAATTTTTCAAAAAAGTTTTTTTAAAAATTATAAAAATATTAAAAAAAAATTTAAGCGTTTATTTTAAATTAAAAAAGTTTTTTTATAAATTAAAATAAATATTTTAAGTATAATAATTTATTATTCAAAATTTTTTGAAAAATATTAAATTAATTTTAATATTTATAAATTTGAATTTTTTTATTAAAAAAAAATATTTTTTTTATTATATATTAATAATTTATTATTAATTAATAAATATATAAATATTAATTTTATTAAAAAAAGAATTAATATTAAATAAAAATATAAGGATTTTAAATTAATTCAAATATTTTTTAAAATTTAAATTAAAAAAAATAAAAAATATTATATTCTAAAAATTTATAATTTAGTTTATATTAAAAAAATATTAAAAAAATTTGAAATTTATTTTTTTAATATTAAAAAAACTTTTTTGTTTTTCAAAATAATAATTTATAATATTAATTCAAACAATTTATTTTTTAATAATAAAAAAAATCTTTATCTTTAAATAATAAGCTTTTATATTTATTTATTTAATATAATTTAATCGAATATTTTTTTTTTAATAAAATAATTTACAAAAATAATATAATCATTTGGGACACAATATTTTATATTTACAAAGTATTTGTTTTAATATATTATAAAAAATTTTTTTTTAAAATTCTATATTCTAATCGTTTATAATAATTTTTTTTAAAATATATAGTTTATATTAATTTGATATAAGGTTTAGAATAATATTAAAAATTTACATAAAAAATTATTATTATATATTATAAAAAAATAATTGTTTAATTATTAATTAGGTAAAAATTTATTTTTTAAAATATTATAAAAACAAAAATAATTATTATAAATAAAAATATTAAAAAATTTGTATAAATAAAAAAATTAATTATAAACTTAAAAGAATATATAAAAATAAAATCGTTTATTTTAATACTATTTATAGATAATAAAAATAGTGTTAATTAAATCAAAAAAAAACAAATTTTATAATAAAACTAAATATATAAACATTAAATAACATTATATTAAAAATAATATAATAAATAAAAACAAATTTAAAATGTTTTAAATAATTAATATTAATTAAATTATAGATATTTTAACTAAACAATTAACCCTAATTAGCTTTTTCATTTATTATATTAAAATAAGTTTAAATATAAAAAAAAAGGTAATTTAGATATTTTTATATTATAATATAATTATATTATATAATACAGAATAATTGAATTTTATAAAAAAATAAATATTACGGTTATAAATTATTATAGAAATTAATAAGATCTAAAATATAATTTAATAATTATTAATTATAAAAAAAATGTTAAAGATTAAATTTATTATAATAATCAAAATCTATCCCACCTTTTAATATAATTTAACTTTCTTTATTGTACAATACTCTTTATTTATTTTATAATTTATATAGCTTTAATCTATACACACATACTATATGTTTAATAATTATATATTAATAATTTGTTATTAATTAATAAATATATAATTATTGATTTTATTAAAAAAAAAAATTTAATATTAAATAAAAATGTAAGAATTTTGGATTAATATAAATATTTCTTAATATTTAAATCAAAAAAAATAAAAAATATTATATTTTAAAAATTTATAATTTAATTTATATTAAAAAAATACTAAAAAAATTCGAAATTTATTTTTTTAATATTAAAAAGATTTTTTTGTTTTTTAGTATAATAATATATAAAGTTAATTTTAATAACTTATTTTTTAATAATAAAAAAAATCTTTATTTTTAAATAATAAACTTTTATATTTATTTATTAAATATAATTTAATCAAATATTTTTTTTGTTATAAAATAATTTGCAAAAATAATATAATTATTCGAAATATAATATTTTATATTTGTAAAATATTTGTTTTAATATATTATAAAGATTTTTTTTTTTGAAATTTTATATTTTAATTATTTATAATAATTTTTTTTGAAGTATATAATTTATATTAATTTAATATAAAGTTTAAAGTAATATTAAAAATTTATATAAAAAACTATTATTATATAATATAGAAAAATAATTATTTGATTGTTGATTAAATAGAAATCTATTTTTTAAAGTATTATAAAAACAAAAATAATTATTATAAATAAGAATATCAAAAAATTTATATAAATAAAAAAGTTAATTACAAATTTAAAAAAATATATAAAAATAAAATTATTTGTTTTAATATTATTTATAAATAATAAAAGCAATATTGATTAAATCAAAAAAAACAAATTTTATAGTAAGGTTAAATATATTAATATCAAATAATATTATATTAAAGATAATATAATAAACAGAAATAAGCTTAAAGTATTTTAAATAATTAATATTAATTAAATTACAAATATTTTAATTAAGCAATTAATCTTAGCTAATTCTTTTGTTTATTATATTGAAATAAATTTAAATATAAAAAAAAAGTAATTAATTACGTTTGAAAAAAATTCGGGTATTTTTGTATTATAATATAATTATCTTTTCTCTAATATATATATTTTAAAACACTTTATTAATTATACAAAACCAATACTAATTGAGTAATTCGAAAGTATGTAAAATTTGTGCGGGAATATTAATTGAAAAAAAATTTGAAAAGCATATAATATAGTATAAGGAATAAATAAAATGTATTTGGAATAAATATATATATTATATCGATTAAAGGTTTTTTAATAATATAATTTTTATATTTATACAATTTATAATTATTAAGAAATTTATTATTGAAATGTTTTCGATTTTGATTGGTTCTTTTATTTTTAAGTTAGAGGAGAGAGGGAGAGGGAAAAGAGGGGAAGGGAAAGGAGGGAAGGGAAAGGAGGGGAAGGGAGAGAGAAGCGGATTGCAATTGTTGTATTACTTGTTTTTTTCTTTTTTCCCTTTTTTTCCCTTTCCCCTTTTTTTTCTTTTTTCCCCTTTCTTCCCTTCCCCCCTCTTTTTCCTTTCCTCCTCTTTTCCCTTCCCCCCCTTTTTTCCCTTCCCTTCTCTTATTTTATTATTTAGGGAAAGGGAGAGGGAGAGGGGAAGAGGGGAAAGAAAAACCTTTTCCTCTCCCTTTCCCTCTTCCTCTCCCTTTTCTTTTCCCTTTCCTTTTTCCTCTTTCCTTTTTTTATTTTAATATTTTAATATTTTGGAAATAGCTTCATTATTACTAAATTGAGTGGCTAATAAGCCTTCGGCAAGACAAACTGTGAGGTAGGTTGCAAAAAACGTGAAAAATAAATAGGAATGCTTTTTGGGCGTTTATTTATTTTTAGGCCCGAAGCGGTTGGATTTAAAGCTTGTATTATATAATACAAAATAATTGAATTTTATTAAAAAATAAATATTACGGTTGTAGGTTATTGTAAAAATTAATAAGGCTTGGGATATAATTTGATAATTATTAATTATAAAAAAAATATTGAAAATTATATTATTATATTATATTTATTATAATAATATAAATAATTAAGGTCTATTTCATTACCTAAAATAGCTTAATTCCCTTTATTGTATAATATTTTCTATCTACTTTATAATTCCTGTATATAGCTTTAGTTTATTTATACAATATATATACTATATGTTCAATAAAATTATAAATTATTATTAATTTTAAAAAGTTTTAAGGTAAATAAATTTTAAATCAATTTATTCAAAATTTCGATTTTTAATATAATAAAATATATAAAAAGTTTAATATTGATTTTTATTTATTTAATAATAATAAATATTATATTTAATATATTTTTAATTATATTATTGATAATAGTATTTATAAAATTTTTTTTTTTGATATTTAAAATAATAAATTTTTTATATTTAATTGTTACGAATCTAAAGACAATAAGAACAAAAAAGATGCTTGAGCAGAGAATTCAGGTTTGAAGCCGGTATATCAGCGATTACTAATGTTTAACATTGATTGATGGCGAATTTTCAATATAGTATTTAATTTCTAATTATTTGATATATACAAAAATGGGTTTTTAAAATTAAACGAAAAAGGTTTTGAAAATACGCAAAACCTTATATCGAACAAAACATTATTGTTTAATAACGATTAATAATACATTATTAATTATTTAAAAAGATAATAATAATTTTATTTAGAAAAATAATAAAAGGTTTTTGATTTAATATTGATCTAATTGATTCCTTGCATTTTCTATCTTAACATTAATACGATTTTTGCAATTTTTAATAAAATATATAATTATAAATATAAATTGATTTATATTGAAATAAATATATAATATAATTTATATATTAAATTAAACAAAAAATATTTTAATAAGAGTTTTAATAAATTGTTTTATAATTTTAATTTTATAATTATTAAACTTTATTAAATTAATAAAAATATTTAAATTATTAAAATTGTTTGTTTTATATAAAACCTTTTTTATATTTTATTTTTTTTAAAATTTGTGATTAATAATATTTTATTTGAGAATCGATTTTTTTTAATTTTTGCCATTAATATATCTAAAAACAACAACAAAGGCTTTAATAATTCTAAAAAAGAAAAAGTTTTTTTTTGTATTAAAAAATAAAAACAAATTATTTGTAATAACAAATTTTGTTTTAAATATTTTTAGTTTGGTTATAAGATTGTAAATTGCCTATAGAAATTTTGGTTTTGGCTTACCAAGGATTTTATAAACCGTATTGTAGCTTTTAAGGCCTTTAAGATCTTTATTATTAATATCAAAATTAATCTAATTCTAATTACAATTTTTATTACAAATTCTAAGCCGAAAAATTAGGAATCTTTAAAAAAATTGTTTTAGAAATAGTTTTGCTTTTTAATTATATTTCGAACTTTCTTTTTTTTATATAATATACTAATTTTTTTTTTTTATTTTTTTTTAATAATAATTGTTTTTATAGGGTTATAAATGTTTTTTATATTTTTAATGGATTCTTTATTTTAAATTATATTTTAAAAAAGAATAAAAAACATTTTCAAATATTAATTGATATATATGTTTTAGATAATAATTTTATTAATTATAAAATTATACAATCTTTTTTATTTATCGAAAATATTAATTTTTTTATTTTTTTCAAATTATTATTTATTTATATTTTGAATAATTTCAATTTATCTTTTATTATTTATTATATTAAAATTAAAATAAAACTTAGTCTTTATTAATAATCCATTATACGTTTTTTAATTATCAAAATACAGCTTTAGGAATTTATTATTAATATTAATTAATTTATAATCTATAATTGTATTTTTAATCCTATTATTTATAAACTGTGACGAAGTTACAGGGGTACGGGTCACGTGACTAGCACGTGACCTACGATCACGTGCCTGGTGGTGAATGCTCTTCATTCCTATAGTATTAGGTTCTAGGCATAGTACTCGCTTAGTACTATGCGCTAGGCACTAGCGCCAGTTCAGTACAGCTACCTAGAGCTATATAAGGTTCAGTTATCCTGCACCTTCTTCTAGCATTAGAATCTAGATTTTCATCAATACGAATCTTAGTTCCTAAATCATTAGATCCCCAAGTCGTCCTCGTGATAATATAATGGATGGGAACAAACTTAAAATGCTTTAAATAATTAATATTAATTAGATTGTAAACATTTTGATTAAACAATTAATCTTGGTTAGTTTTTTTATTTATTATATTAGAATAAGTTTAAATATAAAAAAAAAGTAATTATATTTAAAAAGAATCTAGATATTTTTGTATTATAATATAATTATATTATATAATACAAAATGATTAAACTTTATAAAAGAATAAATATTACGGCTGTAAATTATTATAAAAATTAACAAGGTTTAAAATATAATTTTATTGAACGTATATTCTGTATATTGTGTGTGTAGACTAAAGTTATGTATAGGAACTATAAAGTAGATAGAGGGTACTGTACAATAGAGGAAGCTAAGCTACTTTAGGTAGTGGGGTAGACCTCGGTCATACTATAGTGAATATGGTATAGTGATATGATCTTCAACAAATTTAATTCGATAATCATTAATCATAAAAGAAATATTAAAAATTATATTATTATATTATATTTATTATAATATAACCGAAATCTACCCCATTATCTAAAGTAATTTAACTTCCTTTATTATACAATACCCTTTATCTACTTTACAATTCCTATATATAGTTTTAATCTACACACACAATATACAGAATATACATTCAATAATACTTTATTGCGTATTTACTATCATTTAAGTTATCTTAAGACCGATTTGGCATTTTGAAACAGTCTCAAAATGGTAATAAGATTGTTTTAAAATGATTTTATAATGATTAAGAAATTATATAATAGTATTTAGAAATACTTTTATTTAAATTAGATTATTTCAAATTGCTTTTTTTTATTATTCCAAATTATATATAAATATTTTTATTATTATTTTATTATAATAATTTGTTAAATGTTTTTATATTTTAAATTTTTTTATTAAACCAAAATTATTTTAAGATTATTTTGAAATACTTGTAAATAATTTATATATATATTTATTTTTTTTATAAATTTTAATTTATACAATATTATTATTATTATTATTATTATTATTAAAAATATTAATTAATTTATATAGAAATAATTTAATTTATAATTATTTATTTATATATATTTTAAATAAAAACTTTTTATATATATAAAATACTTTGTATTCTTTTTTATATTTTATATTTATTTTTATTATTATTATTATAATTATAATTATAATAATTTTAATATTTATATATTAAATTTTATTTTATATAATTTTAAATTAATCTTTTTTATATTATTATTAATAAATTTATTATTATTTAAAATCTTTATATTTTTATTTATTTAATTATTATTTTTAAATAAATTAAAATTATTACAATTTTCAATTTTATTATTATTAAATTTAATTTTATAATTAATTTTATAATTTTTTTTGTTTAGGATTATATAATTATTATTTTATTTTTTAATATTATTTATTTTTTTATTTTTGCTTTTTTTTATATATTTTTTTTTTTTTTTGATATTTTTTTTTTTTTTTATTATTATTATTATTATTATTATTATTATTATTTTTATTATTTTTATTATTTTTATTAATAAAATTTTATAATTTATTTAATAAAATATTAATAATATATTTTTATTAATAATAAAAAGCTAATAAATTATAAATTATTATTTTATAATTTATTTTAACAATTAATAATATAAAATAAAGATTATATATATTAATATTATTAATAATATTTATAATAATAAAAAATATTGTTTTTTGTTAAATTGTATTATAATAAATTAATATATTTAATATAATATATTTTTTTAAATATAATAAAAATTATTTATTTTAAATATAATTTATTTATTAAATAATTTTAATAATATATATTAATATTATTATATTTTATTTTATTAATTAAATTATATAATATTTTTAATTTAATAATTTAAATTTTTTAATATTTTAATAAATAAACAAAAATTAAAATTATTTATTTATATAAAAACTTTAAATTAACCTAATTTTAAATAAATAATAAAATAGTAATATGAATAATTTCAAAAATTACAACAAAATTTGAAAAATTAGTTTTATTATTTTTTATTTAAATTTATTATATTTTTTCAAATTTACAAAAATATTTTTATAATTAATATTATTAATTATAATTAATTTATTATTATCTTTATTTTTATTATTATTATTATTTTTATTATAATTTCTTTTTATTGATAATATAAAATTATAAATTAATTTAAAATAATAATTTTTAATTAATTTTATTAAATTAATAAATTTAAAATAATTATTTATTTAAACACCTATAAACCTAAATTATAATAATTGCAATATAATATTTTTTATAAATAAATATATTATAAATTTTAAAAAAAATATTATATTTGTTTAAACTTTTTATTTTTTAATTTAAAATTAATATATTTATTCAAAAAAAAAAATTTATTTATTTATATTTTAATTTATTATTTAATATATTATAATTTATAATATAACCATATTCCAATATATTATTAAACAAATACAATTTTATATAAATATTTAAAAGATTTAAAAACTTTTATTATTTATTTAACATTTTTTTATTTTTTTATTATTTGAATATAATATTTTTATTAATTATATTTATATTATTATT
Organism: Ciborinia camelliae; assembly: GCA_025890175.1. Lineage (NCBI taxonomy): Eukaryota > Fungi > Ascomycota > Leotiomycetes > Helotiales > Sclerotiniaceae > Ciborinia > Ciborinia camelliae. Next base: position 3,544,324 of record JANPYM010000001.1, read on the forward strand.
TATATCTCTATTTAATAATCCATCACTACTATTATTATTATTTATATCTCTATTTAATAATCCATCACTACTATTATTATTATTTATTATATTATTTAAATTTAAAATATTATTTTTAATTATATTATTTTTATTTTTATTTTTTTTATTATTATTATTATATACTAAATCTTAATTAATTTTTTTTAATTAATAATATTTTTTATATTTAAAAAATCTAGTTATATATCTTTATTATTATTATTAATATCCTAATTATTTATTATTTAATTATTTATAAAGAAAATAAAAAAAACTAAAGCTTTATAAATATTTTTTAAAGTTTATAATAATATCTTAACTTTTTTATTTAAAATAGATTTATTCAAATAATTATAAAGTTTTAAAATAATCAAAATAATATATTAAAAACTTATAATCAAAATTTCCATAAATATATTTTATTATATATATTTGAATAAAAATTATAAAAAACTAATTTTATATTATATCAAATATTTATAATATTTTAATATTAAAAAAATCAATATTGATATTTTATTAATTTTTAATAATAATTATAAAAACAAATATAATAGGCTTTAAATATATAATTAATTTAATAAAAATAAAAATATTTGAAAAGTTTTAATAAAAATCAATTTTTTAGTTTTTATTAATATATTATTATATAGAAGATTTATTAATATTTTATTAATTTTTAAATATAATATATTATAATTATAATCTAATATTAAATTTAAATATAATACAAATTTCATTATAATAAATTTTCTTTTTATATTCTATATTTTTGAAAATATTTATTATAATTATTATTTTTCTAAATATTTTATTTTGTTTTTCAAATATATATAATATTATAATAATAATATCTATTTTCAATAATATTGTAATTTAAATTAATACAATTATTTTTAATAATAAAATAAACTTAATAATTTTGATTAATATTATACCTTATAAAACTAATATTATTAACTATTTATAATATATTTATTATTAAGATTATTGGAAATATTTTTATAAATGTATTATATTTATTAATTTTCAATACAATTTTTTTGTTTAAAATTTTTAAAATTAATTCTAAATTATTAATAATATTATTTATATTAATATTATAAAGACTTAATATTAATATAAATAAATTTTTTAATTTATTTTATTTTTTATAATTAAAGTATACTAAAATAATATAAAAAGCTTTTAAAATATAATATATATTTTTATATATATTAAAATTATTTACAAATAATATAAATAAAAGTATTATAATTTTTTGTTTATTATTATTTACTAATTATTTAATATTTATTTTTTTATAATATTTTATTTCAAAATTTCTTTAAATGAATATTATAAACCTTAATGATTTTATTATTTTTATTTGTATATTAATTATTTATTTAATAAAATATTAATTATTTGAATTTTTAATATTTTTTTATTTTTTTATTTTTAAATTATAATTTTATTAAATAATAATATTTAATTAATATTAAATTATTATTTGATTAATCTTTAATATTTTATTTATAAATAAAATTTATTTAAATATTATTTAAAAAAATTTAATATTAATATCAAAATGTTTTATTATTATAATTAATTATAATATAATTATAATATTATTTTTAAAAAATTTATATAAAAATTTATTTTTATATTTATAATTAATAAAAATAATTTATTCTTTAATTTAATCTAATATTAATTATATAAATTTAATAATATCTTTGGGAAAAATAATATTATTTTTAATATTATATACAAAATTATTAAATATAAATATAGCAGATAATTTCTATATCTTTAATTTCTAAAACTTCTTTAAATAATTAATATAATTTATTATATTAAAATATATTTTGTTTTTTAATTTTATAATATTTAATATTTGGATAATAAAATTTATTAAATTATATTAATAATATTATAATTTTTATAAAATATATATTTAATCTATTTTTCACTTTTTAATTTTTTTATTGTTTAATAAATTTATTTGTTTTTTAAAGATTATAATAATAAACTTTTTTATTAATCTTAATATTAAAAACTTTTCTTATATAATTTATTTAAATATATTTAATCAAAAAAGTAATATTAATTATATATCTTTATCTTTATTATTTAATTCGTTAATTTATTATTTTATTTTTTATTTTATATTTCAGATTTTTTATAATTATTTATAATCTTTTTATAATATAAAAATATATTTATATCAAAATCTAAAAGTAAAATGGAACAAGGATAACTTTTTATTATTATTAAAATTGTATATAGATTTTATATTTGTTTTAATTAATAATAAAAAGTTTAATAAAAATTTGTTTATTTTTTTTATTAATAAATTAATTATTATATATATCTCAATAATTTTATTTTCAGATTTTAATTTTAATTTATTATTTTTATTATAATTTAATAATAAATCAAAATTATAAATATTATTAAATATTATTATTATATTATTTAATATGTTTATTATATTTTATAAATTATAATTATATTTTAATATTTACAAAATAATTAAATATATATATTGTGACGAAGTTACAGGGGTACGGGTCACGTGACTAGCACGCGACCTACGATCACGTGCCTGATAGTGAATGCTCTTTATTCCTATAGTATTAGATTCTAAGCATAGTACTATACGCTAGATACTAACGTTAGTTTAGTACAACTACCTAGATCTATATAAAGTTTAATTATTCTATACTTTCTTTTAATATTAAAATCTAGATTTTTATTAATATAAATCTTAATTTTTAAATTATTAAATTCTCAAATCATTTTTGTAATACAATTTAGATTTTCAATTATACTTTTTAAAAATTTAAAAAAAAAAAAAAAAAAACCAATTTTTTATGTCATGCCAAGGCCCCTGTCTAGTATAACAGTCATATGATTGATTATGTGATCATTATGGTTATATGATTAATGTTTATATTAAATAGTATTTTTTTTAAAAGGATTTTTTTTTTTTAATATAATTTTTTTATTAAATTGTATATTTATAATTTTATTTTTATAATTTTATATAATATATATAATATAAAAATTGTTAAGGTATAATGAAAGTATAGGATTAAATTGATTAATAGGAATAGTAGAATTTTTGTAAAGAATTTTATTATTTTTATAAAAGTATAGCTGCGTTTGTATTATACACGGATGTTATATTACACGCTATATTAAGTTTTATAATTATCTGGTTCAATATTCCTTTTTGAGTACTATGTATATTTTGAAACTGTTTAACGTAAAAAAAATTTATTTATTTTTTTATTCTTAATATTTTAATAAAACGTTGAAATACATTTTTTGCTAAAAATTTGATTAATCTATTAACTACTATTTTATCAATTAATATATAATTTATCTTTAACTTTTTTTTTTTTTATAAATTTTGTATGTAATAATAAACTATATCAATATATTTCAATCAATTTATAAATTGTATATTTTTTATTAAAGCGATAACCCCTTAATTATTATCTTTCATTTGTACCTTGGATTTGTTTTTTTTAATATAATATCTATATTTTATATTACAAAGTATTTATGCTAATTATTATTTTTGTTTTACTACAATTAATTATACAATATATTCTGATTTAATAATAAATATTAATATTGCATTTTATTTCCGATTTATCTAAAATATTAAACTATTATCTAACAAAACTATTATTTTAAAAATACTTTTTTTATTTATAATATTGTTTATATAATTTATATTAAAATATACAATTAAATCTTTAATTTTTTTTGGTTTATAATATAATTTGTAATTAATTATTATTCACAAATATTATATAATTTTTTATAATTAGTATATATAAAATTTTATAAGATCTTTTATATATTAACTAAATTTTTTAAGATTAAATATAATATTTAATTTAAAATATATTATTATATATATTAATTTATTAATTATATAATAATATTATATAAAATCAATTTATTTTTTGTTTTTTTTAAATAATCGAAATGCTTTATATTTTTTAATAAATATATTAATCGGTTTTAATATTTTTTTTGTAAATTTATATTTATTTAAAACATTTTTAAAATATTATATTTGATTAATATATAAAATACGATTTTTTTTATTCCGAATTATTTTTAAATTTAAAAGTTTTAAATGTTTTATTTTTTTTAGATTTTTGGCCTTGAATTTTGATATAAATTATTTGTTAAATTATATAATATTATTAATAAATTTTGTTATTATAAAAAGATTATTAATATATAATAAAACAATTATTTTTTAATTTATATAAATAAACAAATAAGGATTAATCTAATTTTATACAAATTTTTAGGTAATAAATCAAGATTTAATTAAATCGTTTTAATTATATATTACTTATTTGAAATTATACAAACTTTATAATATCTTTAAAATATATTTCGATTTTATTGAAATCCTTTTTGATATAAAAAAAAAAATCTTTTTTTTCAATTTAATCTTTGTAAATATATTTTTAATATCAAAATAATATATTTTAAAATTCTAAAAAGCAATTATTAATAAAAAAAAACAAATTATTATTAATTATATAATAAAAACAAAAATATTAAAAAAATCGATATTATACTTTTAAATAAACCTTTATATCATTAATTTTGTTTTAAAACAATTTAACAATTTATTTATTTTCAATTTTATTATAAAAATTTATTTTATAATAATTAAATTTGTTTTATTATTATTAAACATTTATTACTATATTTTATTTTTTTTAAATTTATTAATTTTTTTTTGAATAATCTTTATTCATTGTTTTTTATATATAAAATCATTAATAACTTTTTTATAAATTTTAAAAATAAATATTTTTTTTATTATAATATTTATAAAAACAATTTTAAATAAAAAAATATAATTATTTAATTGTTTTTTTATAAATAACTATCAACTAAATTCTAATTCCAAAATTATAATAAATAAAATTTGTAAACACTTTGTTTTTCGAAAATTAAATTTTTTTTTTTTTCTTTAAATCACTTTTTTATTACTAATTTTTTATATACACCATTAATATTATTTTTCACAAAACTAATTATTAATTTCGTTTTTAATATTTAAAATTATAAAATAACAATTTAGATAATTAACAAAAATTATTATTATTATATCATATTAATTGTAACCTTTTTTTGAATTAATAATATTAATATTGATTATAAACAATATAAAAATAATATTTATATTATTTCGTAATCAATTAATAAAATATTAATCTAATAAATTATTCGAAATTTTTTATTTTTTAATAAAATCTTTTTTTAATACTTAAATTTATAATTTTAAATTAATTTAACCCTTTAATGATTTTTTAAAAAAAATATAATTACTAATTTTAATTACAATATATATATCTAAAATATAAACCCAAAAATATTTAATAATATCCTTATTATACCCTAAAAATATTATAATCTTTACACAATTAACTAATTTATTTTATCATATACTATATAACTATAATACAAAATTAATATAAAAATAATATTTCGATTTTTATATCCTAATATAATTAATAAATAAAATTTTACCAAATTATATTTTATAAAACGAAATTTATTACTTTCTTATTTAATTATTAATTATTTACTATTTTTTTTAAAAAAAAAAATTTTGTTTTTAATATATTTTAAATTTATTAATATAAAAATTAATATATATTTTGTTTTATATATAAATATTAATTTTAATAATATAATCCTAAAATTTAATAAATAAAAAAAAGTTTTTAAATATTGCCCAAATATTTATTTATATCGTAAAAATCATGTATTTTACAATCCCATTTTAATTCAAAGAATATATATACATTGTTTACTTTTGCATACCTATAATATTCTATTATTTCTATAATACTTTTTCAATTTCTAAAATATTATTAATTCAAATTATTAAAACATTAAAATCTAATTTTTTTTATATTTTTAATTACCATTTTTTTAGTTTATCAATAATATCACTTTTTTATATAAAAAATATAATTTACATCCTTCTTATTTAATTATTAATAATTTCTACAAAATACCGTTTTTTTCGAAAAGATATAAAAAAAAACCTATAATATTTAAAAATATAAATATAAATGATTACTTTTTGTATTTAAAAAATATATTATTATAATATCTCTTTATTTTAATTATAATACAAATTTTACAAAAAGTAAGCTTTATTAATAATTATATTTCTTTATCAAAAATAATTATCAAATACAATTTACAAAATATTTTACTATTTATATATCCTAATCTTTAATACTACAATCAATATCATTATAATCGATTTTTTTATTAAATTTTAATTAAATTAATTTTGATTTTTTTATATATAATATTTTATATAATATTAAATAATATTACAAAAAATATAATAACAATTAAAAAATTTAATAAATTAAAAATTATATAAATATTATAAAAAATTTTTATTAAAAATATAATTTTTTTATTTTTATAAAAATATATCTTTTTATTATTAAATACTTTTTTAACCTTAAAATTTTTATAAAATATTTTTGTAAATAATAAATTAACCTTTAAATTTAAAATATATAATATAAGCTTTAAGTACAGCCGCTCGGGCCGACCAATAATAATAGCCTTCGCTGTAGACTCGGCTATTATTATTAGCTACAGCTTTTTACAATCTCTTTTACAATTTATACTACACAACTTGTAAAGCCCTAAACTTAAACAATCCAATCGGTATCTGTAATTGAAACTATTCAATCAATATCAATTTTGTATAATTAATAAAATGTTTTTAATATAAACTTATAGAGTATATATCAATACTATTGGATATATCCAGTATAGGTATAATTAGATGTTTAGATTATATATTATTTTGTTTTTTGTAAAATATTATATTATTAATAATATTATACCCTAAATTATGTATTATTAAGGGCATTATATTAAGTGTTTATATATTATTCTGTTCTTTGTAAAATATTATATTATTAGAGACATTATATTTTGGATTATACATTATTTGGGGTATTAAATATTTTATTATATTTTATTTTGTTATTTGAATAATATATATTAATTATATTTAATAATTATATATATTATCAAATAAATAATTATATAAATCATTATTATTAATATTAATATTAATATTTAATAATAATTTATTTTAAACTATTTTGTTTATATAAATTCTTTTATTTTTTGTTTTATATATTATATATATTAAATAATTATAGGAAAAAAACCTTTAAAATGTTTTTAAATTAATATAATATATTTAATTTGCAAATTTGCTTTATTTGTAATATATTTATATTATAGTTCTTGTATTTTATTAAAAATATAAGGTAGGAATAAATAATCGAGACGATTTTAATTTGTATAATAGATTTGAATATATTTGTAAATATATATTACAAATTCCTTTAATCGAATATATCCTATAATAATATTAATTATATCTTTAATTTAAAGATTATTTCAAAAAAGAATCTTAAATTTTAATAATTGTTTTTGGAAAATTATAATATAAATTAGTTTTATTGGAAAAAAGTTAAAGACGATTTAAAATTGCTTTAACATTTAGTAATGCAAAATTTTTGCTAAATTCTAATACATTATAAATTGTTAATTAGAAAATAATAGTTAATTAATTATAAATTTATTTAATATATTTTCTTTTTAGGTAGATACAAAAAATTTGATATTCCCCTATAAAATATTAAGAATAATACGATTTTGTAAAATTAAAGAAAATTGAATCTTAATAGGTATATCGTTATTATTATTATTATTATCAATAATAAAATAGATAATATTATTCTTTTTGTTGATAAGATTGATAGGTATAAAACGGCGAAAAGCGACAGGATAGCGAAGAGCGATAAAACAACGAAAAGCAATAAAATAATAAGAAACGATAGGATAATAATAATAAAATGGGGTAATAAAAGCAAAAGCAAAAGTAAAAATAATAGCAATAATAATATTAATATTAATATTAATATTAATATTAACAATAAAAGCAGAAAAAGTAATAATAGACTTTTATTAAATACATTCAATAAAAATAAAAGGAAAATTTTGAATATATATATATTGATTTGTTATTTTAAAATAAAATAAGGTTTTAACGATAATGATATTATAAAATATAATTGAAATAAATTGAAAAATAAATAAAAATTGAAAAAAAAGAAAGAAAAAGAAAAAAAAATGAAAAGTGGGTTATATATTTATTATTTAAATTATAATTGCTTTTTTTCTTTAAATTATATAAAAACTTTTTAATAATTAATTATATAAATAAACAATTCGATTTGAAGATATAAAAAAGAAATATAATATATATCAAAAAGTTTTTTTAAAAGATTTTTTTAAATATATTATTAATTATTAATATTTTCTAATACCTTCGATTATACAATATTATTTATTTTATTTAATTTTTTTTTATTATTTAAAAATAATAATATATAAAGATATTGTAAATCTTTATTTTATATTATTACAATATAAAATTAATTATAATTAAAATATAAACTTTTCAAATTTATACTAATATACTTAAATTTTTAATTTTAAAACTTATTTATAATTATTATAAAATATAGTTTCAATAAAAATTATTTATAATTAAATATAAATAGTAATTTCCCAATCTAACTTTACAGATTTATATATAAAATATATTTTATAACATTATAAAAATCACTTTTTAATAATATAACTTTTAGAATATATATTTTGATATCCATTATTATCATTTTAAAGCTATTATATAATTTTGTTTTTAATTAAATATTTCGCAAACACATTATAAATATATTTATTTTAATTTTTAATATTATAAACAAAAATCCAGGTAAATTTATAATTTATAAATTTTTTATAGATTATTGTTATTTATTTTTTTTATTAATTTTCTTTTTATTTTTCTGAATATTATATAATAATAAAATCTTGTATTTTTTTGATAATTAATTGATAATCAATTTATTGATTTTAGTAATTATAATATTCTTGATTATAATAATATATCGATTTTTATAAGGAAAATTATTATATTTATACAAATTTATAATAAATATATTTTTAGAAAAAAATTTGTTAATAAAAATATCGATAATATATGATTTCTAAATGTAGTCCGGAAAATAATAATAATTAATATTATTATTATTGTATAACAATTTTAATATTTAATTTTTAAATTGAATAATTCTGTTTATTTATTTATTTTGATTTATATTATCTATCTTTATATTTATATATAAATTAATTTTTTGAAATAAAGACTATATCCAATTATTTTGAATAAATATATTGATAATATTATATTTGAATTTTTTAGAAATAATAAACAAAGTTTAAATAAAATCTTTATTAAAAATAATTGATTTTTTATTTATTAAAAATATATTAAAGTTTTATTATAAAAGATTAATAAAATCGCAAAATAATTTATATATTAATTCAAAATATTCTTTATATTATATTACAATTTTATTTCAAATAATTAATAAGTATTCCAATAATATTTATATTATAATATTTTGTTTCTTAATATTATTAATTGAATTTGATAAAAAATTAATAGAAATTTTAAAATATAAATAAGAAATATTATTTTCAAACAATAAAAGAGTTACGATTTTTGTAAAAATAATACAAAAAATCGATATATTTTTATTACAATAATAATAATATAATATAATATATAAATAGATTTTATTATATTTTTTTAGTTTTTAAAAATAGAAATATATTATAATAGGGTTTTTTTTAATAATATTAATAATTATATTATATATTTAATATTGATTTATATTTAATATTAAAAAAAAAGTATTAAATTTTTGAAATTTTTTTTTAAATATATATATATTATTATCTTTTATATAATTATCTTAATTATATTAAAATATTAAAAGATTGTTATTTTTTAAAGTTATAATTAAATTGTTTTTCGCTAAATTTATTTATATTAAATATAAAATATAGTTTTTTATAGAATTTATTAAATCTAATGGAAATTATATTTTTTGTTTAATTATATTTTGAATTAAATTTGAATCAATAAAATCTGTTTTAAATTTAATTCAAATATTTAATGAATTCGAAATAAATTTATTTTTGAAGGTTAAAATAAATATTTTTTTTAATTAATTTATTAATTAAAAGTTTTTTGTTTTATTAAAAATATTTATTTATTTTTAATTATTATTTATAATATTATATATAATACAATTTTTTTGAAATATAGAATATTTAATATCATTATATATATGCAAATTTTTATAATATATAATTTCAAATAATATAATGAAAAAATATCGAAGATAATATTTTTTATTGGAAAATATATTTGTATAATATATATAGTTAATTGTTTTCAATAATTGATCGATTAATAAAATATTCTTTTTTATTTTTCTTAATCTTCAAATTTTATTAAAAATATTTCAAATAATAAATTCAAAAAAGTTTGGATATAAAATATTAGAAAAATTAGTTTATACTTTTTTTTTTATATTATTAATTATATATATTTTTTTTTTATAATATAGATTGTTTTTATTATATCAAAATTATTTTAATAATATAATATAATTAGCCTTTATCTTTATAATCAACTTATTAACAATTAAATTCCTAAAATAAATTGTTTATTATCTTTTTTTTATAAATTATTAATTTAATTATAAAAAAATAATATTAATATATATTATATTCTATTAATTATTAATATATTTTAATAATATTAATATATTGGTTAAAAATATATTAATAAATTTTATTATTTATTAATAAATTATTAATATTTAAAATAACTTTATTTATATTTTTGAAAATGTATTTGTAAATATATTTGATAGTTAAAACTGTAATATATATTTTAATATTAATATAGGCTTTATATTTTATAAAAAAATATAAATTATATAATATTATTTAATTATTATCTAATTTTATTTTTTTATTGGTATACATTTATGGTTTTTTGATTTTCTATGATAGCTTAGTTTGGCGGTAATATTGTGGATATATATTATTATTGTTTAATATAAAAATATTTTTTTAAAAAAATTTAAAAAACTTTTTAAAGTATATAAATATTATAATACCATTTTTATTAAATATATATATTGCTATTAAATTATAATATTTATAAAAATTATAAACTATATATTTTTTAATTAATTCAATTAATTTATTGGTAGAATTCAATTTTAGAAATAAAAGTTTAACTAAAACTATTTTATTTATTAATTTCAATTTATTATATAAATATTTGTATTATTATATATTAAAAAATAAATATATATACAAAAGGTTTTGTTTTTAATATTTAATAATTATAATATAATTGATATATTTATTGAAAAGATTATTTGGATTTTTAATATTTTTGATTATAGTTTTAATTTTTTGTTAAAATATTTGTATTACAATATTAGATTGATTTATAGTAATTTATCTAAATAATAATTGATTTTGAATTTTGGGCTAATTGATATTATATATAAATATAATAAAAAATAAGGATTTATTGGTTTTTTATATTATTATTATAACATTCTAATAAGCTTATTATATAAATCGTTTATTTTTAAGGTAAAAGAAAGATAATATAATTTGTTTTTCAAAAGTATTAGTATTTGTATTTTTAATTTTAAAAGTATTTATTAAATTACAATAAATATTAGATTTTAATTTATTTTGATTATTCTTAATATATGTTAGTTGAAATTTTTTGATAAAAATATAGAAATTTATTAAAAATTATTGAAATAAAAAATTTATATAAAAAAAAGAATTGAAAAGCTTAATATTAGTAATTATAATCTAATTATTATTAATTATTATATTATAATAAATAAAGATTATTCAACAATATTATTATTATTAAGTTATATTAATTCGGATTTAATTTGAATTATTAATAGAATTTAATTTCAAACTAAAATTTCAATCCAATTTGTTTATTAAAAATAAAGTAATATAATGAAGAGGGATATATAATAAATGTAATATATATATAGTATATAAATAATTGAAAAAAATCTTTTTTTTTTTTTTATTATATTAATAAATATTAAAAATAATATTCTAAGGGCTTTTTAATTTTTTATTATTTTTTTTATTAAAAATAATAAAAACAATTTTCGGTGTTGTAAATAAATTATATTTATTTTGATACTTTTTATTTTATTTTTTAATAATTAATTGTAGTTTGGGATTAAGGATTATTTTAAATTTTTTATTATCCAATTAATATTATTGCGTTATTATTTTCTTTATATATTTATATAATATAATATATAAATTAAAATTTTGAATTAATATATCAATTTTTATTATAATAATACGATTAAGATTAATGTATATTATTATATTTATTTAAATATTAGTTATATATATAAAATTGTGAAAAAATAATTGATTAAAAGCAGATTTTTTATTAAAAAATTTGGTAATTGAATTTTAATAATAATAGTAACAATTATATATAATAAAAATGAATCAATTGTTTTTAGTATGATTTAATTTTTGGTTTTTATTATATTTAAATGATATAAAGGCAAATATATTATTATATTTTTTAATATTTTTTTTGAATTTTTTATTCTATAAGTTTTAAACCGTTTATAGCTTTATTATCAAATCAAGCATTTTCGGAAATGTAAGATTAATATCTTTATTAATATAATATTTAGTATTATAAGTTTTTCGGGTAATTAGTTTAATTTTAGTTTTTATTGTTTTAAATTTGAAATATAAAATATTATATTATTTATATAGCATATTTATAAATCTAAATGTATATATAAAAAAAGAATTAATATTATAAACATTTATTTATATAAATAATATTTCTCGAATATATATTATCCATAATCAACAGCCTTAATATCTTTTTATTGTGATTATTAGCATATCAATATTAGCTATTAAGTTTTCGTATTATTATTTTATAAAAAACTTAAATAAATCATTGGATTGAATTAATAATAATAATAATATAATTAACAATAATAATGACAATAAATACAATAACTTAAAACCCAATTTATTTAATTATTTATTTTGATATTTTAATAATTGATTTTTATAATTCCGAATTTTCAATTATTATTTGTAATATTTTTTTAATCTATTTTAACATTTTTAATAAATCTTCAATTGCTTTATTTTTTTATTATTAAAAGTTTTAAAAAAAAAAATATATTTATAAAACTTTTTATATATTTAATATCAAATAAAAAAAAGTTTATTATTAAAATTAAAATTAATTTGATTATTTAAATCAATAATATTAGTATTTATAATTATATAATATATATAATAAAAATAAAAAAATCAATTAAAATATATAAAAAAGTAATAGAAATATATAAAAATAGTTGTAAAATGAATATAAATATATTATGAAAATAATAAATTTATATTTTTTTATTTATATTTATTATATTAAAATATGAAAAATATGTTTGTTTATATGTTATATATTATAGATTTTTTAATTTAAAGTTATAATGTAAAGTTAGAAATATAAATTTTTTAATTTAAAAATAAAAAAAAAATAAAAAAAAGAAATAAGATTAAATTTGTAAAATATTGTTTAACTAATTAGTATTGAATTTGTATTAAAATTTAAGAATTTTTTGGTTTTCAATATTATTAAATATAAATAAAATATTTTAAAAATTATTAAAAATCAATTATTTAATAATTGTATATTGTATAAATATAAAAATTAAATAATTAGAAAACTTATAATTAATAGAATATTATATTATATTTATATTTAAATTTATATATTAATTTTTATTTTTTTTATGTTTTCGCAAATTTTCCATTTTTATTTTAATAATAATAATTCTGTATAAACTTTACATACTTTTGAATTATTTAATCAGCATCGGTTTTGTATAATTAATAAAATATTTTAAAATATATATATTAGAGATTAGAGATTAATATTATTAGTATTATTAGTATTATTAGTATTATTAGTATTTATTGAACATATAGTATATGTATATTGTATCTGTAGACTAAAGCTATGTATAGGAATTGTAAAATAAATAGAGGATATTGTATAATAAAGGAAATTAAGCTATTTTAAAAGGTGGGGTAAATTTTGATTATATTATAATTAATATAATTTTTAATATTTTTTTTATAATTAATAATTATTGAATTATATTTTAGGCTTTATTAATTCCTATAATAGTTTATAATTGTAATATTTATTTTTTTATAAAATTTAATTATTCTGTATTATATAATATAATTATATTATAATATAAAAATATTTAAATTATTTTTTTTTTTATATTTAAATTTATTTCGATATAATAAATAAAAAAACTAATTGAAATTAATTGTTTAATCAAAATATTTATAATTTGATTAATATTAATTATTTAAAATATTTTAAATTTGTTTTTATTTATTATATTATTTTTAATATAATATTATTTGATATTTATATATTTGACCCTATTATAAAATTTGTTTTTCTTAATTTAATTAATATTGTTTTTATTATTTATAAATAATATTAAAATAAATAGCTTTATTTTTATATATTCTTTTAAATCTATAATCAATTTTTTTATTTATATAAATTTTTTAATATTTTTGTTTGTAATAATTATTTCTATCTTTATAATATTTTAAAAAATAAATTTTTATTTAATTAATAATTAAACAATTGTTTTTTTATAATGTATAATAATAATTTTTTATATAAACTTTTAATATTATTTTAAATTTTATATTAAATTAATATAAATTATATATTTCGAAAAAGATTATTATAAATAATTAAAATATAAAATCCTAAAAAAAAAGGTTTTTGTAATATATTGAAATAAATGTTTTATAAATATAAAATGTTGTATTTTAAACGATTATATTATTTTTGTAAATTATTCTATAACGAAAAAAATGTTTGATTAAATTATATTAAACAAATAAATATAAAAATTTATTATTTGGAGATAAAATTTTTTTTTATTATTAAAAAACAAATTATTTAAATTAATATTATAAATTATTATTTTAGAAAATAAAGAAATTTTTTTAATATTAAAAAAATAAATTTCAAATTTTTTTAATATTTTTTTAATATAAATCAAATTATGAATTTTTAGAATATAATGTTTTTTATTTTTTTTAATTTAAATTTTAAAAAATATTTGAATTAATCCAAAATTTTTATATTTTTATTT
>JANPYM010000001.1:3559596-3678172 GCA_025890175.1 Ciborinia camelliae
TGTTTGTTTATATGTTATATATTATAGATTTTTTAATTTAAAGTTATAATGTAAAGTTAGAAATATAAATTTTTTAATTTAAAAATAAAAAAAAAATAAAAAAAAGAAATAAGATTAAATTTGTAAAATATTGTTTAACTAATTAGTATTGAATTTGTATTAAAATTTAAGAATTTTTTGGTTTTCAATATTATTAAATATAAATAAAATATTTTAAAAATTATTAAAAATCAATTATTTAATAATTGTATATTGTATAAATATAAAAATTAAATAATTAGAAAACTTATAATTAATAGAATATTATATTATATTTATATTTAAATTTATATATTAATTTTTATTTTTTTTATGTTTTCGCAAATTTTCCATTTTTATTTTAATAATAATAATTCTGTATAAACTTTACATACTTTTGAATTATTTAATCAGCATCGGTTTTGTATAATTAATAAAATATTTTAAAATATATATATTAGAGATTAGAGATTAATATTATTAGTATTATTAGTATTATTAGTATTATTAGTATTTATTGAACATATAGTATATGTATATTGTATCTGTAGACTAAAGCTATGTATAGGAATTGTAAAATAAATAGAGGATATTGTATAATAAAGGAAATTAAGCTATTTTAAAAGGTGGGGTAAATTTTGATTATATTATAATTAATATAATTTTTAATATTTTTTTTATAATTAATAATTATTGAATTATATTTTAGGCTTTATTAATTCCTATAATAGTTTATAATTGTAATATTTATTTTTTTATAAAATTTAATTATTCTGTATTATATAATATAATTATATTATAATATAAAAATATTTAAATTATTTTTTTTTTATATTTAAATTTATTTCGATATAATAAATAAAAAAACTAATTGAAATTAATTGTTTAATCAAAATATTTATAATTTGATTAATATTAATTATTTAAAATATTTTAAATTTGTTTTTATTTATTATATTATTTTTAATATAATATTATTTGATATTTATATATTTGACCCTATTATAAAATTTGTTTTTCTTAATTTAATTAATATTGTTTTTATTATTTATAAATAATATTAAAATAAATAGCTTTATTTTTATATATTCTTTTAAATCTATAATCAATTTTTTTATTTATATAAATTTTTTAATATTTTTGTTTGTAATAATTATTTCTATCTTTATAATATTTTAAAAAATAAATTTTTATTTAATTAATAATTAAACAATTGTTTTTTTATAATGTATAATAATAATTTTTTATATAAACTTTTAATATTATTTTAAATTTTATATTAAATTAATATAAATTATATATTTCGAAAAAGATTATTATAAATAATTAAAATATAAAATCCTAAAAAAAAAGGTTTTTGTAATATATTGAAATAAATGTTTTATAAATATAAAATGTTGTATTTTAAACGATTATATTATTTTTGTAAATTATTCTATAACGAAAAAAATGTTTGATTAAATTATATTAAACAAATAAATATAAAAATTTATTATTTGGAGATAAAATTTTTTTTTATTATTAAAAAACAAATTATTTAAATTAATATTATAAATTATTATTTTAGAAAATAAAGAAATTTTTTTAATATTAAAAAAATAAATTTCAAATTTTTTTAATATTTTTTTAATATAAATCAAATTATGAATTTTTAGAATATAATGTTTTTTATTTTTTTTAATTTAAATTTTAAAAAATATTTGAATTAATCCAAAATTTTTATATTTTTATTTAATATTAATTTTTTTTTTAATAAAATTAATATTTGTATACTTATTAATTAATAATAAATTATTAATATATAATAAAAAAAATATTTTTTTTTTAACAAAAAAATTTAAATTTATAAATATTAAAATTAATTCAATATCTTTCAAAAAATTCTAAATAATAAATTATTATATTTAAAATATTTGTTTTAATTTATAAAAAGATTTTTTTAATTTAAAACAAATATTTAAATTTTTTTTTAATATTTTTATAATTTTTAAAAATTCTTTTTTAAAAAATCAAAATATCTTTATCAAAATTTTAATATTAATTAATTTATTATTTAAAAATATTATATTAATATTTATATTATTAATTTCAAAATTTTTAATAATAATTTTTATTAATATAATTTATAATATAAAATATTTATTAATTTCCATAAATATTTTTTTAAAATCAATACTTTCTTATTAAAAATAACTTTTAATTACAAACTATATTTTTTTTTTAATAATTTATTTAAACTAATTTAATTTATTTTTTAAAATTTATTTAAAAATTATTAATTTTCTTTTTTTCAAAATTATTCGAAAAATTTCGAAAATATTATTTTTTTATAAATTTTTTAATTCAAATTTAATAATAAATATTTATATTAAAACGTTTTTTTGTATAATATTTTTAAAATTTATTATTTCAATTAATATCTTTATATAAATCAATTTTTCAATATTATTAATATTAATTTTTAAAATTTTATTTTATTAAATAATTTAATTATTAAAATTTTTTTTTAAACCCTTTTTTACAAAAATTAAATTTTGATTAAATTTTTTATTTTGTAAAATAATTAAAAAAATAATATTATTTGTTTTTTTTTTTTTAAAAAACCTTTTATTTAAAATAATAAGTTTTTTTTTTTATTTATATTAAATATAAAAATTTATAAATTGATATTAAATTGTTTTTTATTTAAAACTTTTTTAAATAAAAAACTATATTTATTAAAATTAATATTTATAGTTTTAATAATTTTTTTGAAAAATAAATTTAAAAATAAATAAATATAATATCTTTTTATTTTTATAAAAATATAATTTTTTTTTAATATTTTTAATTAAAACTTTTTTATTAATTTCCCTGGATATTACAAATTTCAAATAAATATTTTACAATCAAAAATTTGAAATCTTGAAAAATTAAATAATTTATTATAATATATTTCAAAAAAAATAATTGTAAATAAAAGTAAACCAATATTTTTAAATAAAAATATATAAATAAAAAATCAATTTATTAATTAAATAATATATTTTATAATAATTTTTTATTAATCAATTTTTAAATTAATTTGAAATAATAAATTTCAAAATCAAATATTAATATTTTATATTTTTTTTTATAATATTATTTATTAAATATTTTTTAAAAAAAAAAATTCGAATTATTAATTAATTTTTTTAAATTTTTTTTAAAAATAAATATCGAATTTTTTTTTTTTATTATTGATTTGTATAATTATAATTTTCGAATTAAATTTTTTTTTAATTATTTAAAACAATTTTGATAATATTGAAATTATAATTGTGGTTTTTTTATTTAAAATATATTGAATTTAATTAGCCTAAATTATATTATTAATAATAATAATAAAATATTAGTTTTTAATTAAAAAAATTAATTATATCCCAAAAAAATTATAATAAATTTGATAAAGTTTAATAAATATATAAATAATAATATATTTATTAAAATATTTTTTTATTTATTTTATAAAATAAAATTTGTAAACTTTTTGTTTTTTGATTTTAATTCTTTTATTAAATTTAAAATTAATTGTATATTTTTTAAATCAATTTAATTAATTATAATTTAGATATTCAAAATATTTATAAATAAATTTTATAAATATTTTATTTAGATTTATATTTTTATTATATATAATTAAAACAAATTGTTGGAGGATATATAAGTCTTTTAATTTTTTGGTAGCAAAGTGTAGTTAATCGAATTTTTAATATAATATAGAATTGTTTTCAAATATAATCTTGTAATTAAAATTTATAAATAAATTAATAAAAATAAATTAAATAAAATCAAATTTAGATACAAATTATATATTAGATAATATTATTGTTTCAATTTTAGTTTTTTTAAAAACAATATTTTTAATAAAAAAATTATTAATTATTTTTATATTTTTAAAATTTAATTAATATTGGATATACTTCAAATTATTAAATTGTTTGGTAAAATGTTGGGAAATATTAAAATTAAGTATTTATTTAATTAAATCAATTATATATATAATTAAATTAAAATAAATAATATTGTTGTATTAATTATTAATAAAATTAATTTTAATATTTTTGTTTTCATTTTTATTTTTTTTGTTAACAAATTTTTTTTTATTAGTATCTTTAACGTTTTTTTAAGTTTTTATTAAGGAACAATAGTTTTTTTAATGATATTTTATTTTCAAATAAAAGCGATATTGATTTTTAGCGATTTTATTAATTTTATTTTTGGAATTATTATTATTTTCGTTTTAACCATTTTATTTAAAATTATTACAATTATTATAATCTCAAAATTTATTATATTATTTTTTTTTATTATATTTATATTATAATTTTTAATTATTAATAATATTTATTATTATTATTATAATTAATTTTTTTGTTATTATAAAGATAATTATAATATTTTTAAAAAAAAAATTGAAATTGAAAACAAATATTTTGATTTATTATTATTTAAATAATTTAAAAATTTTAATTAAAAATTATTAAAAAAAAAATTTATTATTAATAATTTGAATATTAAAAAAAATTTGTTATTAAAAGTAAAAAAATTATTTAAAAAATTAATAAAATAATTAAATTTTGAAATTAAATTCAATATAATAAAATTATTTTTTAATTTTTGTAATAAATTATAAATATATTAAATTATTGTTTTTTTTTAATATTTTTTATATATTAATAATATTAAAATTACAAACAAAAAATATTAAAATTAAATAATAAATATTATTAATATCAAAATTTAAGATTAATAAAATATAATTACAATATTTTTTATAATTATTAAATAAATCTTTGTTATTTAAAATATTTGATTTTTTTTTAATACTTTTTATAATATTAATAATTTTTATAAAAACTAATATTAAAAGAATTAAATTTTTGAATTTATTCCAATTATTGTTTTTAAATATAATTACTTTTTTTTATTTTATAATAATAAAAAAAAAATTAAAAAAAATTATATTTAAATTTAATATAATTATTAATAAAATATAATTATATAAACTTTATAATTTATTAAATATATAATATATATATATTATATTTATAAATTAAAATTATATACAAAAACTGTAAAATAGATAGAGAATATTATACAATAAAGAAAATTAAGTTATTTTAAAAGGTGGGGTAGATTTCGGTTATATTATAGTTAATATGATCTTCAATAGTATTATTAGTATTATTAGTATTATTAGTATTATTAGTATTATTAGTATTATTAGTATTATTAGTATTATTAATATTATTAGTATTATTAGTATTATTAGTATTATTAGTATTATTAGTATTATTAGTATTATTAGTATTATTAGTATTATTAGTATTATTAGTATTATTAGTATTATTTATTTATTTATTTATTTATTTATTTATTTATTTATTTATTTATTTATTTATTTATTTATTTATTTATTTATTTATTTATTTATTTATTTATTTATTTATTTATTTATTTATTTATTTATTTATTTATTTATTTATTTATTTATTTATTTATTTATTTATTTATTTATTTATTTATTTATTTATTTATTTATTTATTTATTTATTTATTTATTTATTTATTTATTTATTTATTTATTTATTTATTTATTTATTTATTTATTTATTTATTTATTTATTTATTTATTTATTTATTTATTTATTTATTTATTTATTTATTTATTATTTATTATTTATAGGGGCAAGCCCTTAAACCCCCATTCCTCGCTACGCTCGATTTGTAGGTTCGATGTATAGGCTAGATAGGTTCGTAAGTTCGTAGGTTCGTAGGTTCGTAGGTTCGTAGGTTCGTAGGTTCGTAGGTTCGGTAGGTAGGTTCGTACGATTCGGCAGGTAGGTTCGTACGTACGTAGATTCGACGATTCGTAGGGTAGATAGGTAGATAAGTTCGGCTAGGTTCGGCTAGGTTCGGCTAGGTTCGGCTAGGTTCGGCTAGGTAGGCTAGGTAGGCTAGGTAGGTTAGGTAAGCTAGGTAGGCTAGGTAGGTTAGGTAAGCAACCGGGATCTTTAGCGAGCCAGTTAAAAGATACGGATCAATGATTTATGACCATTCAGAAGCGACCTTTAAGAGTGGTACATCTTCAGAAAATGGCCTCCCTCATAGTATATGTATTACGTAATCATGACATAATACATGGTACTTTGAAATTAAACTTGATTCTTCGAATCCATAATATAATAATAAATTTTGTAAATAAATTATAATAATAATAAAAAATAATATTTAATAAAATAAAAGAATCTTTTTAATATTTTGTTTTATTCTAAATAATAAATTGCTTTATTATAAATATAAAATTTAGATTTCAGAATTTAGGGATTAGCGAATAAAAATTATTATTAAAATTTATAATCAATTAATTATTGATTATTTTAATAATATTAAAATTTTAGTGATTTTGAAAAAACAATATTACTAATTTTGTATAAACAAAAATGTTTTATAGTATATATATAATTATTATATTTACTAAAAAATTAAATATTTATAATAAATTTATTAAAGTATATTTTATTTATTTTCGATTTTTATTCAATTATAATAAAATATATTTATAGATTTTGTTATTGGATTAGTATTGGATTCTAGTTTTAATACAATATTAATCATAATTAATCAAATAATTAAAAAACAATATTTTATATCTTGTTTTGTAAGTAATAAAGGAATATTTGCTAAAAAAACAATTAAACTAATTATTTAATATATTTTCAAATTATACAAATTATTCGATTTTATCGTTTTTAATCAAGAACTATAATTCGTTTTAAAATTATAATAACATTTATTTTGTATTTTACAAATTTGGGGATATAAATTTATATTTTATCATTTCAAATCGAATAAATAAATCGAAAATATTAATAAAGAAATAAAACAATACTTTTGGATATATATATTTTATTAATAAAACAATTAAATAAAATAATTTATATTTATAAAATTTATAGTAAATAATATTATTTTTAATATTACAAAAATATTTCTATTTTTTATTAATAAGGGTTTTAATCCTTAAATAAACTTTAATTTTCGATTAATTATATCCCAAAACTGGAATTTTAAAGAGATTGTAAATAAAAAAAAAGTTTTTAATATTATTTAATAAATAAAAAATATATAAAATATTTTTTATAATAAAATAAATTTTATTTAAATTAAAATAAAAACTTTATTAATAATAAACAAATTTTAATATTATTATTTAAAATAAACGATTTCGTTTTTTTGAATATTAAATAATTAAGATTTAAATGGTTTTTTATTAAATTAAAAAATAAATTTATTAGTTTTTTTTTAATCAAAAAAATATTTAACAATTTTTTTTTATAAATTTATTTTATTAAAATATATAAAATGTTACAACATTTTTTATATATTAATATTATAATATAATTTAAAAGATTTTTTACCCAATTAATATATAAAACAATTTGTTATATTAATAATAATTAATAAAAAAAAAAAAAAAAAATTAAAACATATTTTAAATTTTAAATTTTATTATAAACAATTACAATACAAAATTTAATAATTAAAATATTCTTTTAATTATATTTATTATAACATTTTCGATTTTATATATACAAAAAAAAAAAAAAAAATCTTTTATATTGCTTATCCGAATCAGCCCAGATTTAAAGATAAAAAAAACTAATATAAAAGAAAGTGGGATTGATTTATATTTTTAATGTTTCAAGTTTACCTTTAAAAAAAGAAATAATATTACGCTAAAATCTTTGCTTAATATAATAATCACATAATTGATTATATAATCATTATGATTATATGATCAACGTTTATATTAAATAATATTTTTTTCAAAAAAAAAATTTCTTTTTTAACATAATTCTTTTATTAGATTATATATCTACGATTTCACTTTCATGATCCTATATGACGCGTATGACATTTTATTTAAAATTATTAAAAATTCTATCTCGAAAATTTCTATATTAATATATAATATTATTAACAATTTTAATCGATTATAAACCTATCCCGATTTTTCTATTTTGTATAATAAGATTAAACATTATACCTTATTTTTTTATTTTTTTGAATCAATTATTTTTATATTTTTTTTTATTTTTTTTAATTTTTTTAATTTTTGCTTCAATTTATTTGTTATAATTGGTAATATTAATAATGACAATTTTAAATATTATTATTTTATTATTTTTAAAATAAATGTTTTCAATTAATTTGATAATATTATATTTATTATTATTTAAAAATAATTGAATAAAATTTGATTTTAATTTGTTACAATTTTTAAACCTACAAAAATGTTAAACCAAATGATTTGATTTTTATAAAAATATTATATTTTTATTTCAAATATTGAATATAAGATAAACTTTTAGAAATAAATTTATTTAAACTTTTTTATAAAATTTAATAATTATAAATAATATACCAATAATTTGATTATTATTATTAAGGAATTAAATATTGAAATTAATAAAATTAAAAAGAATAATAATATTCTATAATTTTTTTTTGATATAATTAATCAATATAATTTCTTTTGTATTTGAGTTTTATAATTAAAAAATAATCTTTATTATACTTTTAATAATTATATTATAATCGAAAAACGTTTTAATAATTTTCAAATTAATATATATTTTTAATAATCCGCCATCTCTAATATTATTATATATATTTTCAAACTATAAATTATTATTAATTTTAAAATTTTTTAAAATAAATAAATTTTGAATTAATTTATTTAAAATTTTAATTTTTAATATAATAAAATATATAAAAAACTTGATATCGATTTTTATTTATTCAATAATAATAAATATTATATTCAATATATTTTTAATTATATTATTAATAATACTTATAAATTTTTTTTTTTTAATATTTAAAATAACAAGTTTTTTATATTTAATATTGTTTTTATAATTCTTAATAAAATATATAATAATAAATATAAATTGGTTTATGTTAAAATAAATATAGTAAAGCTTTTTCAAAATATTTAATTATTTATATTATTCTTTTTTAATTTCAAAAAATTTATATATTATTTTTATTATTTCAATAAAACTATACAATATAATTTATATACTAAATTAAATAAAAAATATTCTAATAAAATTTTTAATAAATTGTTTTACAATTTTAATTCTATAATTATTAAACTTTATTAAATTAATAAAAATATTTAAATTATTAAAATTATTTATTTTGTATAAAACTTTTTTCATATTTTATTTTTTTTAAAATTTATAATTAATAATATTTTATTTAAAAAGCAATTTTTTTCGATTTTTATTATTAATATATTTAAAAATAATAATAAAGATTTTAACAATTTTAAAAAAAAAAAACCTTTTTTTATATTAAAAAACAAAAATAAATTATTTATAATAATAAATTTTATCTCAAATACTTTTAATTTAATTATAAAATTATAAATTATTTACAAAAATTTTAATTTTAACTTATTAAGAATTTTATAAACTATATTATAATTTTTAAAATTTTTAAAATTTTTATTATTAATATCAAAATCAATTTAATTTCAATTATAACTCCTACTATAAATTTTATACCAAAAAATTAAAAATCTTTAAAAAAATTGTTTTAAAAATAACTTTACTTTTTAATTATATTTTAAACTTTTTTTTTATTATATAATATATTAATTTTTTATTTTTATTTTATTTTTTAATAATAATTACTTTTACAAAATTATAAACGCTTTTTATACCTTTAACAAATTTTTTATTTCAAATTATATCTTAAAAAAAAATAAAAAATATTTTCAAATATTAATTAATATATATATTTTAAATAATAATTTTATTAATTATAAAATTATATAATTCTTTTTATTTATTAAAAATATTAATATTTTAACTTTTTTCAAATTACTTTTTATTTATATTTTTAATAATTCTAATTCACTTTTTATTATTTATTATATCAAAATCAAAATAAAATTTAATCTTTATTAATAATCCATCATACACTTTTTAATTACTAAAATATAACTTTAAAAACTTATTATTAATATTAATTAATTTATAACCCATAATTATATTTTTAACCCTATTACTTATAAATTAAAAATTATTAATAATTATTATTTTTATAAATTTAACCCTATAATAAATATTTTAAACTTTATTGCAATTATTAATTCTATAATTTTTCCTTATATTTCTACAAAAAATATTATTAACAATAACTTTTTATTTATTTTTAAAAACAAAAAAATCAAATAATTTTTTTTTTTTAATAATAATTAATTTATTATTTTTAAAAAATAAAATAAATTTTAATATTATTAAAATTGTTTATAACAAATTTATAAAAAACTTTTAATTAAAAAATTAAATATTAAGAATTTATTTTAAAAAAAATTTGATTATATTGAATTTGTTAAAACCCTATTTCAAAACAATATTTATTATACATTTTTTTTTATAAATAATAATAATTATTTTTTCGATTAAATTTTTAAAAACAAATTTATTTAAATTATTATAATTAACATTTATATTTTTTATACTTTTTATTATTATTACAATATTAAAATTTTCATAATTTTTATATAAAATATTATAAACCAACAAAATAAAAATATAATAAAAAACTTTAATCCAAAAAACTTTTTATTTATTTATTTTTTTAATTATATTAATATATATTTTTTATTATTGTTAATATTTTGTTTTTTTATTAATTCGATTATAATTATTATATAATTTTCGAAAAAAATAAAAAATTAAATTGAATTTTTCGTTTTTATAAAATATTATAAATCAAATTTAATAAAATTTATTAATTCGTTTTTAAAAATCTTTTTAAAAACTTTATTATTATAAATTTTGTTTTATATATAATTTCAATTATATTTATTAAACGATTAAAAAGAAATATATGTTTTTATTTTGATTATTAATAATTTAATATTATTTTTTAAAAAAATAAATATTATTTTTTTAATAATTAATAATAAATTTTTAATTTGTTTTAATATTTATTATATTTTTAATTATATTTATATAACTATTTTAAAAAATAAAAATTTAATTATTTTTTATATATTTATAAAAAATTATAAAAGTTTAATATTTTTGTTTAAATTTTGTAAAAAACTAATTATTTTTTAATAGTATATTAATAATATATTATTAAAATATTTTAATATTTTTTGTATTATTTATATAAACGGTATTTTTATTTTTAGTTAGATTAAAAAAAAGTATTAAATTTATATAATAAAAGTTTTTAAATAATTAAAATATATTAAGCTTTAAATTAATATTAAAAAAAGCAAATTTAATATTTCATAAATCAAATTTTTTAAATTATTAATTTTTTTTGTTAAATTTTTTATTAATTTTAAAAAAATCAAAATTATTTAAAATTAATTGATTTTTATATTTATTATTGAATTACAAAGTTTTTTAAAGTTTATTAATTATTATTATCATTTTATTCAAAACTTTTCGAAAATTATTTAATTACTAATTTTTTTTATTAAAAACAAATTTAAATAAAACTTTGTTTAAACTAAAACTGTTTAATTTATATTTCAAATATTAAAAGATTTATTTATTTCAACTTTTATTTTTATATATTTTAATTAAAACAAAAAATTCATTATTAAAATAATTTTTTTTAATTATATTTATAATAAATATTTATTTTAGAAAATTAATAATATTTTTTATTTTATAACTTTTTTTTTTAAATTTTATTTTTAGCAAAAACTAATTATAAAATTTATAATAAAAAATTATTAGTTATTATTAATATTTTTAAATATTAACAATTTAAATTTGAAAAAATAAAGATTTCTATTTATATTTTAATTAATTATAAAATTTTAAAATATTTTATAATTATAAAAAAATTTAATTAACAATAAATTTAATAAATATTAATATTATTTAATTATAATTTTAAAATTTAATATTAATTAAAAAAATTAAATATTATTATAAATATTTTAATTTAGAAATCTAATAATAAATTTATTAATAATTAAAATAATTAATAATAATATTAATATTAATATATTTTTAATTCTAAATAATTATTATTAAAATTTTAAAATTATTTTAAAATAATTATTTTAAAAAAAAATAAAAAATTTTTTATCAATTTTATATTTTTAATATTTGTTTTAATTTAAAATAACGATTTATTTAATAAATTAAAATCTTTTAATAAAATTAAAACTTTGCTTTTTATTTATATTATAAATATTTAATTTTAAGATTTTTTTTATAAACAAATAATTTAAAAATTAATTAATAATAATTGATTTAATAAAAACATATAATTTAATTTATATTCTATTCAAAACAATATTTTGCTATACCAAAAGCAAATATAAATATTCAATTTAATTTAAACAAAAATTATTAAAAAAATTTATTATATTTCAAAAATTAAATATTTTAAATTAATTTAAATATTATTTTATTTTTAATATTTTTATTATTAGTTTAATATAAATATTATAATTATTTAATATTTACACAATTATTATAAATATAAATAAACAAAAATTTTTTAAAATATTTATAATAAAATTTTAAATCTATTTCCAATCACTAATTACTTTTAACAATATATTAATATAAACTATATTGTTCAACTTTTAATTATAAAAAACAAATATAACATTATCGTTATACAAATATACAAATTAATTAAACAAAAAATTTTCGAATTTATTCAAATTGATTTTTTTTTAAAATCTTCTAATAACAAAAACCTTAATATTAAAAAAACAATTAAAATAATTTTTTATATAATTTTATAATTAAATATTAAAATAATTGAATTTTTTATTTTTAATAAAAATTTACAATAAAATAATAAAATTTAATAATACTTTTATCAATTATAAAATATTTATAAATTTATATTTATCGTTTATTATTTTAAAATAAATAATTAATTTAAAATATTAAACCAAAAACTTAAAAAATATTTATATTATTATATTAATTATTTTTAAAATAATTAAAATAAATAATTTATATTAATTAAAATTATAATTAATTCTATATATTTTATAATTATTAAAATTAATTTATTTTTTATTTATAATAATTTTAAATTATAATAAATCTTTAATTTTATTTTATAAAAAAAGCCAAAAAAACTTTAAAATATTAATTTCAAATTTAAAAAACATTATACCTTAATATTTGCCCAAAAAAAAAAATGTTTATTAACATTATATTAAATTTATTACATTTAATTAAACTTAAATAAAATATAAAATCGATTTTTATTGCAAACCAACTTTTTTATATAAAAAAAATAATTTAATCTAATTAAATATTAAAAATATTAAAATTTTCTATCCATCCAAAAAATTAAACTATAAAAATATTAGATTTTATACCGTTTTATAATTTATTAAATCATTCTTTTACAAATTATTTTTATTTAACAAATTAAATTATATTTATAATATTTTTTATTTGAATTTTATTTGTTTTTATATAAATAATTTTTTACCCAAACAATATATTAATTTATTTTAGATTTTTAAAATTAATAAAAAAAAAAATATAAAATTATTAAAATTTAAAATTTTTGATTTTATCAAAATATTTTGTAATATTATATTAAATAAATTAATCAAAATATTAATTATAAATAATAAAATATTAATAAATTTTTTTATTACAAAAAATTTATTCAGGATTTTTATAAATAATATTTTTATAAATCTAATAATTTTGATTTTCTGATTTTACACCACAATTTTAATAAACTACAAACAAAAGAATAATTAATGAAAAAAGAAAAGTTTAAATTTTATATTTTATAAAAGTTTATTAATTTAAAGCTAAAAAATAATATAGCAAAGTTATAAAAATATAAATTATATAATTAATATATAATTTATAATTATATACCTAATAAAAAATATTTTTTATTTTTATAATATTAAATTCTAAATATAATATTATATATTAAATACTAATATCAATTTAATACAATTACTTAAATCTATATAAGATTTAATTATCCTGCACCTTCTTCTAGCATTAAAATCTAAATTTTCATCAATACGAATCTTAGTTCCTAAATCATTAGATTTCCAAGTCGTCCTCGTGATATATATATATTTGATTTATATTATTAAATAATTTTATAAATTTATTAATTTTAAATTTTAAATCTTTATTATTTAATAAATTTTAATTAAATAAATCTAATTTAATTTTTATATATATAATAATATTATTATTATAATTAATATTCAATAATAATTCGGAATTAAAAATTAATATCTAAATATCTAATAAAAAAATAAAACTAAAAAAAAATTAAAAAAATACGATGATAAATTAATAATAAAAAATAAAAAAATAATTATTTGTTAAATAAATAAATAATTAATAATTTTTTGTTATAATATTTTGATAATTATAATATATATATATTTATTATTATAATAATTATATAATAATTATATAATATATAATAAAGATTATAAATAATTATATAAAAAAAAAGTAATTGATTCGATAGATAAAACTATTATAATAATAACTATATTATATATTAAATATTTTATATTTTTTATATTTATATAAATATAATAAATTATTATAATTTTAAGTTTATAAATTATTCAAAATATTTTTTATTTTATATTAAATAAATATTTTTAAAAATTAAATATAAAATTTAATTATAAAAATAACAAATAAAAAAAAAGAAATATAATATTTTGTATATTATAAATAAAAAAGATAATCTTTTTAAATAAATGTAATACTATAATAAACAATTATTAATATAATATAATTAAAAAAAAAACGAAAAACAATAAAAACAAAAAAAAACAAATTATATTATAATAAAAAAATTATAAAGAAAAATTGTAAAAATATTAATAATATTACAAAATTATTAATTAATTAAAATTATATTTTTTTTTCAAATTGTATTAATTTATTTTTACTCCAACTTTTTATTATTATG
Organism: Ciborinia camelliae; assembly: GCA_025890175.1. Lineage (NCBI taxonomy): Eukaryota > Fungi > Ascomycota > Leotiomycetes > Helotiales > Sclerotiniaceae > Ciborinia > Ciborinia camelliae. The sequence goes on from JANPYM010000001.1 coordinate 3,574,630, forward strand.
AATATTAATAATATTAATTTAGATATTAATAATATTAGTTTAATTTAGTTTAAATAAATTAATTATATTAATAATATCTTTTATATTAAATATATTATTATTTATAATATATTTAATATTATAAAATATATAAAATATTATCATTATAAATTTATTAATAATTAACAATTTTAATATTAAATCTTTTAGTTAGGGATTTAGGATTTTAATTAATTTTTTTTTATAAAAATTTTATTTTTTTTAGAACATTAATATTTTATTATTATTATTATTAATAATATTTAAATCCTTACAAATATTTATAATTAATTTAACTATAATATTAAATATTGCTTTATTAATATTAACTTATATTTAATAATTTTAAAATTTTTGATTATAAAAAATTAACCTATTTGTTAAATTTATCTATTAATTTATTTTTTAATATTTTTATTAAGGATTATATTAAATATTATTAAATAATTATAATATAATTATAAATTATAATTTATTAAATTAATAAAATAAAAAATAATAAATATTTTTAATTTTTAAATATTAATAAATCTAAAAACGAAAATATTATAATTTATTATATTAAATTTCGATATATAATATATTATTATTATATTTAATAATTTTAATATAATATTAAAAAAGATTTAAAATATAAATAATATATATTAAATAATAATTTTCTTATTATATAAAATAATTAATTTAATAATTAATTATAAAAAGCATTGAATTTTTGGGATGCCTTAATAAATAATAGTAAATTATCTAATAATATTATTATTTTCAAAAAAAATCAAAAAATGGATTTTTTTTTAATATAATTATATAAATTTATTTTATTAATATTTTTAAAAAATAAATTAAACTTTTTTAAAACAAAATATTTTTTGATTTGAAAAAATTCTTGATATAATGAAAGTTTAATTATAACAAAAATAATACTAAATGTTTATTATATTTACAATTTTATATTATATTTTTATTAAAAAAAATAATTATTAATTTATAATTAATTTTTGTAAAAAACAATTAATATAATAAAGATCTTTATATATCAAAATTATATATAATTTGTTAAATATAAAATCTAATTATATTCTTAATAATTTTGTATTTTGGAAAACGGAGATTTAAAAAAATGTAAATATATTGTATTATAATATTTTTTCAAATTTTAATTAAATATATCTTAATATACTTTAAATCTTTTTGATTACTAATTATTTAATATTTAATAATTTTAATAACAAATTAGAATATAAATACTAAATATTTATTTAATAAAATACAAAAATTAATATTAAAGTTAATATATTATTTATAATAATTATTTATAATTTATAATTTTTTTTTAAACTTAATAAATTTTATATATTTAATAAAATCTTTGATATAATTAAATAATACAATAGCTATAACTAATAATTTAAATTTTATTATAAATTATATTATAGTTATGTATAATATTATATTAACGTTTTTAATAATATATACTTTATTTATTATTAGAAATTTAAATAATCTAATTAAATTATATTTTTAAATAAAATTAATTTATTTAATTAATTTATTTATTTAAATTATTATATATTTATTAATTATTTTATATATTTTAAAATTAAATAAATTATATTAAAATCTTGATATTATTATTGATATAACAATAATTACCCAGAAATTCTTTTTAATATTATTAAAAATAAAATAATAATAAATTAGCTTCCTAATAAATATCTAAAAGTTTTTTAATATAATATTAATTTTAAAAATTTATTATTTTATAAATTTTAATAATATTAAAAAAAGTTTTGATTTAATTAATAATAAATAATTTAAAATATTAAAAATAATATATAAATTTTTTTTAATATATTTAAAAAAACTTATTATCCATTATTTCGTTATTTATATTAATCTAAATTTGTATTTGAAAATATATATCAACATTTATAACTTTCTATATATTATATTTTTTTAATATTTTTTTATAATTTAATAATTATTTAATATAAATTTTAAAAATATAATTTTTTTTATTTTAATATTATAATATTAATTAATAATTTATATAAAACTAATATATATAATAATTTATTTAAATTTAAAATTTTATTATCTCAATAATTTTTTTTAATCCAATAGTATTAATTAATAAACAAATTCTGATTTTAAGATTTTGCAAAATTCTAATAATTTGATAAATCTTTATAACCTACCAATTTTTGAATTAAAAAATTAGCTTAATAGATAAAAAATGAAATCTATTTATATCAAAATTAAAAAATTAATAATCTTTTTTATAATTTTACAATTAATAATTAATATTATTTAAAAATTCTTTTAATATAATATTATTATTAATAATAGTTTTTATAAAAATATAAAATATTATACTTTTATTTTTACAAAATAAATATTTCAATTTAAAATATTAAAATAAATTTTTTAAATTTATTATATTAATATTATTTTCAATATTTTGCAAAATATTTATTATTAACTTTTTTAATATTAATTTATTATTAAAATATTTTAAAACAATATAAATAATTAAATATTAATTATAAGAGATTATATAATCAAACAAATTTTAAATATTATAAATTGTTTTTAATTAAATAATTTAAATTTTAAATTTTAATATTTTATTAATATTAATATTTTTTAATTTTTTATTAAAATTAACCTATCCCAAAAAAAATATAATAATAAAAAAAATAAATAACAAATTGAATTTTAATAAAAATATATTGAAAATAAAAACAATATTTTATTAAACTTTTTTTAATATTTGGAATAAACTTTTTAATATAATTATAAATAATAAGTACAATAAATCAAATATATATTATTTTTAAAATTTATTAAATATAATTTTTTTTTTTTTAAATTATTATTAAATATATTTATAAATAAATTAAAAAATAATAATAAAATTATATTAATTAATTAATCAATACTTTTTTTTTATATATAAATTATAATATAATTAATATTTATAATTACATAAATAATATATATTTAAAAATATATTATTTTCAATTATTAAATTAATATAATATAATCGATAAAAATAAAGAATATAATAATCAACCATCTTTCAATCCGATTTATCAAAATAAATATTTAAATATTTAATATTTTTATAATTTTTCTTTTTAATAATAATTTATTAAATAACTTTAATATCAAATCTTTTAACTTTAAATATAATTAATATTTAAAATATAATAATTGTTTTATATAATTTTTTAAATATTAATTAAAATTTAAACAAAACTAAAAAATTTATAATAATATTAATATTAAACAAATCAAAATAATCAATCATTTTTTTTAAATATTAATTATACCCTCTATTTATTTTATAGTTTTTATATATAATTTTAATTTATTTATATAATACATATATTATATATTTAATAAATTATAAGATCTATATAATTATATTTTATTAATAAATATATTAAATACAAATATAATCTTTTTCGATTCTTTTTTTATTGTTATAAAATAAAAAAAGATAATTATATTTAAAAATAATAATTAAAATAAATTCAAAAATTTGATTTTTTTAACATTAACTTTTATTAAAATTATTAATATTATAAAAAACATTAAAAAAAAACTAAATATTTTGGGTAATAAAGATTTGTTTAATAATTATAAAAAATATTATAATTATATTTTATTAATTTTGAATTTTGATATTAATAATATATATTGTTTAATTTTAATATTTTTTATTTAAAATTTCAATATTATTAATATATAAAAAGTATTAAAAAAAAACAATAATTTAATATATTTATAATTTATTGCAAAAATTAAAAAACAATTTTATTATATTAAATTCAATTTCAAAATCTAATTATTTTATTAATTTTTTAAATAATTTTATTATTTTTAATAACAAATCTTTTTTAATATTTAAACTATTAATAATAATAAATACTATTAATAATTAAATATTATAATATAAATATAACAAAAAAGAATAATATAATAAATTTCGAAATTACAATAATTATAATAATTTTAAATAAAACGATTAAAATAAAAATAATAATAATTCCGAAAATAATATTAATAAAATTATTAAAAATTAATATTGTTTTTATTTAAAAATAAAATATTATTAAAAAAATTATTATATTTTAATAAAAATTTAAAAAAATATTAAAGATAATAAAAAAAAATCTTATTAATAAAAAAAATAAAAATAAAAGCAAAAATATTAAAATTAATTTTATTAATAATTAATATAATAATATTATTTATTTTGATTTAATTATATATATAATTAATTTAATTAAATAAATATTTAATTTTAATATTTTCCAATATTTTATTAAACAAATTAATAATTTGAGATATATTTAATATTAATTAAACTTTAAAAATATAAAGATTATCAATAATTCTTTTATTAAAAATATTATTTTTAAAAAAATTAAAATCGGAATAATAGTATTATTTAATATATAATTTATATTTAAATTCGATTTTATTTAATTTATTTTTGTTAATTTATTTACAAATTTTAATTATAAAATTATATTTAAAAATAATTTTATATTATATTCAAAACTCGATTAATTATATTTTATTACTAAAAGATTGAGGGATTTATATATTTTTTAATAATTTATTTTGATTATATATAATAAAAATATAGATTTGAATAAAATATTTGCAAAATTTATTTATAAATATTTTGAATATTTAAATTATAATTAATTAAACTAATTTAAAAAGTATATAATTAATTTTAAATTTAATAATAAAATTAAAACAAAAAAATAAAAAATTTATAAACCTTATTTTGTAAAATAAATAAAAAAATATTTTAATAAATATATAATTATTTATATATTATTGGTTTATCTCAGGGTAATAAATATATATATATGGTAGTAAGGTAATCAATAATAATAAATATAAAATTCATTATAATATTAATAATATTCTAACTAAAAAAATGCGGATAAAAACATTCTAATATAGATGTATATTATGTCTAACCTATATTAGCATATACACAAGCGAAAATATATGATAGGGTTATATAATTAACAAAAATAATTTTTGTTATAATATTAATATTTTTTTAAAATTAAATTAATTATATATATATATAAATAAAAATTTGTAAGAAATTTAAATAAAAAAATTTATTTTATTTATTTATTAATTTATTATTTATATTAAAATATAATATATTGAAATATTATTTTAAACTTTATAAAATATAAAATATTATATACTATTTTTATTTATTTTTAATAATCTATAATTAAAAAATCATTAACTTTTTTTTTTTTGCTTTTTTTATTTATTCGTTAACTTTAAATTTATAATAATTAATATTAATTGTTGTATTTTAAATGTTATAATGTATTTAAAATACATAAAAAAATCTATTTTAAATATTATATATAATTAATATAAAATTAATTAATTATGAACTATTTAAATCATTATTTTGATTTAAATCATTTTAATTATAATTATAATATAAATCATAATTAATTCATTGCGATCATTTAATAGAAAATAAAAGCTTTATCTTTATTATTATAATTAATCAATATAAAATTAATTAATTAATCGCAATGTATTTAAAATACACAAAAGAATCTATTTTAAATATTATATATAATTAATATAAAATTAATCAATTATTTATTTTGATTTAAATCATTATTTTAATTTAAATCATTTTGATTATGATTATAATATAAATCATAATTAATTCATTGCGATTATTTAATATAAAATAAAAGTTTTATCTTAAATTATAAAATTAATTAATTAATCGCAATATATTTAAAATATTATAAAAAATGTATTTTAAATGTTATAATGTATTTAAAATACATAAAAAAATCTATTTTAAATATTATAATTAATTAATATAAAATTAATTAATTAATTATTTTGATTAAAATTATTATGATTATGATTATAATATAAATCATAATTAATTTATTGCGATCATTTAATATAAAATAAAAGCTTTATTTTTATTATTATAATTAATCAATATAAAATTAATTAATTAATCGCAATATATTTAAAATATTATAAAAAATGTATTTTAAATCTTATAATTAATTTATTGCAATCATTTAATATAAAATAAAAGCTTTATTTTAAATATTATAATTAATTAATAGAAAATTAATTAATTAATTGCAATGTATTTAAAATACACAAAAAAATCTATTTTAAATATTATATATAATTAATATAAAATTATTTATTTATTTATTTTGATTTGAATCATTATTATTTTGATTTAAATTATTATTTTAATTTAAATCATTATATTGATCATGATTTTAATATAAATCATTATTTTGATTCGAATCATTATTTTGATTATGATTTTAATATAAATCATTTATTTTAATTATTATTTTGATTTAAATCATTATTTTGATCATGATTATAATATAAATCATTATTTTGATTATTATTTTGATTTAAATCATTATGATTATGATTTTAATATAAATCATTAATTAGCATTATTTTTATTAATTAGTATTTTTATATTAATCAATTTTTCAAATTAATTAATATTTTTAAACTAATTAAATAATGCTTTAAAATTAATTAATATTTTTAAACTAATTAATATTCTTATATTAATTAGCTTTTTTATATTAATTAGCATTTTCTATATTAATTAGTATTTTTATATTAATTAATTTGAAAAATTAATTAATATTTTTAAACTAATTAAATAATGCTTTAAAATTAATTAATATTTTTAAACTAATTAATATTCTTATATTAATTAGCTTTTTTATATTAATTAGCATTTTCTATATTAATTAGTATTTTTATATTAATCAATTTTTCAAATTAATTAATATTTTTAAACTAATTAATTAATGCTTTAGAATCAATTAATATTTTTAAATTAATTAATTCATAAATAAAAACTTAAAGTTAAATAATAATAATAATAATATTATTTCAATATAAACCAGCCACCTCTTAAATAAATATTAAGCTAGGGCACCTTGGTATAAGATATATTGCTATACCATCCGCTATGGATGACGTAATCGTACAGATATAGCGTCTAGGGACCTAATTTTATACGCTCAATTAGGTTTAGTCTTAGGGACGCAGGCCTCAGGGTTTAATACTATAAAATAATATTATAATTAAATTGAAATTAAACTTTTAATTAAATTTTTTAAATAAAATCAATAAAAATTTAAAAGCAAGATTAATAAAAATCGATTTAACTATAAATCGAAATTCTAAATACGCTAGTATTATATAAATATATATATATATATATAGAGATTAAATCTCTAATCGATCTAATCGTATAATCGATTTAATTATATAATTTATATAATCGATTAAATCATATAATTCATATAATCGATTTAATTATATAATTTATATAATCGATTAAGTTATATAATCGATTAAATCATATAATTCATATAATCGATTTAATCATATAATCGATTTAATCATATAATTTATATAATCGATTTAATTATATAATTCATATAATCGATTTAATTATATAATTTATATAATCGATTAAGTTATATAATCGATTTAATCATATAATTTATATAATCGATTTAATTATATAATTCATATAATCGATTTAGTTATATAATCGATTGAATCATATAATTTATATAATCGATTTAATCATATAATTTATATAATCGATTTAATTATATAATTTATATAATCGATTAAGTTATATAATCGATTTAATTATATAATCGATCTAATCGATCTAATCGTATAATCGATTCTAGTGGTCGGGCTTTAAAATGCCGTTCCACTTAATCCCTTCAATTCCTCCAACCCTTGTATAAAAGTGGGTTCGGTTCGTTCGGTATCGAAATACGAATCGGAATCGTAGGTTCAGGGGCCGAAAAACGAATCGGAATCGTAGGTTCAGGGGCCGAATTCGATTCGGAATCGGGTTAGATTCGATTGGCAGATGAATCTGAACTAGGATCGCGATTGGATTCGAACTAGGTTTCGAACTAGGGTTCGATTGGATTCGAACTAGGGTTCATAGGATTCGAGCTAGGATTCGAACTAGGTTTCGCGATTCGAATCAATATATAATTCGTTTTTCGAGATATCTCTTATAAAATCAATGAAATCGACCTATTAGAATCGATTTTGAATCGATATACCGGGATCTCCTTAGCCTACAGGGGAGCCAGGCCTATATAGCCTAGGAACCGGGCTCATAACCTGTTGCAAGTACAGGTCACATGCTACGCATATGCAGGGGTATATGCGTGGCGCAGGGAACGTAGGCTAGGTTCTAGATCACGATTAATTAATTAAATAAGAGATAAGCGTATTATATTATATATATACAGTAGAATAGTATTATATTGATGGTATTTTGATTCTATTGATTATATTGATTGAAAATCATAGTATCGAAAATGAAATGCCCCACTATATTGCTTTTTCCAACTGAAATTCGAACAAAGAATCGACCTTTCCTAATGCGGCGTTTCGAATTCTGAAAGAACCCTGTACGATTCGAATGATCGTACTAGGCACGTGTTCGCGTAGTTCGTACTACCGTACCGTACATTTAATTATACCCTGTATAATTAAATAAATATATAATTTATTAATTATTTAATTAATTAATTAATATATTTAATTAAATAAATAAATTATATAATTAATTATATAATTAATTAAGAGATAGGTATTATATATTTAATTAAAATACAACAGATTATATAACAATTTATTAATTATTTTTGTTTTTATAGTATAAATATTTATTTCATGTTATTAAGTCATTTAGAAAGGAGCTTTCGCTAAAGATTATTCTTATTCCAATTATAGGGTCTTAAGGCTTTAGTCGCCAATTCTATAGTCTGTAAATTTTATTCTGTAAACATAAAGGGGGCAAAACAAACTTAGAAATAGAAGATAATTTGATTACCGGTATTTTAGGAGATATTCATGCTAGTTGATCAAATATTTATACAATAAAAAATAAAAAGGTAAAAGTTTTAACTTATTATCAGATTTAGATAATTTTTAATTATAATGTAAAACAATAACAGCAATCAAAAGGATCGATGAATTGTTATTTAAGGTTATTTAATCTTATTTAGAGGTGAAGTAAAAAAAGTTTTAAGTAATTCAAAGTAGAATAAGTAGAATAGTAAAGTATATGTACCAAATTATATACTTTTATACTTTCACCAGAGTCCTTCATACTGCAAGTTATGTCCCAGTCTGTAAAGATTAACCTTGCAATAGCAGAATGAACAACTGTATTAATGTTAATGTTGATGTTGATGTTGATGTTGATGTTGAGTCTGTTCATAGACTTTCTTCATTGCACAAACCTACATGTAGCTTCCAAGTAAGGTAGCTTCCGTCCAACTAATCTTCAAATGTCATCAAAATATATTGCAGAGTCTCAAAACTTTATGATTTGTGTTATATATATAGATAGGTATAGAAGTAAGATTCATATTCAAATTATGTTCTTCCTTGGGGGAGACGAGGGGTTTTGTATACAATATTAATGGTTGTACCTGCTTGGGGCTGATAAGGTTTCAGCCTCAGCCCCAGCCTCAGCCTCTCAGCCTCTCAGCCTCCCCAGCCTGGTGGTCTGGTGGTCTGTGCGTCTTCTGAAGCTGAGGTACCTTAAGCATAAGCATAAACAATATAAAACATCAACAACTTTATAGGCTCACTGGCAACTCAAAATTTCACCTCATTTATTATTCTCTTAAAGTCCATTGCTACTTCATGTTACTTACTATTCAATTCTTAATCATTGAAGAAAGGGAAAACGAAAACGATGAAAATTCAAACTTGCAACAATCATGGCTCATACAACAAGAACAAGAGAAGATGTCGAGATCTTAATTCACACATCAGCACCAAGTCGAGGCCAAGATGATACTCGATACAGAGCTTTCGCAAGAGCTTATTTAAATTTCGAGCCTGCAACCAATGTTCAATTGGAAGACGACCCTGAATCGAATGTAGCAAATGATGAAGGATTTGAGGTTGAGACCCAAGAGGAACTGCTACATTCAATGCAAGAAGAATACGACGAAAATGCATCATATTGCCCACCAACCCAAGATCCAGAGACGAATCCGGGAGCATACAAAAACGAGATCACAGAGGAGGAATTATCTGATCTAATGTATTCACCTCAACTATCCTTTCGAAGTGTTCTAGATAATCGAAATTCTCCAATATTTCGGACTCGAAGCCGGAAGGCAGTGGACTTGGGAAGCCAGTCTGCAGAAGAAATGCCGCGGCAGAGGCAGTCTATAAATTCATTGCCAGCTCAGAGACAACCATCCAGTGTAATTGAAGACTCCATGCCTGAAAATAGTAGGATGCTTCCTGAATACTCATCTCCAACTCGCATCTTGGAGTTACATCTACAGCAAGGAGAGAGCACACAGGACTCTCCTGATGTGAGTAGGGTATCACAGTTCACGGATGAGAGTAGCTTGAACCTTGAGGTGCCCCAAGCCATACCGTTCTCTAGTTCCCAGAGTCACGAGGCTCGTACAAATTCGGATGTTGCTCCTTCGCTGCCACCCAGGCGTTACAAGTCAATTTCTCCTCCTCGCCGACCGCACACGATTCGGTATCGACATATCTCTCCATTTCCAGACTCGACTACTGATACCGACGCTCCGAACGCGATAAGTTCTGATAGTTTCAATAACGTCCCTACCTCTGGACAAGCCGCGAGTACTTTAAAGCGACGAACAAGTCAAACGATGGAGACGGAAGACAAAGCGGAATTTAAGAATGGAGACAAAGATGCAGGTGGAATTTCAAAAAGCATACCGATATCTAGTACACCAGAAATACCGGCAACATCTAGCTCGTTACCCCAATATGCGACCAGCAAGAGACGGCGAGTAGATTTTCCCATATCGATAGACAACAGTCCAAAGGGTGTAAAGTTGGTGATATCTGATACTACGGCTGATACATCTTCGGCATCTCTTCCTGCACTGCAAATACCTCCTACTTCTAAAGCTCCTGAGGCACCCATTGTTCGAAGCTCCTTGCCTCCAATGTCAAGTTTGCCTTCTCCGGAGTCTTTGGCTACATGCACGATTCCATCCATCATACCCGTAACTTCGTCTGGTGATCTTACGCCAGCTAGTCTCATTACACCCTCGCTGGCATTAATAAATACACACAAAAAAGCTGAGGTATTAGGGGAAAGATTCAACCCTACTTTACAGACCCGGCCATGTCTTCCTTTTGAGCGCGGGTATTGGCTCATTAATACCCAAGCATTTTCTGAGGAACTCAAACAAAGATTTTGGGCTTTCCTTTTCAGATGCATCCCCAAGGGCGGTGCCGGATGGGGTGTATCAGCTGAACGTACCGAGGACTGGAAAAGCTTTAGAGTTAATTGCTGGGGTGGCGTGGCAAGAGAAATATACTTGATGCTATTTCTTGCCAGTGATGGAAAGATGAAAGGCGGGGATGCGTGCTGGAAAGACGGTGGCGGAGAAACCGTGATTTCCTGGACTTAGGTGCCATTTCGGGCCTTGTCTTTAAATATGATTAGGGATCTAAAGGATGATACTATTCGATCTTTAGGATGCCATTATGGTAGATAGCGACTAGAAGGAATGAATTTCTCACAATATCTACGCACTTTAACATGATTAATAGCTACAGTCGGCAGAGTGTCGATCCTTGGATGGTATTTTCCTAGCTGACTTTGAAAACTTATGGAAGTTCCCCGATATGTTCTAGACGGGTGCTATCCTGCCTAAAAAGGATAGGCTATGAACTAATAGAGTACCGATATCTGATGTTTTTTGGCTAACTGATATCAGTTGAATTCTGGTGCTTGTCTATTATAGAAGGGTGGAGGTTTTTTAGAGTGTGAAAGGTTAGAACTTTACCCCCAGAATTTTACTATTGCACGTCATTGATCCAATTGGACATTACAGCCTCAACTCAAAATCGTTAAGTTGATGATGCAGAAAATTGGGCATAGAGTTCGATATGAAGAATGAATTTCTCCTTAAAATTGGGCGTTGAAACGCGTTGTTTGTTATGTTATGTCTATGTTGCCGGAATATCAGTTTTTCAAAGAACCATTCAGCCCTCGTGAAACTGATCAACATACTAACTAGGTAGGCTTTACTCCATTGGCACTTCGGAATTTATCGTGCTCCTAGGTCTACTTACATACGATAGTGCTTATTCCAATATGCCTTGTGCATACCTCTAGATGAAGACTAAGACTCCCGCAAAAGAAATGAGAACAACTCACTCTCGAACTACAGCTATTATCATTCACTCCTGAACTACGAAGTCGAGTTCGATTACAATCTTCCAAAATTGCAACACAAATATGAGCCTTATATCTCGACGACGTGAAACGGGGAATTTGTGATTTACAGCGTATGCTATTTTGATTTTATTCATAATGTGATGCGAATATAAGGGGTGGGATGTTTGAAGGGTCCTGGCTGACCTGATTCCGATCAAATTGGGGAGCTTTGTTTGTGGGTGCTATAGCTAAAACCACTGGGAGCTTACGTTGTTACCGGAGCAAGGATTCTCGAGAAGCCCTGCCGTCTTCCACATGCGCGCAAATGTCGTTTTGAGAAAATATGTTATGGGGGGGATGTATAAGAGATGGGAAGGAGGGGAGGGGGTGGGGAGTAGCCTCGAGGTTACGGTAGGCAATCACATTCTTTTTTCGCAGCGATTTACACAAACAGTACAAAAATACTTGCCATGAATCATGAAAGCCTAACCGCTAATTAATCCAAGGGCGTTGTACCTCAAAAACTGACACTCGATTGTATTACTATCAATATTTTGATTGAAATACCCACATTCTCTTGAGGAGGTGATTCCCGATTGCTATTGGCTCTTTATTTTTGTTGCCGTATAGTACATTCTATGATAGAGAGGGGAACATCGATTATAATGATGGACTGCCATATAGGTTCCGCTGATGAATCATAAATACCCCGGTCCTGTGTCCCGAATCTATTTTCCCAAAATTCGAATCAATCTTGAGATCCATAATCACTAACTTCCTCCAAAAAGCATATGATCATTCACATTATTCTCACCACGACCATTACCAATCTTACTCATTGCTATCTACGAAATGGATGTCAGCATACAAGAGCTACCTAACTCAAATGCCACCCAATATGGACATTTTTCCACCAGTGGGGATCCCAACTCTAACGACCCTCTGACATTTAAGTCCGATACCTTAATGAATGATGTCCTTTGGAAAGTGTTTGAACCGCCACAAGAGCTCAGATTTGACATTGGAGACTTTCGTGGGTCCGATAAATATGGTATTCAGGAACTCGATACCTTCCTTGAGGCATCCATACTAGGTGGAGCTGAAATACTCAAACCCTCGGGAGAAAAGCTCCACGAAGCCGCCGCTCAATCAAGCAACACGGACAAAATATCGGCACTTAAGGGGAAGACAGAAGAATCTAGTTTACCCCGTATCCCTATAGCTGGACCATCAAGACCAAGTCTTATCGTGAGTGGCTTAGAATATTGCCTACAAAGTTTTGGCTATTAATGGGAATTTACAGACAACCACAACACATGAATATGCTCCGACCATCGAAGAAAGTAAACAAACCTGTGTAATTAGTCAACAGTCAACACATACTGATGTATCCCCCGACTCAGGGTACACTTCTGCTGCGGAACGATATCATTCAAGCTCAACTCCAATACCTCGCCAGCCATACAGTATATTATCCGCCCTTTCATGGTTCAAGAAATCCCTTAAGAAGAAGACAAACAAGGACAAGGGGAAGTCCGTAATGAGAGAGCCTATTAGGTACGAATCTCGACGTGTTAGAAAGGAACCTTACTGACTGATTAAATAGAGAATGTGTTTCTTGTCTAGATGATTTCCCAGACCATAAAATGGTGCACGTGAAGTGTCACGAATATTGCAAGGAATGTTTCGAAAGACTAGTAACGTAAGTTTTCTCCACTATAAATCATTGTAAAGTACCTAACACGCAATAGTGCGGCTATGATGACAGAAACGATGTGGCCTGTCAAGTGCTGTCTCAACGAAATACCACATGCGGATGTTGTGAAGAATATCAACAAGAAGTTGGCACGAGATTTTCAAATGAAATCTTTAGAGAGACAAGTCCCCATCGAAAAACGAATCTATTGCATAAAACCAAATTGTGAAACATGGATTGCTAGCAAACGGATCGATAAAGGTCTCAATCGCGCATCTTGTCCAACCTGCAAAACAAGAATTTGCACTACATGCAGAAGCCCATGGCATCAAAATATGGACTGCCAAGAGGATAAGAATGTCAAAGCTACAGTTAGTGTAGCAGAGAAGCAAGGGTGGAACAGATGCTATAAGTGCAAGGCTTTCGTCGAGATTACTGGTGGCTGTCGTCATATCACATGTCGCTGTAAAGCTGAATGGTGTTTCATTTGTCTTGCTCGATGGGAGACTTGTCAGTGTACAAAAGCACAATATGAATTACAACAACAGATACAACAAAGTCGTGAAGCTAGTGCCTTTGAGGCACAACTACGAACACTTCAAACTAGTCGAGAAGGAGATCGAGTCAGGCGAGCGGCAGAGGAGCAAAGAATTGATGTACAAATGGTCGAGGATTTCGAACGACAGCAAGCCGAGGAATTAGGAAGGAAAGCTGAACGTCGGGCTCAGTTGGATGAAAACATTCGGCGTCGCCGAGAGGAAGCAATAGTTGCAGAGATAGCTCACATTTTTGAGGCAATAAGAGAGGATCTACAGATGTTACATTACTCGCAGAAATTTCGTCTCGCCACTCGCTCGCGGGAAGAGTACTTGGTACTCCACGAACGACAACTAGAAATTCACTCCTTGGAGTTTGATCAATCTCAGCAAATCAAACAACTAGATGCGGAATATCAAAAAGAAAATTCGACGGAATACAAATCGGAAAGCCTCGATCGTCAATTCAAATCAAAGAAATCGTCACTTGTGGAATTACACAGGGTGGAAATTGCTGAAGCCGAACGAAATTTACGACATGCTTGGAGAGATTGGGCCAGAAGAAAAGTCGCCGAGGTCAAATGGTTTGAGGCTGTCATCACGAAGAGAGAAACCATGTTACAAACTCTGGAGACTCAACAGTATGCAATGGCTACAGCGGAGTCTGAAATAGGTAGCGCATACTAAAGTGATTACTGGTAGTACGAAGGTGGACGTTTAAGTTCAACCTCGATATCATCATATATCACTGCTTGTGTGGGGTGGTAGAACCTTGTGCTATTCTTCTGTCGCACATCGTGTTTGAAACATATGTATCGGAGATCACCACGTGATACCATGGATTCACAAGATAGCGGGGGGGCCAATAAAGATAGTTTCGGGGAGTATTCTATCCGGCATTGAAGATCTGCTGGACAGGAACGATGTACGGAGTAGGGGTTTAATTTCCTTTATGCATATACGTCATGTTGTACTTATACCAATCTTTATGAACACATCGGACGAGGTTCTAATGAATCTGTTACAAATAATCACAAATCGTCAAGTCCCATCAGGGAGATTTGTACTTTGCAATTTGGTATCTGTGGATGTGTATGAAGATGATATGAGTGGGTATATATGAGTTCTATGCCCTTTGAGCTAGTAGGTAGCAAGAGAACTTTTTCAATACATTGCATTTTCTTTTCTTCCATTATCTTTTTTGACTATCTTCAGCTTACCCAATGAGCCAAGATGGTTTGGTCGTTCTTTACTTTCTTTTCTTTTCTCGTATGCGTTAATTCTGGACTGTGAGTTCACCTACGATTCACCAATTATTACAGCTGATTTCATAACTATTTAGTATTCCAACGTCATTAATTGGTCGTGATGACCCTAGCTCAGTGGCTCCTGCACTATCACTTCCACCATGTGCTGTTCTTTGTATTGCATCAGCAGTCGCTTCGACGACGAAATGTGGTGTTTTAGATTTACTTTGTCAATGCAGTCCTGATAATGCCAGCTTAATCCAAGGAGGAGCCACAAGTTGTGTTATTACTGATTGTGGGATTACACAAGCTCTTCGTCTGTAACCCTCTCTTATATGGACCAGATATCTTGAGATACGAACATTGACATTATATAGAGGTTCTGAATATTGCTAAAGCAGAGTGTTCATCTGCTCTTGAGGCTGCAAGTTCTCATGCAGCGCCATCTTCAGCGACCCCATCTCCATTTCTATCAGCGGCTCCTACTTCTGCTCCTGCCAGCACATCTTCAGTTCTCTCTTCGGTCCCTACGATTTCTCCTATCGATTCTAGTTCTCCATCTGCAGCTCCCCCATCAGTGACGGCCTCCGCGGCCCCATCAGCTTTTCCCTCTTCGGTTCCAGACAATTCATCAAATTCTACTTTTGTCATCCCGGCTTGTGCAGTAGGTTGCATTCAAAATGCTATTGAACCTATCTGTGCACTTACAGACCTTGCATGTCAATGCGATCCACATAATTCAGGAACTATCCAAGCCGCAACTGCTAATTGTGTTTCCTCGAGTTGCGGGGATAATGGTGAACGGATAGCTGTTG
Organism: Ciborinia camelliae; assembly: GCA_025890175.1. Taxonomy (NCBI): domain Eukaryota; kingdom Fungi; phylum Ascomycota; class Leotiomycetes; order Helotiales; family Sclerotiniaceae; genus Ciborinia; species Ciborinia camelliae. The sequence continues at coordinate 3,591,243 of JANPYM010000001.1, forward strand.
GTTAGTTCGTTCTGTTGTTTCCTTCGAAAGTCATCTCCATCTATAAAAAGAATACGCACAAAGTGAAATTTTAATTTCCTTTTATGATTGAAAAAAATCAGAGGTTTGACAAAAACAAAAGAAACCGCTTTTTAAAAAATGATGTGTTAGGAATTTATATCATAGATCGAGACAGAGATTTGAGACCACGAACTGATTGATGGTTTCGGCCGCATTTTTCACTGAACGGAGTCTTTTAAAAATTACAAGAACAAAAGGCTGACATTAGTGTAGACATTCAAAGAGGACAACTCGATAATTGTACAGCACTATCCCCAGCCGCCAATCCTGGAACCTCCTCAGCTCCTATTACTGGTTCAGCGACTGCTAGTAATCCAACACAAATAAGTCTGACTAGTAATCCGTCTGATATATCTACAGCAATACCTCCTTGCGGACCCCCGATTCCAGGTTCCTCAGCAGTTCCCACGGGTTCAAGTCCCAGTTCATCCGATCCTTCCGATCCAGTCAGTCCCACAACATCAATAAATCCAGGAGGAAGCTCTCCTACTGGTCCTGGTGGAGATGGGGGATATAGTCCACCGTATTACGGATATCCATCTGGATCAAACCCTACTGATCCTCCCGCTTCTGCAGCACCAAGTTCCGGGGGTGGAGGTGGAGATCCACCGGGAGCTGCACATAGCACACCTATTGATCCCGGATCAGCATCTTCAATTAATATCACTGTAGACCCATCGGGGAGTTCTGTATCTACACCAACTGACCCGGGTTCTATCCCAACTGATCCGGGTTCTGTCCCAACTGGAGCAGGCCCTAGCACGCCCACCGACCCTGGATCTGCATCTTCTACAAAGATTAGCGTAGATCCCTCTGCCGGTATTGGATCATCGCCAACCGATCCGAGCTCTTCAACCCCAAGTGATGGTCTATTCCCATCAGGGGGTGTTTCCTCAAATCCCACAGATCCGGGCTCTATTCCATCGGGAGCCGCCTCTAGCACAAACCCCGGAGATCCTTCCAGTTCTTCGAATATATTACCTCCTGGTAGTGGAGATGGTAATGGTGGTGGCCCTAGTTATGGGTATGGTGGCTATTACCCTTCCAGTACACCTACTGGTAGTGATCCAAGTAGTCCATCGGGTAGTAGCTCAGTATCTTCATCGGCTACGGGACCAGTTTCTTCTTCGAGTCCTGCGAATATACAGCCTAGCACGCCTGGTGGGGATTCTTCTTCGCCTAGTACAACTGAGATTGACCCTTCTTCGCCAAATACATCATCTGGTGGAGACCCCTCTTTACCAAGTACAACTGGAAGTGACCCTTCTTCACCTAGTACAATTGGGAGCAACTCAAGTCTTTTACCCAGTACAACTGGCGGAGACCCTTCCTTTCCAAGTACAATTGGGAGTGATCCAAGTTTTTCTCCAACGACTTCTGGGGGAGACCCTTCCTTGCCAATTACAACTGGGGGCGACCCAAATTCTTTACCAACGACATCTGGGGGTGATAGTTCTTCACCTGGCACAACTGGTGGAAACCCTTCATTGCCGACGACATCTGGTGGTTCATTCAACCCATCCGGAATCTCATCCGGTACCGATCCATCTTCACCAACTAATACAAATCATCCTCCGCCCCCTCCCCCAGGTTATTATGGATACGGTCCCGTACCATCCCCTTCTACACCCACAATCCCCACATTCAGTGCATCCCCATCCCAACAAACCTCTCCCTCATTCCGTCTCACACTCCTCCCATTCGATTATCCCATCCTAACATTCATCATGCGGGTATACTTTGGTATGTCCCAAGCACCTCCCTACATCTCCTCTAGTGGTCACACCACCAACGATCGGACATCGGCCTGTATATTTACAATTACGGAACCCGGGGGACTATTATCTTGTTCTCCTACTCCTTCTGATTCTCCGACCAGAGACGCAGAAGCGAAATATTTTGGCGATAAATTTGATTCGGTGTGGGATTGGGGGGGATACGCTATTCTCTCGACAGAAAATAAGTTGGAGGACTTGGGGCCCGGGAGGAAAGATTTAAGTGGGAGTTTAGTTGTGGATACTACGAGTGAGTATCCGTGGTGTTTGATGAAGATGGTTAATGTTGATTTTATTGGGAATGGTATGTTTCTTCTTCTTTTCTTACCTTTAGGAGGGTCAATTTCGAGATCATATGTACTTATTGACTTCAAATCTAGACAACCAAGCGCGTTTCTGTACTCCAATTACACCCTCAACTTCCTCTAGCTGGACGCAAACAGATGCTTTTCTTGAAGGCTCGCCTGTTCGCACATATATTAATGGGACTCAAACGTTACCTGCTGATTGTAGGGAAGTAAAATTGTTGGTTGAATGGATTGATTCTGATGGGATAGGAGATACGCCTGGTTATACCTAGATGTAATGTTGTTTCGGGGATACTTGATATATGGTCATTCATTTTGAGGGTTTTGATTTTAATTTTTTAATAATTAACATGATTGATTCCTAGGTGATGTTTAAAGTAGGAAGATAGCAGTGATAGTATGTAATGTTAATTCAATACTTTGGATAATATAGGCTTGGGTTGCAATCTATTGTACGGTCTAGCTCATTGTCAATGCTTATTGGGAAGTGTCAGCCATCCCTCATAAGTTTCTATGAATCAATAATTCATATTAATTGCCCCTGTAAACCTTTCATATTTTCTTTAATCCCAGGTCCTGATGCCATACTGCTGTATGGTTTATACATTTTCCATATCTTTTTAATGCTTTTCGTCCTTTTGTATTCTAAAATTCTATGCCATGCTATACGTCCCGCGAATGTGATGCCAAACCCATAGATACGAGTACCTTAACCAGCTATGTATGTACATCTTCCACCTCACCACGTTTATGGTAAATTATAACCAAAGGAAAGACCCGAATACGATTCTTACTAAAAGAAAGGCAAGGAGAGAGAGACTCAACCACCTAAGAACCGAATAGGAGACCGGCCATAAACGCGGTAATCCCATGGAGCGGTTGAATTATATCGAAAGCTATGCCTTATTAATTGGTTAAGAACACATTTCCTAATTGAGAAACTGTTTTATACACTTCTCCTACAAATCACAACTATTTAACGTACCTAGCTACCTAACTACTAGCCCAGGTATCTCTAATTCCTCTAAATCCTTTCTCTCTATAGGCCACGACATGCCATGCAATGAAAAACAAACGGCTACTGTGGCTACCTTGCGTGAAAAGATTATATATATCATAGGACTGTATTGTATTGGATAAGATAACGGGATTCATAAATATATAGAATATCAAGAATAATCAAATCAAAAAACACCACGGTATTTTGAAAGATGGGTCGGATGGAGATGGGAAAATTAGTGATGTTACTGTATTGTAAGTAGGATGAGTTGCGTGACTGAATTTACTACAATACGTACAGTACAGGCCACATAAGATTTTCTTTGATCGGTCAATCTATTTGAAATTTCTTGGAAAATACAAACACACAAGCCGCGAAAGTGTAGGAGGAGCATGATAATTGTATACATATATTGAGAACTGTATCATATACAAATGAATTTACTCTATTTCCATGCCAGTTTTTGTGCTCGAGGACTAGCGAAATAGCTTTGCTCCTTATGATTATATGCATAGCCATCTTTTTATTCGGTTCGTGAATCCTTCATGGCTCGTATCACCCTCTTGTATGGTCCCTCCACTGCTAACTGTTCGTCCCAATTATTGACACTAACCCTTCCCTCTTCGATCAGTTGTTTCATTCATACCGGAACCTATTACTCCTCCCTCGATCGCACTTATAGCCCCAATTCTTCATTCCAATCACCCTAACCAAAGATCAAGAGAACTAATCCCACCACCGCAATAACCACACCTAAACCCCCCAAGACTTCCACCGCCAGCCTCAATCTCCCCCTACTCGCCTCATCGCTAACCCTCTTCCAATAACTCGATCCAGATGCATTTCCCATCCCAACTCCTGCAATCACGCCATCAAAATCTTCTCTTTCGCCTTCACTCAATAATCCTTCTTCCATTATTCTCCTCCCATTCTCATCATGAGTATCATTTCTATACCCATGAATATTAGAATATGAGGAATAATAATTCGGAAATGATGGTCGTGGGAAGCGCTTCCACCAAGCGACTGTAGGGAAGAAAGTTGGGCGAGTAGCAGAGTGTTTTGTAGTGGTTGTTGGAGTGGTGGGACTCTCGGGGATGGATAGTGAGAGGGCGCCTGTTGGCATCTTATCTTGTCTCAATCTGATATTATCTTTCGGTTGTTTGGGTGGGTAGTTGTGGGTATGATGACTTCGGTTGGTTGTCTTGATGTGCTGTTTGAGGTTGTGATCAACGATGGCTGAGATTGTTGAGCGTATTGAGATGGAAGGTTCGATGGAAATGGAAATTAGGAAAGACATCTTCGACTCGTTGAGACCTATAAGATTGTCTTCGGAATTGAGAACGGAGCATCGTGTCTTTGTTAACAAATGATTATACCGATTTCGGTACACAATAAGCAATAGTACTCCTGGATGCTTAAAGAACAAAAGGAATGGAATTTTTCTCGAAAACAACTTGGTGTTGTTTTCTTTGTCTTCGGAGATTATTTTGCGTGTGGGGGATGGGGCAAATGTTCTCGAAGTTTTGTGGTTGGAAGAACAAAGGAATGAGGAAATATATTCCTTTGTCATCCACAATAAACATCCCACAACTGCATGCGAAAATTACGTGAAAATTTTTCAAGTTTGGAGTGAATCCAATCTAGAGAAAATCTATATAGAAACCCGAGAGATCTAGGTCCGGCGACAACTATGCCATGATGGGTTTGTGTCCGTTGCCAACTCTTGACCACTCTTCCCTCTTCCCCTCCAAATATTCACCTTTTTCTATCCATCTGGTTTCCAACCATTTTGCCAATCCCGCGTCACTTTCTGGCAATTCATCTAGTGGAAATCGCTTAACTTCAACATGGAATTTGTATCCTCGCTTCCAACTCAAATCTCCGCAGCTGAGAGATTCCCAAATAGTTGGTGCTTCATGCCATTTATTGTGGTGCGAATATGCGATTGTCATATCGTAAACCGCTTTGACATGTTTGGCTTTACGCAAATGCTGTACTGTTGTAACAAAACCTTTGCTTCTTGGGTATAATAGGTGTTTTGGAAGGGGTCGATTATTTTCTCTACACCACGTTTTTGTTTCTTCGTATTTCTGAGGGGTAAATCGTGTTGCTTCACTAAAGCTTATGAGCCCTTTTTGATAGATGGATTAGCATTGCCAAAATATCTCAAGTGAGGTTGGTATGCTGCATAGCTTACATTGTGGCCATTTCTTCACCACCACTCCTGCGAAAACTCGATCCAACTCTTTCTTATCCTTCAGCCAATTTCGACTCACCATTGGCATTCCCATTCCCCAAATTCCCCATCCAAGCAGCGGAACCCATCGCAGTTCAATCTTGGCGAACCATCTACAGCTTCCGAGCATGCCAGCTCTGATAGCAAGTGCTTGAATCATATAGAAGTCTGTCCAGCTGACATGATTTGCAATGACAATAGCAGTTTCGCCTTCCGGAAGAGCATCGCCAGAGATGGTAATCTTGCCTCCATTGAATACTTCAAAAATGACTTGTACCCAGTTCCAGCTCGTGAAAGCAACGAGCGATGACGCATGGTACACCCAATTGGGGAAAAAATAGCTTACGGGTAAGAGGAAAGATATGATGAGGTCCATGAGGATCAATTCGAGGACCCATGGTAGTACAATTATAAAACCACGAATACTCGTGTATACAACATCGAGACCCATCGTGTTGATTGAAGTTTCACACACTCTTGAAAATGATGGGCGGACAATCCATCACAAGAGAAATCCAGACCTCGTCATTCCTTACCTACTCGCTTACTCATGGAAATATGGAGCTCAACACACGGGCATCTGGATCAACCAAGCGTCGCACAAGTCTGGTCCAGAAGCTTGGTTTGGTAAGGTTTCGATACGATACTTGCAGATATGATGCATTTATGGAGACCTGGAAGCTGGCTCGTCTTGGAACCGATGAAAATCTTGAACCAGGGAAAAATAAAGTGATATCGATATTGACAAGTACCTAAGTCCGTACTATATATTTAAGTATGGAGAGTCCGCAATCAATCCACAGGTGATCAAAAGATCAAGATTTGAAAAGGGGAGGAATCTATCATGAATGCCTTTGGGTTTTTTGACCGGAGATACATCAACATATTTGACATCAAAAGATTATACATCAGAAGTTAGGGCCTCTCTACAAAGCTTAAAAACTTCGCCCCGGCTAAATTGACCTAATTATAATCAGAAAAGGAAAGGTTATAGCAGTTGCGGAGACTTGGTTAGATTGATAGATAGTATTTCCCAACGGAGCAGTGGCAATGTTTCCGAAAGACTAATAATAATTGATGGGGACGGCGGGTCAGGGTCCTTCCGTCCTTCCGTCCTTCCAGGATAGTACTACAGTCTGGATGCCACAAAAATCTCGCTGAAAAGGAGGAAAAAGATAGAAAGTTAGTTCAGTTCAATTTAAATAAATGCAGTAATCACGGTCGGTCTACTAAACATACCGATACCTATTGACATACTCTTTATGTCAATATATATCAATTTTCAACCCCTCATTGTACTTCAGCCCTGTCGGCATAGCTAGGATGATTTCTACCAGATACCTAACGAACATTGACCTTATGTATAACCATAGATCTTGAGGATAAGTTTAATTTGCAGCTGAATATGAATACAACCAACCTCATTTATTATCGTGGCTAGAAAAGAAGCCTTCAACCACGCAACCACGCATCCACACATAGGTACGACGAGTCACCAACACTTACGGAGTATAAATTACGAAATCACGAAATCACAATATGGGTTGCGAACTTGCGGATGTTTGTACGAAGATCTTTCCCAGGTCCTCAGTCTCCAGCACTGTCCAGCTGCTGCTAGCGAAGGTATGGATAGCTAAGCCTGTATCCGGTAGTACCGTCCACTTTAAGCGAACAGAGCACCTAGAGCACCACTCCTGCCCCACTCCTGCCTCACTCCTGCCTGTTTGCACTGTACTGCACTGTACTGTACGGAGCTCTAGGTAGTCTTTGGGTCAATGACCGGATTGTCTTACGTTTGAGAAGTTTGAGAAGTCTCAATTAATCTTTTGGGGATTTTGGTCTTCAAGAGATGAAAGTAATCTCATCGTACAGTATCACCTAGAGGTATCACCTAAACATCCTAAACCTCCTAACATACTCTGCGCGAAGTTTATATATATATATATGTACCCAAGCAAGTACGATCTACTGTACACCATCCTCGTAGCGGAGACGACACAGCTCTTGCGTCTTATTAACATTATTACCTACCTACCTACCTTACCTACATACGTATCCACCAGTCCGAGCTCGCAGATCAGGTCAATCATTAAATTCGATTTCTATGATTATTATTGCCCCGCGAATTTACGTCGATTACATTTCGTCCAACATTAAATTAATTACCAGAGCAATAAAGATTAAAACTGTTGGTTGAATATCATATCATTATACCAAATAGTTTGATTCGGAGAATATCTTTCATTCGGTATGTCCCGTTCTTAATCCATCATTAACCAACATGCGATAAACTTCGCCCCTTCATCACTTCCCTGTATTCATCCTCCAGTCCGAGTCATCTACAAAAAAAACTGATAAGATAGACCGACATCTCTGTCTATCCTACAGTGTAGTTCTCGACAAAGTTCATCAATTAAGCCACGATGGCTTCCGTTTCCCCCGACAATTACGATTATACCAATAAATCCGATAGAGGTGATTATCCCAGTGGTCAATCGGAGGGAGGAAAATCTCCTCTCTCAATGAGTTTGGGTTTCCTTAAGAATCTGACGGAAAAGAAGTCGACGCGGGGTATGATCAAGAAGATTCCAATCCCTCGAAGCCCAGGACTAATTTCCAGGACAGTTGATGGCCAGACACCGAAAAGAAGAGGCCCAAAACCCGATAGTAAACCTGCTTTAACAAGAAGACAAGAATTAAATCGACAAGCTCAGAGGTATGATATGGTGGTATAAGCCATGGAATTTCAACCCCCAACTGACTGTCCCTAGAACACACCGAGAGCGCAAAGAATTATACATCAAAGCCCTGGAGCAAGAAGTATTACGGTTAAAGGAGAATTTTAGCAACGTCAGTCGAGGCAAACATTCCATTGAAGATGAAAATCGACAATTAAAACAACTTCTCGCCCAACATGGTATATCGTGGAGTGGCAGCGGAGGAGTCGACGAATTCACAAAAAATCAGAGTCTAGGATACAGATCGAGTGGTAGTCAGGCCGGCAGCTATGCACCAGGCTCATCACCATTGAGTCCTCCACCTTTAAGCCATTCATCGATCTCAAATACAAACAGTATGCACTTCGATTCTGGATCACCTCAAATGGGAGGAAATCAAGGAGGTTACGGCGGGAGTGGTCGCAGCATGGCGCAAAGACAGGTTCAAGGTGTGGATTATGATCAAGCAGGCATTGATTTTGTTTTAACGTATGGCAAAGATTTCTCTGGCGCGTACTTATCGCCTCCGCCACAATAGCTAACGGCAAAATTCTCATATCAGACTCGAGAGACCCTGCATGGATCATATGCAATTCATAGTTGAGCGATCGAGCGACGTCGATGGCGAGTTTTTCTCAGGCCATGCATTGATGGCCAGTTGCCCGCCAGAGTCTGATATGGATATGCATCCAGATATTCCCTTTGGGCATTGTATGCCACATAATCATAGTCAGGAAACTGACGGAACGGATGGAGGACCTCCGAAACAAAAGACTTGGGACTTGAGTAAGAGTGATCTAGCCAATCTATTGGATTTGAGCAAGAGGTTGGATCTAAATGGGGAGATTACACCAGTTATGGCCTGGGGTATGGTGCTTGGACATTCCCGATTTTCAGAATTAAAGGAGGTTGATTTTAAGAGCATGAGTGAGGAGTTATTACCCAAAGTTAGGTGTTATGGGTAAGTGTTCTTATTGCTTCCGTTATATGATGGTGGGAACCTGAGAACTAACCATAACAGTTTCGGGGCAGCGCTTGAGGAATTTGAAGTGCGAGATGCTTTGGAGGCCCGATTTGGAACGGAGACAATTCACATGTCTTTGATTTGAAAACATATTGATAAAATGGGTAGCTACATTAATAATTGTCACTGTTGTTTCATATTCTGCACAATTCATATCATCCGATTAACATCAGATGATTAAAATCGATGGTTAAGTATCCATTCGCAAATATGCATGGACTATCGGGATACGTTGGATGAAGATTTTAATCACATCGGTTCTCTACAACTTGAAAGAATACCTGATGAATGTTCCTTGAGGGGATGCGATAGAGGTTGCTTGTACCGATCATATCAAATACAAAGCCATGTTGATGATTTACTTGAGGATAATACTATTATTTTCGTTGGGAAAGATAGATTGCAGCAGTGAAAAGATTTAATTGAATAATCCAAGTGAGTTTTCATTTGTAAAATAAATATACTGATCTTCAGAGTATATTATGGTTACATCTCATAGAATAGCAACACCATTTGGCGGACTTGCTACACCTCCTGGCACCTATTGTTTGTTGGTATTAGCATTAGTATTACCATGAACCTCAAAAACACTATACAAGCAACAAGGAACAAGTAACGACCAATGATCAACAACCAACAAGCTCACGGAGAAAGAGAACGAAAGAAACTCCACCCACTAACCTTCAAAGGCACACTAGAAAAAAAGAACGACCACTTCCCCAACCTTCTACACTCCACCCCCAACCTTTCCAAATCAAAGAGCTCACCAATCGGCATTCCCCAACCGGCGAGAAGCCACTCGTGCAACCAATGTTGATTGTCGGGATCGAAGGGGAGCGATTCGAAAGCGGGTTGGTCGCCGGCGACGGCGGAAAATTCATTTTCCCAGAGCCATTTGAGGATGGGGGGGCTGGCTTCGAGGCCGATGGTGGACATTTTGGGGGCGCTGGCGAGGGCGCTGGCATGCGTGGGGGAGAGAGCTTCGACTTGTGAGAGGGGGGGGATGTTAGAATTTGGAACTTAGGATGAGAAGTGTTTGGGGTTTGGTGGTGGGATTTTGAGGGTGGAATTTTAATGGGGGGATGGATGGGTGGATGGGTGGATGGATGGAGTCTGAGAGAGAGAAGGGGAGAGAGTGTGTTTGTGTGGGCATTACCAACTAAAGCAAAGTGTGGGATATACTGATAGTGACTTACAAGCGCGAAGATAGCCCGTACGAACAAAAAGAATATCACCCGGACAAAACGCCACATTTTGGGATTTGGCCACGGCTTTGAGCTCGGAAAGAGTAATTTTCGTCGTCGTTAGGGGGGAGAGAGGATGGCCTTGGGATTCGACCCAGTGAGCGTAGTCGAGGAGGACACCGCGACCTACTATTCCTCCGTTTTCTACCCAGACTGGAAGGGATGGGGTGTTAGGTTTGCTTGGGTTGGAAAAATGGTAGAGAGGTAGAGAGGGTAATGGGGAGGGAATGATGGATGGAACTTATATATACATACCATCGATTCCATTTCGGGTTGAATTGTGGATTTCTTCTTGCGTGCAGCCGTTGAAGTAGATTTTGTGATCTTGATATCCTATTTAAATGAGGTTAATCCCATTCATCCAATCCTCTATTCATTCACTAATTAACCACCTAACAATTCTCTCCTCTCCTCTCGCCAAACCAAACCACCCGCAACCCAACCCAACCCAACAAACAATCATAAGAACATTCTTACCAAAATGTCTAAACCCATCCCACTGACTACTACTCTGGGTATTCAAGACTAAGACATCATCATTAACGGCCCTAGGACTCTTATGAATAATTTTCTGCTCAAAATTTGCGCGGCCGAAACAAGGAACTTTTGGTTTGTCCAACGCCCAATCTGTGGAAATGCGAATCCCGTGTGTGATTTCCTGGGCGGCGCGAAGCGTGGTTTCGCGCGTGAGTCGGTTGAGACAGCCGAGTTGATCAGTGCTGCTAGTGTCGGTGTTGTAGAGACCCCATGCGTTTCCGCGGGGACCGTGGGGTTGGAGGGGTAGGGAGGAGAATGGAGGAGTTGGGGGGAGGATGAAGGAGGAGGAGGGGGATGGGGATGTCATTTTTGAGGTCACGGTCGTGGGTTGGTCTGAATTGAATTGATAGAAAGGTTTTGTGATACAGACAAATAGGTTATTTTATGTCGTACATATTTCGTTTTGGCGTCTTGATCTTATATGAGTAGGAAGTACTATCGGTATGGGTATGGTATGAGTTATATAGGTAGGTATCGAGATATGACGTGAGATCAATACACTCGAACTGTAGGTGGGAAGCAATCTGGAAAGTGGGGCTCAAGTTCGTGGGGGTGCAATGAGGGGTAACCTATATTGTACTGTAAAGATGTCCCGAAATCATGTTCACCCGTCTTTAAGCCCTAAGTAGTTTATGATATCCATCAGTCAATTAGCAACTTATATCCCACTACTGTACCTGGAAATACTACCCTCGAGTACTATCTCTTCAGATAACTTTACTTTAATTTGCCCCTGTAGTTATCGGATTTCCGTAATGTTAGCCCAGCCCGGAAAAGGATGACGGATAATGATATGATTTAGTTATGTAAGTTGGTGTATTGAAATAACCTAAAATCACTTGTTTAACCTTCGCTTTATTGAAATGATGTTAGAAATGCAGGATGAAACGTTATCTTATATCGTCTTATTTATACTTAGGTAGATCTATAATTGTTTACAGTTTGCAAAATTGGAGATCTACTATATAGCTTTCCATGATATATTCACTTTTCTTTAATTGAAACTTTAATCGATTCTATATAGATTCATTTCTATTCACGATGGAACGAAACATAGAATTGAAAATTGGATTTTATATCTCTGGGAGTAGTAAGTGTGTGTTAATAAATACAAATAGAATCGTTGAGTGGTGAGAGTGAGATATTGTTTACTAAAAGACTACAGCACAGTTAGGAGAGCTGCAGTTGAGCCACCAAGTACTCGGGAAATTTATTGAATGTACAATAAGTTATTGATTCTTTTAAATTGTTTGAGCTAATACTCCAAGAGGAAAGAAAATATATATACATAATAATGAAGAACAACTTCTAATGGTATACACGAAAGTAAACAGTACATATTCAATGACGAAAGAAATAGCATTTAACGCCGAAGTGTTTTTATTTGAAAAATTTCCGCATGGATTGAGATCGGATCTTGCGCATCAAGACCGCAATAGAAACCTATGCTATGCAAACCACATTTCCTTGTCATCGTATCACATCTAGTAGATAGGAACCTTGAAAGCAGGGAAGGTATAAGTCCAGGTATCGATGGACTTCTGATCATGAACGCAATCAAACGTGGTGCTATCGTTGGATGGCCAAAGAGGACGAGTGGGCCATTGGCAAAGCATTTGAATATCGCCTTTGTGGGCTCCTGCTTGAATGGTGGAATTGAGGCCAGTTGGTTTGATGCCGCTTTCGACCCAGTCGATCATGATGTTCATGTTATTTTCGGGGAAGGGTCCGTCGGGCTGGAGAGTGTTGGCACCGCAGTGAGCTGCGCCTGGAATCACATAGAGCTGATACCAATCTTGGAGGGCGGCAAGACTCTCTTTTTCGGTGGATTGGGGGTACATGATGGAGCGAACTGATTGCCAGTAGTGTACTGATGAAGCGGTAGGAATACTGGGGTCGGCTTCGCCGTGGTAGTGAAGCAATTTTCCTCCGTGTGATTTGAAGGTAGTGAGATCGGGGTAGGTGGTTTGTAAGGTATCATAGTATCTCACCATAGCCGTGGTCATCCAGTCAACCATGGTATCATATGTGACATTGTTAATATTGGAAAGATTATCGATATCTTGCAAGTCAATAAGCTTAGCAACAAACTCGCCACCAGTAGATGGAATGTCGAGGACCCAAGAATCTGTGGTTGAATCATACTGGGTAGAGGTGTCGGAGAGTGCAGACCCTATTTGCCAGGAGAGGTAAGCTCGTTCGCCTTTAGAGTTGTGAAGCCCATCATATATAGCTTGCGCTACAGCGACACCTTCGGCAGTGACACTTCCATTTTGTGCTGGTTGATAAGAAGTTTCGCTATTGGCGAATGCCCGCTTCTTGAAGCCCAAACCCGCAGATGTGCTGTTTTCGGCAGCGCAATAATAAGATTGGCCGATAATGGACTTGAGGTTGAATTTGAGCATGCAAAGATCCGAGCGCGATACAACACCGTCTGTTTTTCCATCGAGGGGGTCACAGGCAGCAATTGTGGCAGAGATAATCTGATCTAGTTCACATGGGGGTGGGTAGTAGTTCAAAGTCTGCTCCACGACAGCCGGAAGCATATGATTGGGTTGTTGTTGCCCATAACGGAAGGCGGGAGCCCCAGTGATGGCACCGTCGTACTCCTCCCCCCATCGTTGAATTTGACTCATACCTTGTCGTCCACCATCAGAGCACCCCTCGTAATAGGTGTAAAGTTTGGTGTCACCCATTCCATAGATAGCCTTTGTCAAAGATTTGCCAATGATGGTCAACTCGCCCAATGCCTGGTACCCAAACATGTGCTGCAGTATCTTGTCAGTATACTCGTTTATTCAACTTGATTTACCATGCTGCTTACTGTAGCATCCCAGTTGATTGTCCCATTTGCACGCAACACTACTTCGTCAAAGGCGGTCTCGGCCTGGTCATAGCCAGCAGAGGTTACGCCGCTCACAGCTCCATATTTGATACCGCCGAGGTTATCGGTTGCGAGAGAGTATGCTTGTCCACCCGAGATGTAGAAACGATTTTGGAAGGAGTCTGGTGCCGGGAGAGCATATGTGAGAAATACCGAGTCACCCGAGCCGGCATGAGTGTAGTAGACAGTTACATTGCAGTAAGTCCAAGGCCCAGTGCTAGCCCCACCTCCTATGACTGATTCGGTTGCGTTGTAAACGATGTTTGCCGAGGAAAGCGATGGGATCGTGTTGATGCCAAGGAAAGTCCCGTTGGCAGGCAGAGCGTCTTGCACATTGACTACTGTGCATAATTCGTTAAGAGTAGTTGTACTGTTTGTTACAGCTGCGTTTACTCTAGTTGCCGCCAGAGCAGCCGACGCTATGATAGATGAATGTCGCATATTGAACTGGGAAAGAAATAACCAATGCTATCAAAATGAAGATCTAATGTTAGAAAAATGAATGTGGTCTTTCTTAATGCCTAAACGAATTTTCTTTAACAGAACCCTTAATATATATATATACTTATATCTTTACATGTAGGCAATACTACGATTAATAAGCTTTAGAGTCTGGAGTTTTGATGAAGTAAAAGAATACGCGTCAGAGTCAGTTCGATCGTCCTCCATCCTCGTCAAAGCTACGCGTTAATTTTTCGGGCCCGAGAAATTGAGGGAAAGGAGGCGATTCAAATTATTTAATCTTTTTAAGGGGACAATGGGAAAGTGGGACACACGTATTTTTTTAAGTATTAACGTGGACAACCATATACATGTAACTATCACGACCGGACCAGACTAAAACTTTGACTGGAAAATGAAATCGTCAAATCAGCTTCCTTACTTTAGATCACTCGATCAGTTGATCCGCAGGCACAGCCTGGAGTTCCTACTAGATACTCCTGATATATTTGTCATCAAATCTCGAGTGGAAGAAAAGTCGTTTAAACAGGGGCCTTTTTTCTCTTGTTGTTCTCTTTCACGATTGATGACCGATAGATGTTCTTGCTGGGTAATTGAACCGGGCCCAGTTAACATCTCAATACGGTTGAGCAGCTTGTCAGCTGTTCAGTTTCGTGATTCTAATAACCACCACGACCGCAATATCGTCCCCCATAATCGATGCAAAATATGCGTTAGGATACCGGGATATCAAGATGACTTTGCTTCATTATTGGTAACCATTGAGTACGCACATTGGAGGAGAATGGAGTTGCGCGGATGAAGGTATGTACATGAAAGATTCCGAAAATGGTGTACGCGCACTGGAAACTTGGGGGTATTTGAATCTGATGATTAGATAAAACTTGAACTTACTGTAGACCTACTCGTATATGTTTCCATAAAAAACAGTGAAGCAAGCAATAATGAAGGAAAGAAGCAAGGGGGTTTTCGTGTGAAACGAGGGCGTTGGATGGGTCAATTGAATTCTTCGGAGAACAAAACATCCGAGCTCCAACGGACACGGATGTTTAATTCCACCGGGTGGCAGGTAAGGCATGGCAGGGGCAGCATCTAAAGTTCTAAACCAGTCCAGTCAAAAACAACCTACGGCGTACTGACTGTCTGTACTCATCATTTCCCCCATGATATGAATCATACCACTAGTCCAGTGCCTACCTACGATGCGTCCAACTACAACTGGTCTTTCGTTTTCTTTTCTTTTCGATTCTTTCCCGGTCATTGATTAGCCTTACTCTAGTACTCAAGAGCCGGCAATCTAATCATTGCTTAAGTCGAGCACTGTGCCGCCATAAAATTAACTTAATAAATTTTCAAAATGACAGATTCTACGGAAACGGAACGCTCAGGTCCCTACGGACGAGCCTGTCTCAATTGCGCTCGTGCCAAAACTAAATGTAATTTTGGTAGTGCGGGTGATTATAGAATCTGTGAAAGGTAATCTTTTAACCTTTTAACTTTACTCTCAGTCTCTCACTATGAAAATTCCCGTGTCTCTACTCCATACTCCATACTCTCTCTACTCCCTACTCCATATCATAATCTAATTTCTAAAGATGTGGCCGCCTCAAAAAATCGTGTGTTCCAGCTCCAGTGAAAAGGAGACAAAAACCCCGAGTGACTACAGAACGACTTGAGCAAAGATTAGATGGGCTCGTATCTCTACTGAGAACCATTTCACCAAACAATCCTGAGGTTGAGAATGCCCTGAATAGTTTCACAACCAAGACTACTGATAGTCATCCACCACCCTTCAGCCCTCATAACATCACCATTTCTTCAATACAAAATTCCGATGAGGCCGCATCCGCATCCGTTGATCCGAGCGCATCACAATTTCCTCCCACCCCAGCTTCAAGCACGTTCCCAACTTATCCATATACGTTACCTGAAGGTGCGGAGCCAACAACGGAAGAAGCAGAACGATATTTTCAGTCGTTTTGTACCAGAAACCTTCCCCACTTTCCATTTATACAATTTGGAAATGGCATGACTGCTCGTCAGTTGCGTCAAGAACGACCTTTCTTTTGGTTATGTATTATGACAATGTCATCAACAGTCGTTCATCGGCAAATCATACTTGGAAAAGTGATTCGAGAAATTGCGGCCCGCGAGCTTGTTGTTGAGGGAAAGAGGAACTTAGACCTTTTACTAGGTCTGGTTTGTTTTCTAGGATGGTACGTTCTTATCTTCAGAAAATAGTCTGAATGTTGAGCGCGAGTTGCTTACTGTTCTCCAGGGGCCAATATCAAATACGCACCGCACCATTCATGACATTGTTCACTCATCTTATCATCACACTCGTGATTGATCTGGAACTCCATAAGCCTACTATAGAAGAATCATCTCATATCTGGGGTGCAGAACATGAACCTCGCCATCATGAAATGATGGAGGTACCAGTGAATCGAACCATGGAACACCGTCGTCTAGTTATCGCTTGTTATTACCTAACTTCAACGTATGTTTGAGCGCTGCTCTACATGATATAATTCCTTGTGTTCAAGGCTAATCCCATGATTTTAGTCTTTCAACTTCCCACAAGAGATTGGAGAGCGTAGTCTGGTGTCCTTATCTGGACCAGTGTCTATCAAAAATAGAAGAGAGAAACCAATCATCCGATGATCTTCTTCTTACTCAAGTACGACTCCAGCGCGTTGCATCTAAGATAGCCGAAGCATATATCCAAGTAATCCGTGATGGCGCGCCGGACCAACCTGGAAATTCCACTCTCATCATGCTCTATATCCAAACTCTCAAATCACAGTTGGCTGAGGTGAAAAACAAGATACCCTCGCATTTGTCTGACAATAGTATGTAATCCATTGTAGGGAGTTAAATCATGAAACCCCATGCTAACAATTTTCAAAGGAGCTTTAAATCTTCAAATATTCAGCGCAGAAGTGATGATCTACGAACTCGCCATTTATCTTCCCAACTCCTCGGAATCTACATCTTTAGATTCCTCACTTTGTCGAATAGAATCACTCCATCACTGCCTCAACTCCATAAAATCCTGGTTTGATATCCTTCTCAACTCACCAGCTTCATATTTCATAGGATTAGCGCTTCCGGCATGGAAACAATTCGGAGGAGTTTTCTTTCCTCTATACCGACTCACGGTCTTGAAAGATTCGGCTTGGGATACCGATATGGTCAGGAGTACATGTTCACCGGGACGCATCTTGGATTTATTAGGACAGAGGTTAAAAGAAGCCGAAGTCGAAGCGGCATGGGAAAAAGATGGTAGCAATTCGGAAAACATCTTCACGTGTTCGGAAAAGGTGATGAAGATGATGAAAGCGTGGGTCGATCGATTACCGGGATTCAATGCACCCCATACTGATATTTCTAATCCTCCTATCAATACTCTCCAGAACAAACAGCCCATGCCCGAGATTGATCAGATGGCTTCTATGTCGGCTTTCTTGCCAATGGAGATGGAAGATATTTGGTCACAGGATTTTATGGGACTGTGGGATATGTATCCCAACCCTTGATGTCGTTTCCAAAAAATGAAAGAAAGATAAGGATAGAAGGGGAGAAAGAGATTAGATTCAGAATTCATGAATGGATGATTTGATTTGAATTGATAGACCGACTAACTGTGGTTATCTCTATGAGAAGTTTCGAATGTTATGATTTAAATTTGCTCCCATCTTCAAGAGCTAGAAAGTTTCAAGAGATTCCCCGTGCAATTATCCCTTTCATAAAAGAAACTCCCCCATCCCAACAATATAAGATATTCCTCTCATCTCGTCTCCTCTGTCTTTCCAAGCTGAAACCAATCAACGCCCACAATCCATCCCAATTCTCCATTCTTAAATTCCGCATATATATATATATATAAAGAATTTCGTCATCGAAGGAAACTTTATATGAAACTTCAGAAACTGGTCGATGTTATGTTATGAGGAGGGATGGAGGGCTGGTTGGGAGATGGTAGTATGGTAGTTTCTCCGGTGATTTCTAGGAGGAATGCGGTTTGGTTGGGTTACTTATGGTGTATGTGATTTTATATAATGAAAGGTGATTATTAATAAAAGAGAGAGAGAGAGAGAGAGAGAGAGAGAGAAGCAAGAGAACAAAGTGAGGAGGAGAAGGAAATTTAAAAACATTTACTATACCTCTCTTTTCGACTCGCTTCATCGATCGACCCCTTGAAGTAAGTTGTACTGTATATATTGTTATAAAATAGTTCTATATTCACTAGCTCGATAGTCACTACAACAATACAATATGTTCAACAGTATATATAGGAATTTTTCGTAGTGCAGCATAAAATCCTTTATCAATTCTTGGGAGCAGAAGGTTTCTATAATAATTCATGCTATGTCTCGATTTTAGATTTGAATACTATCAGCATGAAATTGACTATGCAATCATGAGACCATAAGATAGACTTCCTTCCTTCCTCAACCATATCCGAAATCCTACATACACCAAATTCTTCATCATGAGATTGATATTGGAATAGATATAATGGAGGAGAAAAAAAGAAAGAATTTCATGCCGGTCTTCTTTTCGAACACATCTTTGAATTTGAAGGAGTTAGTTACTAGTAGTTGATGGGTTCCATTCCAGGGGGGCATAGAATTCGAGGAATTTGAAAATTTGCTGGTTCTTTCAACTCTGGGTCCGAGTCCAAGGAAATCAGGGCAGGGCGATGATTCCATTACATTCCGTATGTAGCTCTTGGAATAAATGGAATACTTGATTGCCTGCTCCGGCCGTGGTGTGGGAGGATGAATGGGGGAAACCAAATTAGATTATGGAGGAAGACCATCAGATGTGTGATTTTGATGGGGATGATGAGATGGTTGGATGTTCCTAAGAAGTAGGTGAATAAATAGGCGGATGCTGGTGATATGATACGGTTTCTTGTCAGGAAGATTGGAGATGTTTTTATTGAAGGGGTTGAAGCACGATATGGGGAGATTGGGTTTCAAGAGGGGTTATATATGTATATGAACATGTTCATATGCATACTTGTGGTACGATATCAATGATATCATTGTACGTCTTTGGAAAGTCTTCAACTGAGATGATTATAATTGGACACAAAATTTGGGTTCGTGTCACGTAGCGCTTGAGTAGAGTAATTGCGGACTCGAGGTCTAACGGAGGACAGAGTGTGACACGAATACATGAGGTATTGATCTCAGCGGAGAGTAGCAGGTAGATACACCGTCGAATATCAGGATGTCAGTGACTGATTGAAATATAATGTAGGAGTAAAGTGGAGCCGATTCCTATTATCGTTTTATGGAACTTATACAGGACAATAGGCATATCTGCTAATTCCTGGGAACAATTGCTTATATAAAAAATCTAAATACAATCCAGCTCAAGCTAATTAACAAAGGCTTATTTAGATTGCTAGAAACAAAAACTGACATTATACTGATCCGCTCGCTCTAGATTCTGAGTAGATACCGTGACATTATTGCAAACAAGACAAAGGAAATAATAAATACATTATATACATGCGTTCGTGTAGGTGTATATATGCTGTTGATATATTGGTATTGGTCCTCGTATTTGGTATCCATAGGTAGTTATTACTCCCCTGTAACTGTCAATGAAATATTTGGTGCATTTTCTGGGGTAGGTAAGTAAGGGTATGTATGTAGGTATGTATGATGCGGTATAGTATGGCATTCGGGTATTTAATCTTATTTCATCCTTGGTGAGAGAAGTGTCAGGTGACTGTGGTTGTGAATTTATGATCTTCGTCCTCGGGTATTTTTGAATGAGGGAGGAGGTGGTTGAGATTTGAGGTTGAGTTTGGTTGAGATGAGATCCACTGCATTTATATGCGTATCCTTTATCTTTCATGTTCTTTGAAATCGTGATATCCATTCCAACACCTCGATACTATTCCCATCATTATACTTCCAAGTCCCCCTAGCCCTGAAATCAATTCTTGACTCGTCGGTTGATCATACTGGCTGTATACGATAAGCCCCGTGATATGATTTTGGAATCAGCAAAGATTCGAGTTCATCCTTGCGTCTCTTCCTACCCCCTTAAGCGATTCCATATGTAAACCCTGATATTTTACATGTAACTTCTTCGTTGCTGTTGTTTTCTTATTTTATTGACGCGCGAATCAAGGATGATAGTAAGTTTCATGTCGCACCTCATCCGCATCAGCCTTCCCATCCCTCATTTCCGTTTTCTTGAATAATTCCTGGAGTGGACTCAAAGGTAAAGGCCATTCAACTTCTTCCACCACCTCTACTTCCTCTCCCTCTCCCTCTTCATCCCCTTCTATCCTGTCATTATCTTCCAGTAATACTATTCGTGGTATATTCAACGTTCCAAGATCTATTTCTCCCCCTTCATTTTCTTCGCCCAGAGGTGAAATAGGCGAAACGGGACTCCCCTCGCTCTTCCACTTCCTCCTGGAACTCTTCCCAATCGGCGTCAAAAGCTCACTTCCCACCGGTTCCATAGCTGGCAATTCCACCGGCGGGATGACCTCCTTTCCATGTAATTCCCGCATCTCCATGCTATCTCCGTGCAATTGCGCTTTTCCCCCAATCCCTAAATAGCCGTCCCCAAAACTATCATGACTACTCGTACTTGCCGGACTATGAAAGCCTCCAAATTTCTTGTAGAGTTCGATATTGGGCGTATCTCGTTGACGGAGAAGTTGTTGTTGCAGGAGGAATTCACGTTGTTGGTTGCGGCGGGTGAAGAAAATTACTACGAAGACGGTTGAAATGCCCAAGAGAGAACCAATTATAGGACCGATTATCCAGGTTTTATTTAAATGGGGTACTGAGGTAATTGAGACCAGGGCAGAGGTAGAGTTAGAGGTGCTGTTGCTGTTGATCTCGGGGGTAATAGTTGGCGTGGGTGTCGAGGTGGGGATATGATTTGAGGTTGGGCTGGAGGATACCGAGCTGGTAGTGGTGGATAATGTTGAGGATACTTTGAAGGCGGATATTGATGCTATTATTGAGAGTTAGTTTGATAATTTTCAATGCGAAGAACGGAACCTGGTGAGAGAAAAATATACACACCTTCAGATAGCGCACTAAAATAAGCACTGGCCCAAGTAGCAGTACTTAAAATAGTAGTCCAATCCCCTGAATCACTCTTCAAACTCCCCGTCCAACTACTTCCAGGCGTCTCCGAATTCATCGATCCCGTCGTAGTCAAAGAACCCGTCTTTGTTGCCGTTGCTCTAGAAGTAGTCGAAATACCAGTTCCAACGATCCGCGAATATAAAGCTGTTAAATTGGATACCTGCAGAGCGTATTGCTGTACTTCTATTCCTCCAGGCGTATTAAGACATTTATTCAATTGGGATGAGATGAGTGGTGTTATTTCTTGCTGGTCGGTGTTGATATCTGGATTTTCGATTGAGTAGGTGAGCACGCAAGTTTGACAGTTTCCACAGTTGGTAATGAATGTTGAATTTCCTGCACAGGAAGTTGCGGCATTGAAAGCCAATGCCTCAATCCTGCATGTTGCTTTTATTGATATTAGTTATCTTTACTCCAGTATGGTCTTGATCTTGGACGATGCATAAGGCAATGAACAAAACTTACGACAGTCAGGGGAGCAATAGGAAGATGGGAAGACCACCATCGATTGTCTCGCTACCAGAGCCGCGGCAATGAATCGAGGAAGATGCATTTCCTCTTCTCTCCAATATCAAAACCCAAAAGCTAAATCAAGGGACGAAAACCAAAATCAAAACGTTACACGCCCAATGTCTTACAGTACACTCTGTCTTGAAGATGCATCTTAGTTGCTGGTTGAGGCTTGAAAATATGGTTCACTCGTAGTAAAAAGGTGACAAGTGAGAAAGGTTTGTGGAGTTTAAGGAAACCAAGATTCAGATGGAAGAACTACCACCAGCCTCAATTTCCAAGGTCCATCATGCATTATTAAATCAGACGAGGTGTGTGTTGTGCATTTCCCTTTCGACAAGCCGGCATGAGGATAGGCATCCAGCCTTTGAATATGTATGTCCTGGGGGTTTCGAGGTGTACGTACTAGGGATCCCCGAAACGATCGCAAATGATGCTCGAAGAGTGACAGGAACAGTAAAGGGTAATATGCTTGATTGTTATTCAGACAGGGAATCTTGCCCGAAGTTCTGGATAAACATGGGGATTCATTTAACAAGTTCTCAATATGGTCAACTCCTATTCCTCCTGGTCAGTGAACCTTTCAAAGGCAGTAAAATACCGGAAATTGGTAAGTCACACAAAGATGTTGTATGTAGACTGTTGAAACCCTCTACATAATCATCCTAATTATCCCACGTTTTCCATGTATTTTCCGGGAGCTAGACCACTAGTTCGCCGGCCCGCAGGACTAGAAACCAGATAAGTATGGTGCATACCTCATAGATATGTTATCCATACGAGGCCCCAGTCTATTGGGGTTTTCTGGTTGGGCGACGGCAACCCCCCTGTCTAACTTGTCAAAAATGCATGATCAATACCGGGGGCATCAAACAATACTAGTCCGCCTCCAGAGTCCAGGTCCTACCACCCCCAAAACTAGCTTATTGAGGCTTGAATGAACAACATCTTTTCAGCTTTCCATCTCGAAGCCACGGGGTGCACTGTGGCAATAGAAAATGACACTCCAGGTACGAAAAGTTAGAAGCAGAAGAGAAGGATCGTATGCGGTCCAATGACATGCGAATAATTGTTATCACGCGACGGAGAATTCTTTGGGGAGATGTTAGAAGTAGGTTAGGGCTCGGAGAAATTGTTTGGAAGAAGAATGGTTTCGGCATCAGCGTTGAGGTCTGCATGGGAGTTTGGAGCTCAAACCACATGGATTGCATGGATTATTTCTTGTGTAACTTATCCCGGGCACTTGCAACTGCGCTGCATAAATATTTTGATATTTCCAGAGAAAAAGTAAAGTAAATTGTAACTTTACGAGTTTAATCGCATTATATCGGGCCAATCGTTCGTTCATCTAATCGAAATCTGGATCATATTAATTTAATGAAGGGGAGGGGATATGTAAGATTGTGCAACATTGGGCTTTTGCATGATTCCATTGTCTTTTAAGGTTAGCTATGTCGATATTCCAGATATATTCGAAAGTATCGAAAAGTTATAATAAAAAAGCCAAGTAAAATTCTGACGAATCATGATAGAAATTTACCCGATCCGTCCAATTTTTGTTTTTCTACTCAAGATCCTTCCATTAGGAATAATCCGATATATCTTCAGTATAATGTCCTCTGCATTTTCGAATATCTTCCTTCTCTATGCAGTGATCCAATCTAATCCCATAAAATAACATAACACTGCATGATAACTACCTAGAAATATTGAGACCATGCCAGTATCCAGATCAGATGAAAGAAGTAGACCCAGAACACCTTTTCAAAAATGTACTGATACCTGCCACTCATTCTACCACTACTAACTACTACAGTACTTACATCCATATAATTCCATAGGAATACTATATGATATGATATGATATGTAAATCCTACCCTACCTATACTCACATGAGGTTACAATCCGTAGACCAAGGGAAGTTACTCCTACAGGCTGCAGCGTTCTCCTGTCGCTGATTCGTCAGAGCATTGCAGAGCATTGCAGATATGTAATGCTACCTACTTACCTGGGTAGCTGAATCAATCAACTCGACCATTTTGAGCGAAGAAAAGCAAAGTGTTTATACCGCGCTTGAGCTTCTACGCTGTAGATAGTTGTACCTATCTTACAACGTCGACAACAATTGGATTCATTACAGCTTATGCGATGCCCTGATTATTATCATGAGCTCCTTAATTGCAATGGTGATAGCCAAGAAGCAGCGCTTGATATCTCCTTCGTTCGATATATTTTAGCCCGGGCAGTAAGTTTCTAAAGATATTCTTCGTGTATTATCTCCTCGTCACTCTTTAAATTTCCCGATATAAGTATTGTTGTTATAAAGTATTCCTATGTAAAATAGCTCGATAGTCACTACAATAATACAATATATTCAACAAGTATTAGGCAGCGACTACAATAATGCCGATGGTTGTACTAGGTTGCAGTTTTTTTCGGCCCTTTGTACGTTAATTTTCTTTCTTGATTTTTGTACTATTTCGATATGCTCCATCCTTATCCTTTCATACATCTTCAAATTCTCGAGCAATTAAGTGGTGAGATGAGATTGTAGATAAAACTATATGTCTACTAATAGGTATTGTATATATTGGTACGCGATGACCGAAATGAATCGCACATAAAAAGCACACCTTTTAAAACTATATATCAAATCGAGGCATTTAAGTCTGAAAACCCGTTTGATTGTTACATCTGACATGAGAAACCTAAGCCTGAAAGACCAGTTTATTACCAAATTCCAGATGGAGAGTAACTAAATGAAAAGCTACAACGAGTACACAAACTCGTGATTTTCCTTATCCGTCAGATCGAGAAACTCCTGCTTATCTAGCTTTCTGTATCCGGGTGCGGCTCTAATGGCTTCATTTTTCTTGTTCATCCTATTGTAGTACCATGCAATGAAAGCCACATCGATGGCACAGAGTCCATAACAGACGATAATTGTTATTTCTGCGGGCGTATATCGCGGGGCATCTTCTGGTCTAAATACTTGAGGACCGATTATGTTCCCTGCGCAATAGGCAACCAAATACAAGGCTGCCACTGTCGTTTTTTTGGTGTAACCTGCGATGTTACTCGATATCATGGAGAGGAGTGCAACAAATGGTGTTGGTGAAGTCTGCGTTAGGTAGTAGCCTGCTAGACGACCACTGTTGTTCGATAAGGGTAGGGCAACTATGAGGATCATGCCAAGCATGGCAATTAAAAGACCAGATATTGAGATCAGGAGTCTGTGGCCGTATTTATCTCCAAGATAACCACAAATTATAAGTGCTACGACTTCGATAGCACCACCAGGGGTCCCGTAAAGAAGTGATTCATCAGGAGTGTACCCAAATGAGACTATAAGCTGGGAAAAGAAGTTTGAGATGCCGCCTAAGGATTATTAGTTGACTGTAATCGGATGTAATATTAAAATTCTCCTCACCATTAGGAATATCTGCAACCAATGCATAAAAGACGAACGCCCAAGTTACAGGATCAGTCAGAGCTTCTTTCAACTGGTACATTTTGAAATGTTTATTGCCCACTCCTTGTTGATTCCTTCTGATACGTTCGATAGCCATAAGTCTCTCTTGTGGATTGAGGAACTTTGCATTCAATTGATTGTCGGGCATGAAATAGAGGAATATGCACCCAATAGACATCGTCAATAGACCAATGGCCAAGAATACAATCTTCCACGAGGCAATAGCAGCTCCGTGTTTCTTGACACTAACTGAGATACCGTAGGCGACGAGACCACCGAATACTTGAGCAAACCCATTGAAACTAAACCATATCCCAGTTCTTAAGCCCTGTTCTTCTTTCGTGTACCATTGAGATGTAAAAAGGGTAAATCCAGGAGTGACTGCGGCCTCGAATAGCCCAAGGAAGAAGCGCACAGCCACGGCACCGGCAAAATTGCTTGTCGCAGCCATGCAACACAATGTAGCACCCCAAGCGATGATGTTGAACGAAGACCATTTAGCAAGTGGCAATCTTTGTAAAAGACGATTGGTAGGATACTCCCAGACCAAATAACCAATGTAGAACATGGATCTATACAATGAACTTTATCAGCAAAGGATGATTCTCCAGGCGGGACTCGGAAACTTTACCCTAGCCATTGATAGTTGTCACCCTTAAGATTGAGTGAGGTTTTCATCCCCATAATACTAGCATAGGAAATTGTTGTTTTATCGAGATAGTTGAGCCCATATACGACACAGAGCATCTGTGGAAATAATGAGTACGATCATATGGTTTTGAATAACGAAAACAGAAACATACGGGCATCAAATTCCAATCAATTTTTCTCAACAACTTCTTTTCCATTTCTGGAGTCATGACAATGACTTCATCATCGTGACCATCAAAGGCCTTTAGTGCCTCATCGCCATCATTTGGATCGGCATGTTTGAACATAGGATCTTGTGATTCCCCTTCACCTAATGTAACATTGCGTTCCAAGTCTTCCGTCTTCTTTTTGATATCATCAGAGTCCATGGATTGAGGTTTTTCATTGATTGGGTCCACCATATTGTAAGTAATATGACAAACACACCCAGACTTTGATTGTTCCCTGATGTCACGGACCAAATGGGCAAACGTAAGATATGTATTGACCAGGAAGAAGATGCGAGTGAGGGATGTAGTGCGTAAAGTAGAAAGTACCGCAATAATTTATTTGCTCAGTGAAGAAGAAATGAAGTTATCACAAACACCTTAACTGATGGCATTGTAGGCGGTACAAGTACAAGTACAAGTACTGAACTGAATGTATTACCTACCTAGGTATTGTATAGTAGCCCCCGCGTGTATTCACTTTGTGCTATCTAAAAATCATACCTGCCCCGCAAAGCTGACCATTGATGTACGCGTTATCATCCCTCTCTCCCTGATCCCCCATTCATGTTTGGACAATGGAGATACCGTTGGATAATGTGTGGGATCATTTCTTATCAGTATCCTCCCTTTCCTTGCTCACTTGAGAGGGGGGTATGAGATATGAGTGAGGGGAAAACACCGTCCTCAAGATGATTGGAGAGAAGAGAAAAGCAGGAAAATGATACTTGAATGGGAAAATGATTATGTGTGGTAACATTTGAAGGTTATGTATGTATGTATGAAAAGATGAAAAAGGAAGGTTGTTACTCTTATTACCCTCTGTAGGTATGGATGTACGTACTTCGAATACAACAATCCCATCTTCAACCGATTACCATCTACCATCTACCACCTACCACTCTAAAGCTTAGGTAAGCTTGGATTACCTACAGATAGGTAGATAAGGGTCAAGTAGGTATGCTATCGATAAGAAGCACGTGATATGATTGCGCCACTCTTCAATCTTCATCCTTTCCCTTTTCCTTTTCGCAAACATCTCCATCACTTACTACTTCACTTCTACTAAAGTCGACATCAATCAATCAACAACACCAGAAATACATGATGAATACATGTGACGAATAATCCTCTCTATTGTCATTGCTAATGGCTAATGATAAACTAAATCTTTGTCAATCGCATAAAGTTAACTCAGCATGACAGTCAGCTTGCTTTCATTTCATCCATCATTTGCCAAAAAATGAATGTTTGCTATCAACGTGACTATTTTGTGAGTGCTAACCGTGGGCTATGGAAGCTGTTCGGCTTCTATAAAGTACGACGAGAGGGTGCCCATGAAATTCAGTGTTCAGCAGGATCCTTGGCAGAATTTCATGATGGCTTCAAACACAAGTGCAAAAACGGACACGATTTTCCACCTCTTGTTGAAATGCTACAACGCCGATGACCAACCATTAAACTTCTACTACATGGGCCCATTTCATACCAGCGAAGCGGTTTTTCAGCACCTCCAATCCTATTTGGGAGATGGACTAACGGACGACGATCTAACGAACCTTGTCGTCTTTGAACTGATGACTACAAAAACGACAGCAAATGATAAATTGCAAGTTACTCTGGAAAAAGAGAAGAATGGCGTGGTAGCGGAGAATTTGGAGAATTCACCGGATTCTGCTAGGTTTGTCTTGATACTCAGAAAATATTCAAGTCGGGAATTCACTTTCGAGGTATCAATCTGCGGAACACATGAAGACCTTCAGTCCGCCAATCAAGGGATACTGTCACTTCTTTCAGAAAAGCTACTCTCAGGTATTAAACCAGGAATACAAGCAAAATTGCTCATCAGAGATGACAGTACTCTTGCATTCGTATGCCAAGACTTCTCGAATGGAATCGTATGGCACGCTTCAGTGTTCACCGGATTCGGAGGCCATACGGTGCCGCTGGGAGATATTAACGAGGACACTATCAATGCATTTCTCTCTGGCTAGTCAGGTTTCTCGATCGCTTTTGTCGCTGGATGAGGAATTTTTCTATCCACAACTGGCGCTTTGGGAGGGCAGATTTGTAGTCGCGTTATTGCAAGAAGAAAACAATAGACGTGTCCATTAACTTCTATATGAGAGGAGATGCAAGACTTCGAAAGTATCCTAAAATCCGGTTACTTGACATTGAGATGATACTACCTATACTTCCAAAGATAAAAAGTTGAAGCCAGAAGGGAGCCAGAAGGGAGCCAGCTGATCATTATAAGGACATGTCGTTTCGGGCAGTGCTGACGTGATCATTAGATTATACTACTGTGTACGTATAGTTCAGTATTTTTCCAGCGCCAATGTCACAATCCAATTACATGGTAGCAATAGCCGGCTTACTCATGGAATTCGGCATGAAGAGTCCAATATCACAGTCAGGCTCTGGAATTTTTGGGATAAACTTTTCATGTTATCGGTTTTCAATAAATGAGTCCTTCAAGTGGAGATTCGTAGCTGTCTGCTGTTTTCACGCATTCTTCTATATGCCTAGATACAGTAATTTCAAAGCCTTTGATTCCATTTTCTCCATTCGCCATGTTCCAGAACAACATTCAGTTCCCTACATCCCCTCTCCTTTTTTCCTCTTCGTGTCAATATCTCCGTCCCTATGCTTTGAGAACGAGCCGCAGAATTCTCATCTACACAGTCAGCTTTCTAAAGTCATATCATATGTCACATGTGGAATGATACTGACTGGTATGGTGATATCAATAAAACTCGCCTACGTCGAAGCCTGAGCTACTATAAGCAAACCTATTAAACGGCTTTAATATGTATTATCAGTCAGAGCTACTGAAAAGATGGAGAAAAAAGATATCATTTGTTTACATGGTAGTAGCACTCTAGTGAGTTAGTTTAATGGAAATCTGTTGTCAAAATTAGCCCTACTCGGCTTCAGCCAGATTACCTCTAGTGATGGACATTATATATCGTAACTGTACGAATAGAGTAGAATCCTCTATCTGGTACGCATTACGCTTACAGATTACTGTTGGTTGGCAAACAGTAAATACGCCACGTCTTTTGTTCCCGCTTCTACCTAATGATTCCTTTCGTTGGTTATTTTTTGAATTCGTCCGCCGAAAATCCCGCATTTCGGATATAGAGCAAAATCCGATTTAGACATATTTCCACTGGTGGCTTTTGTCCCCGAAATCCGCTATCACTCACCGGCCTAACAATTCACCCGCACGGCATATTCCCAGTCTATTAATTCCGATCAATTGGATTGATTAATAATCATATTTAACTTTTTCCACTATGCTTCGTCTAGCTCGCCAGTCATGCATCACTTGTAGAGTAAGCACTATGACATGGCTATCACTAACTTCCTTGTTTCACTGGCTCAATATCAAAGTTATTATGGAGAGAGGAATGTTCATCGTGCATTTCTATCAAGTGAGAAATAAAAATAAGAGACATAATGACATGGACGATAAGGCTTCTAGGGCTAATCTCACGGCTTATCAATGACTACCAAGTGTGTTTTTTTTTGTCCGACCCTTCTATACAGGATAAACAAGCATACTTTTTGGCTTCCTGGAGACTCTATATATTACGTGACTGGCCCCATCGCGAATTTCACTTGTTGCAAGGCAGTGACTTTCAACAGAGTTTCATTGGATTCTCTCGACTTTCAAACTAAGAGGTACATCTTCTTCATATTACTCTGAATTCTCATGAAGTATTGGGCCAATAAACTCAAATAGATACTCACAATGTCGGACCCTACAACAGAGAAGCTTGAAGAATCCTCTGCTGCTTCGGGAAAATCTCTCAATGTTCCAGCCAACCGAATCGGTTCCTCGTTCGAATTGACGTCTATCTCAGAGGTCGATAAAGAAAAGGGACAAGTTGAGCCAACCGAAGATGCTGCTCCAGTAAGAGATATCACAGGTTGGAGATGGGCTCTGGTAGTCGCCGCAATTCTCTCCTCCACCTTCCTGTTCGCCCTGGACAACACCATTGTTGCAGACGTTCAGCCTGATATCGTTGTGACGTTTAATGATATCGCTAAACTTTCATGGCTCAGTGTAGGTTTCCTTATTGGTGCCGCTAGTACGAATCTAGTTTGGGGAAAGATCTTTGGTCAGTTTAATGGAAAGTGGACGTATATCATATCCATTGTCATATTTGAGGCTGGTTCTGCATTGTGTGGCGGTGCTCCCAATATGCCTGCTTTGATTGTTGGACGAGCGCTTTGTGGGTTTGGCGGTAGTGGTGCGTATGTGGGTGTCATGACGTTGTTGGCTGCTACGACTACGATTCATGAGAGGCCGATTTATATTGGGAGTACTGGGATGACTTGGGGCTTGGGAACGGTACTTGGTCCGATTATTGGAGGTACGTGGAATTATCATTCCTTCATTGACTCTACGCGAGCATCTCACTCAAACGAAATAAGACTAATAATGTTGCAGGTGCATTTACGGATTCATCCGCAGGATGGCGCTGGGCCTTCTACATCAATCTTTGCATAGGTGCAGTTTGTGCCCCAGTCTACCTCTTCCTCCTCCCCAACTACGATCCTCGCCCCGGAGTCCCCTTCCTCCACCGAGCAAAAGAAGTAGACTACCTCGGTGGACTTCTCATCATCGGAGCCTTCGTATCCGGCGTCATGGCCGTCTCATTCGGTGGGGTAACTTATCCCTGGAACTCTGGAAAAATCATCGGCCTATTCGTGTGTTCTGGTTGCCTATTCATCATCTTTGGTCTCCAACAAGTATTCACCATCTTCACCACCACCAGTCGTCGAATCTTCCCCATCGAGTTCTTGAAGAGTAGAACGATGCTCATCCTCTTCGCCATGACATCTGCTGGTGGAACCGCAGTTTTCATTCCCATCTATATGATACCCATTTTCTTCCAATTCACACGCAACGACTCAGCCCTCGAAGCCGGAGTACGTCTCCTCCCATTCATCCTCCTCTTGATCTTCGCCGTCATCGCCAACGGTGCCATCCTCTCCGCATACGGATATTACATGCCATGGTACACGATCGGGGGGATGTTCGTCCTGATCGGGGGCTCCCTCATGTACGCCGACGTCGACGCCAATACATCTACAGCCAACATCTACGGATTCACGATCCTCATTGGATTCGGGGTAGGATTATTCTCCCAAGCCTCATTTTCCGTCGCGCAGGCCGTGGTTCCTTCCTCGATGGTATCATCGGCCGTGGGATTTATCACATGTGCACAAGTCGGCGGAGTGACGATCGCGTTGGCGATAGCGAATTCCGTATTCCTGAATGGAAGCCAGGAGAAAATCCACGCGCTATTGCCGGATTTGCCGTTGGCTGTCATTCAGCAGGCAATTGCGGGGGCTGGGAGTGAGTTTGTGAGAGGTTTGACGGAGGCGCAGCAGGTGCTGGTTATAGGGGCAATTGTGGAGAGTATGGGGAAAACTTATGCTATGGTTATTACGGCTGGGGCGATGGCGCTGGTGTTGAGTTTGGGGATGAAGAGGGAGAAGTTGTTTATGAGTCCTGGTGTGGGTGGGGCGTAATCTCTTAATGCTTGGTTTATTTTCGGCTTTGGTATGAGAATATAGATTAATTGGGAATTGAGTGGTGTCACGGGTTTTTAGGTGGTATTTTGCTATTAGGAACTTGAACTTGCGTACTAAATAAATGTTGAATATCCAAAAAGTATCTACAACTGAAAGTGAAGGACCTTGAGTAAAAGAAGAATTTCCTTTTTTTCTAAAGAAATTATATAGAATATTCATGTGAGAGTACCTAACATTGTAGAGGGTTTCTAATATTCCGAATTGTAATCGAAGAATAAGAGTTTTTTTTCATTTTATACATTGCATTTATTCGGTATATCTGTCTCGTAATGAATGAAATCTCGATGGAGGACCAAGACCGTGACCTATGTATATTATCAGAATACCACTGAGTGTACAGTGTACAGTAGGTAAGAATAGGAATGATATTTAATTATATTCCGAGTCTTTTCTTAACAATCCCACTTCAAGTTTTTATTTAATGTGGTTTATAAGTTGTAGATTAGCTAGCTAGCTAACTAGTTATTTGGAAGGTAGATGTAAATGTAAATATATATATCTGATATCCTAGGCATTAAAACAAAATCATATTACATCATGTCATATCATCCATCCATCCATATATCCATCTATTAATCCTAGCAGAGTTTTAACTTTTCGCCTCAAGTCTAGGTTACGTTTGAGATTGAAGATTTATTAATATTCATTCTTCTAGCAGGAAAATGAATCTACCCATAACCTATAACTTATGACGCCCACCCCGAGTCCGAGTCCGAAACCGAAATCTACTAGAAGTGGTAATCCAACTCAACTAACTTGATACGTACTTGATATTTCGACCTTCCTTCTAAATTGAGAATAAAATATCTATAATAGCCGGAAGGGGAAGTCTGTACGATTATGAGTGATATTTCAAACATCTGATCATAGTAGTACATGCTCAAACACAATCGTGACACTATTCGAATACACTTGTTAAGTGCCTACCTACGGAGTGAATGATGTATCACGATATATCACGATATGATGAACACCGGATCACGACCCTGATGATCCGGATCCCGATCCCGGGTGGACCCTGAATGGATCACTGTGTTGTTCCCCGACCGTATGACCCGATGACCCGACAGATGATCTTCTGAGGTATAATAAATGGCGGGGCAATATTGTATTGTTGGAGCAACTGTTGGAGTGTGAAATAACATTCATGGGGATTCGAGATATCGTGTAGATAGGGGTAATTTTTGATGGTATATTCGCTTTGAGCTGGGTGTTTCCTGTTGATTTCTTGTCGGTGACTTGAATATATGTATTCGAAAGGATGAAGATTGGGGATTGTATGATGTATGATGTAGAAGAGAATACCTACTAATTACCTAGGTAGGTAGTAGAGGTTAACCTTAATGATGATGATATTCATACCTAAGACGTTTCGTTTCTTATCGCCACTGTCCGCTTTCAATCAAGTAGTACCTTATCATTCATCCCCCAGCCGCCGCTTTTAACATCTAGGTCTAGGAACTCTAAAGATATCAATGAGGAACTCCATACGTACATGTTAACATTCAACATCGATGATATAGGTATCTATTTCTCTTCAATATGAATCAATAAACGCCTCTTTTCATTTTATGTCACCTGTTACCACAATAGTACTACAGTCCCAGTACCACGTGAGATTCGTGAATCATATCTGAAATGCCATGCTCTATACCTTGATATCATGCATCCTCTATACGGAACATCTACTCACGATAAGCTTAGGTCATGATATAAAGGTCTCACTCAGCACCAACAAGTAGATACCTAAATAGATATCAGTGATAACACATATTACTTGTACTTACTATTCGACTATTCGAGGAAAGAGCTTACCGAAGCGAAGGAAGGGGGTTGTATTGATGTTGTATTTGTTGAATTCACCCTTCACCGATATTGTACACATACACCGTTCGTTACCTACCTACTCTTACAAATCATACACATACTAGGAATATATCTTCACTGATAGACATCAACCATTAACCATCAAATATTCACCAAATCCACTATCTTGCAGTGCTTGGAAACTAGGAATATCCCGATACATCAAATCTCTCGCATATGCACCGGATACAACCCCATCAAGTACGTACATCGATAGCATTCACAAAGCTGCCCTCAATCTGGGAAACTTTAACTCTTCAAACTCCAAATTTCAGCCATTCAAGAACAAAGACAACAAAGCATTCACTCCTATCCTATCCCCGGTTCTAGTTTCCAGTTTCCAGTTTCCAATCACATCAACCACACCAACCACACCGAAGAGCGGTCTCTCATCTCCACAACCCCTTATGACTGTTGATGGAAAAGGATAGGGACTTATTACGATCTATTTGACGTTTTTCCAAAAGAAAGAATAATTAATATACTCTATACCATCTATCGCACAACAAAACCATATTGAAACATACCCGAACATCTGACCACCGCATTTGTTTCTCGTGCCTACGGTACACTACCTCCCTATCTCAAGAACCCTGACCCCGCCCTCTGCTGATCAGCTCAGCCCAGCCATAATATCATTCGCATCACCATTATCAACCTCATTCCTCTTTATGCCAACATCACAACATTCTCATCAACATAGTACAAAATACTTCAATACATCTGCAGATCAACAAGATAGATACAATATGGCGAGATCAAACGGTGTATCGGATAGATTGCGCAATGAAGGTATTTCGACTTTTATTTATACTAGTTTCCCCATTTCCCCATATCCTCCACTTACCTCTACCTATCTAATCTAATCTCATATCTAATCGCGCAATACAGCAGAATCCTGGGTAGAGATATCCTCTCAACCATCTTCATCCTCCATATCCTCCATCGATAATGAAATCGTAACAACTGGCCTCCGCGTATCTCAACATCCTTCTGCTCGACGACGTAGACGATCTCAGAATCAGGCACGCCCACAAATAGCTCCAAATGTCAACAGACAAAGAAGTACAAGCAGTCAAGAAGAATATGACGAATCGGAATCGGAACCAGATCATATAGATATTTTAACCAGTTCCAATGAAATATCCCTTCCGGTAGCCATTCCCGCACGATTAACTACGCAAGAAACATATGATGCCGAATCCGAAGATGATGAAGATGAGAATAATACGGCATTGGGAATAGGAAGAGGAACAACCCTACCATTTACCCCCCAACCAAATGCATTCTCTCACCCACCTTCTTCACAATCCCAAAGTCAAAGTCATCGAAACCAGAATTCGGTACAAGGCTCATACCTCCCCCGTCAAGTTCATTCGCAACCTCGTCCACTACAATCATATGCATCACGAACACACACAACCTCACGAAATACATCTTTTAGCAATTACACTCGACCCCCTATCGATCACGATGCCGCTCTACGCGCTAGTCTTACCACATTACTTTCCTGCGCGGCAGCAGCCAGAGGTCTCCCGAAATCCCCTGGTGGTCAACCCCCCACCAGTAATGAACCATTGGGACTTCGAATCGTGCCTGAATCCGAACTCCTGGGTACGCAAGCCCCTCCTACGACCAACATATCACGACCTACATCACCCAACCGCTCAAAAGGTCGATCATCTCCTGTCCCCGTTCCCTCCCAAGAAGCAGCAACGAAACGTAAACCCTCCACTAGCAACCCAAGCAAGGCCACCAATAACAACAACAACAACAACCATGCCCGTGCGCTAAAGAAGAAAAAAGCAGATTTAGTTCCCGGAGAAGAAGCGTTCATATCACCTACTCTACTTACATGGGTGATGAGCGCGGGCGTTGTGGTCCTGGTGTCCGTAGTGGGATTTGGAGCGGGATATGTGATTGGACGGGAGGTGGGGAGACAGGAAGCATCTTCTGTGCTGGGGGGATGGAATGGATCGATGAGTGAGGGGGGTTGTGGGAGGGAGGTGGTGAGGAGTGGGAGTGGTGGATTGAGGAGATTTAAATGGGGGGGTAGTGTAGCGAGGAGTATTGTTGCTTAATTGGATTCTTGCGTTTGAGGGGGAAGGCGGAGGGGAAGGGTTGCATAGGTGCATTGATGCATATGAATGGATGGATGGGTGGATTGGTATACCGATGAATGGAGTTGGTTTGGTTTAGCTTGGCTTGACTTTATTCGTTAAGCATAAATGAATTATATGCAGGCATGATGAGATATCACAATGATCACGAAGGTTACATATTTACCTTACCTTACCGTTGGTTTTTGATCTAGTTTAGTTTGGGTTGGTTCCGGTAGCTCGCTAGCATTATTTACATTTACATTACCTGTTTATTGTCTTTTTGGGGGTTTGGGGTGTTCAGTTCTACCTTGGGCGTTGGATTGCGCAGTGCGCTTGGAGCCATAATTGGATTATACAAATTACATTACGTTACATTTTCATTGGGTAATCCACTTAGTATCTTGAGGAACGAAGAGAGATATTCATGTAAGCGAATGAGTGAGTGAGTGAATGGGTGTGTGATGGCAAGATCCATATACTAGGTAGGTGATTACAATGAGATGATATGAGATTAGATGAGGATGCATGTATGTATGTATGGACGCTTGGATGCTTGGACGGTAGGTGGTGGGTAGGTACGTTACCTAGGTATTTGTAGATGGTAGGTGGTTGGTGAGAAGTTGGGTTGAGTTGAGTTGAGTTGAGTTACTAGGTGGATAGGTGGTAGGTAGGTATGGATATTCTAAGATGTAATGTTTTGCTTGCTGTGCTAAAAGGGGAGGGAGAGGGAGACGGAAGTTTTTAATTTATGATTATATTAACAGAGTAGATGGGTAGATAGGTGGGTAGATAGATAGGTATTTCATCTAGTGCTATATTATGTTATGGTATTTAAACTTGAGATTGAGAGTGAGATTGAGGAGAAGGGGGGGAGAAATGCGAGGAGTTGAATTGAGTTGAGGTCATTTTCTATTGGTGTGATGAGTATGAGATGTGAGATGTTGACTTGTGTCGGTCTGTCTTTCTCTTTCTGGAGACCTAGGTAGGTATGAATGGGGTTGTATGTAGGTATTCACATGATGTTATAAATGGATGTGGATATCGATGCAGAAAAGAACATTAAATTAATATACAATAGTAATACACGTATCATACAAAACAAGTGAGCTGAACTGAACTCGGATAAACAAACAGTCAGGCAGGCAGGCAGGAAGGCAGGCAGTCTAATATACTCATACATGAGAAGAAGCACATCTGAATGGCTACGACCGACCGTCCCGCTAACAGGAATAGCGTTTCTGACAGATTGGATCCGTGTCCATATCCATCGACAAGATAGTCTTCCCTTCCTTTCCTTCCGTATCCCCAATTTGATACTGCGGCAAGCCAGTCAGCCAGCCCCATTCTCCGTCCATTGCTCAATTTCAGTCATAATAATTGTCTAGTCGAGGGACAATTTCCGACAGCTCAATATCCATCGAGATGAATTTCTTCCGGGCCCAACTCCCACATCTCCTTGCAGTTCTACCTGCGCTCTGGGATCTCAGAGATTTGGAATCCGAATTCCCCATCCACTCAATCCCAGAGCCAGTGCCGCGTGAAAACGCCGCCTTCATTGCAATCAGAAGTCCTTTCCATTTTTTTGCATCGCTATGCTTTGATGCTCTACTTGTTCCCAAGTATTTTGAATCAAGGAGCGACCCCCAATGGGCCACTGCCCACATTCTCGCTGATTCCAATGTATGGTTGAAGCTCACGTATGGCAATATTGGGTTGGAGCGGCGAAGCCATATCATCCTCATCAGGCTGCCCGCAGCGCCGACTCCGACATGGATTCTTTCTCCGCTCCTTCCCCATTGCCAGCCGTGAGCAACCGGATAGTTTACTGACATTTCGGTCCGATGGGGACCCGGCTCCAATGCTGGAGTGAGAGCTTGACTGATTGCTTCTTCGAAGGCAGTCCATTCTTTCAATGCAAGCTGAGCCAGGCTCAGATTTAGACGGCCTATGTGATCCACTCGCTTCTGCAAGTTTCCAAAGAGAGAGGGCAGAGCGTTCCTATTTGCATGCATTGGTGGGTCTGCACGGCTAGTAAGCAGAAGGTGGGCTTACCAGCCGAGTCTATCCAGGGAAATTTCCGCCAGTGGAGGTGACGATCCCCCAAATTCCAATACCATCCTACATGATGGACAGAAGTAAGATCTCATTTTCAAGTTCAAGTTTGTATGGTGTCTCGTCATCCAAACAAGCGAGCTTCAATCTTCTGGTATTGTTGACCCTCAATCGGAACGACGAATAATCAATATCGAATTTGATTGAGACCATCGACGATCAATGTTTTGATCAAACTTAGACAATAGACATTTTCGCCGCTGATTTTGCTGCCTCGCATGGCTAGAAGGATATCTGAGCGTCGATTGTGACATTCTGCAGGTGACAAGGAGATCGGAGCCATCTAGATGAGGTGTAGTTGACTGTCTGTTTGATCTTAACGATGACCTGTGCCAGACGGTTGGGAATTGAAAATACTGTGATGGGGAATGGAGTTACGCGAGGCTGACTGACTGTCACGGCAAGTATCTGGCGTGCTTGATGTTAGAAAGTGTGCTAGTCTGCTGGTGAGCTCTGAGTACTCCAGTATTATGCTGTCAATATGGTGTGCTGATATGGTGTACAGTGCTTGCATGGTGCATAACCGCAGCCTGGCGAATAGTGCTGATATGGGGCATAACCGCGGTAAGATAACGTAGCGTCGAGACTGCCAGTCATTTCGGTTGCCACTTCTGGGTTGCGCATGTTATTTACAGGAAGAATTGGTCGACCTTTGCTAGTGTGACAGCAGCTGAAAACAATCCACTTGCTGCGGTCCAAAATCATCTCCGTCAAGAGTTCGAAATGCTGCACTCGCAAATTTGTATCTGTAAGCACTGAACGCGGAGACAGAGGCGGGAGTCGAGGGAAGAATCAATTCGTCCAGAGCCAGGGCTCAAGAGATGGTAAAGCTCAACAGCTCTGTAATGTTCAGTGCGATCTCAACGTCCTTTGAGAATCCGCGGAAAGGGATAGCTTTCAAGCCGTGTTGTACTAAATAACCGGCGCGATAGTCTTTTTGCGGCGACGTGGGTGACATTCGATCAAATGACCTCTCATTGTTTGATATTGCCGTCGAAGTATGAAATTTTTGTTGGTTCTAGTAATAACCAGGCAGAACCAGGCATTTCGTGCTAATGCAATACAATGATAAAGTTCATTGGCAAAATGGTGAAGGCATACGCGCCTGGTTGCAGAAGCAGAAGTAGTGGGAAATGCAAGTCTTCATCATATTAATCATGTTGGCCATCGTGTGTCTGCATGGTAAACTCGAAGAAAGCTGGCGATTTTGACGAGAGAATGGCGTTGGTGAGAGAATGACGTTTATCAGGGAATGGGGTTGGTGAAGGAATGATTCCTAGCCTCTTCTATATGATCATTAGCTTCAACGTTCTCAAAATAAGTGCTGAGTTGCAGAGAATGAATAAGAAAGGGCGTAAGCTTACCAAAGAACTCTCCCGAATTCAAAATACCTAGAATCGGAATCCCAACTTCGCAGAATCAAAACAGTGGGGGCACGCCTAAGCGGCTAGAGGAGACAGCGTATATTGGTACAAAAGCTATAATACAGGATACCAAGCCCGAAACATGGGATTCCAAGAGAAACCTATAACTTTGACAACAACTTTGATATTCCCGCACATATCACTGTCAATATCCGCAACACAAATCATGCCTGTAGGATCAGCGTTCTCTGAGACGTGCTCTTGAATGTGAAAAGATAGCTTGTGCTGGGGATGGAAAGCTAATACGGCCCAGTAATTTCCCACCACATATCCATCGGGTGGAGCCCTGAAATGGCCACACCAAGGTCTGCAGTATTTGGAGTATAAGCTCCGATCAACGCCTATACCGTTGGTCTCCTTCCCCCCAAACACTTTGTCATCCAATGCTAAAAGCTGGGGTTGGGATACCCATGAGCAGCCTCGTGGATGGTCTCGCTCCATCCTGCCTGGGGATTGTTGAGCAACAAGCTCTGCGGTTTCTGCACGTGCCAATTCAAGGGTGAAAAGAATCAAGATCGATCGAGGAGGAGGATTAAACAGATAAACCGATTAGTGCGTTTTTTGGGAACACCGCCTGATTTGCCACCAATCTTTAAATCATCGGTTGTAAATCCTCCCCTCTTGATCTTTGTTGTAAGACGACTCCACTAGTAGAACAGAAATTAAGTAATTGCTTGCTGTAACCATGTAAAATGAAAGAATATATTGTACTCACGCGAATTTGTGCTGCATTAGCAGTGGCGAGGCCCAAATCCTGCGAGAGTTTACTAGAGTTCAGAAGGAAGGTTGCTCTGATGGGAGACTTTTCCATCATAATTTCGACGATTTTGATTCGCTAGCAAGCCTCTGGATTGCTGCTGTTTCAATGGGAGGATATGTTGGACTACCTGAGTTACCGTCTTTTTGGTTCCTGTAAAACTTTGTAAATTCCAGACTATCGATATGAGGTCAGCATCAGATCCAGCATATAAGTTAGCAAAGCCGTTGGAACATGAACTTACCCGCTGCTTCTGAGGTACGAAGACCTTTCCATCCTCAGTAAATATTTAGCATTATTCCTGACGAATACAACCATTGAAAGATATGTATCGTTCGCGAAGCGATGGATATGCAAAAGAAAGTATCATTGTGTCATTGTGTCACGGTGTCACGATGTCACAGGCTTGCCAGAATCAAAAATCACTGCCATCAATGAAATGTATATTGACATGTTTTTTGATTGAAATGGTGTATAATTAGTACTTTGTCGACTATCTTGTGAAATGACCATGGCACCAGTAGTGATGCAAGAGATGGTTCGACACCATGTCGTTCCATTTGAATCCAGTTCTGAAAGCCAATACCTGGAGTATGGTTAGCATCTTTTAAGTTTCCTGAGAAAACAATCTAGTTTAATAACTTACCAATGAATTATAAAACCATGGATTGAATTCCAAGCCACACCAGGGGCTGATGGTGGTCGTGAGTGAGTTTCCCATATCTGCAGCCGCGAATTCTCCCTGTTTTGATAAATGGCCGGTACGGGCATTGAGCACCGGGAGAGAAGCAACAC
This sequence comes from Ciborinia camelliae, assembly GCA_025890175.1. Taxonomy (NCBI): domain Eukaryota; kingdom Fungi; phylum Ascomycota; class Leotiomycetes; order Helotiales; family Sclerotiniaceae; genus Ciborinia; species Ciborinia camelliae. The sequence goes on from JANPYM010000001.1 coordinate 3,632,135, forward strand.
TATTATCTGCAAGAACATGTTAACCAGGAAAAAGAAATTAGAAGAAGACTTACTGTTGGTATCACCTCGGGTGGTGATATAAGGTATCTTATGAACTGTATGATTGATGACGATCTAGAGCGAGAGCTTTGACATCGCCATACCGGTTCCTCCATCCTTGTTTGTAGTTAGAATCAAGCACAATGATTGAAGTTATCAAATTGGAGATATGATACACACCTTTGAGAGTAAAAAATATATAAAGAAGACTGCAGGTGCGCGATCATGCCCAGTTCAGTTGATGATGTTGTAAAAGGAATTGAAGGGCGAACTGGTCGCGAGTTTTTCGAGAACTGCTCCCAGATGAGGCTGTACGAGAATATGTTGGCCGTTCCCTTCAGGTTAGAGATAACCTTTTGGGTCAGCATCTGCCGGTCTTTCAAATGCAGAGGTCGAACCCTAGATTGAGAATTCTGGGCCAGGGTTCGACCTCTGCTTTGAAGAGGCCAGAAAGATTGCTGCTGTTCCTCAAGGGGTGGCTGCAGCAGCCTTGAAAGAAGTCAGCAAAATATTCCAATGAGAAGATAGTAGAGAGCATAGTTGAGGTTTTATATACCGAGATTCTGACCGGCGATCAGCCAGTCCGCCCAGTTAGTCTGGGGCCGCAGCAGCAGCCTGGAAAGAAGTCAGCAAAATATTTACATGGGTAGAGAGCGAAGAGAAGAGTGGAGGTCTTTACATACCAATATTCTGATTGACGATCTGCCAGCCCACCCTTGAGCGCTGTGGAACAGCGTACCAATTAGGGTAGGGGGTGGACTGGCAGATCATCATCAGTATGCACTGGTACAGCATATTGCCCGGGTGAGCGAAAGGAGCTTTGTTCTGGTCCAGCTACATAAAAGGGATCAGTAAACTAAGTCCAGTCCATTAATGGAGTCTAAAGCACCTCGATGGAGAGGATAGATAGATCAGTGTTGGATGATTTGACTCCACATGAGAATCAGAACTGGACCATGAAACTCCATTATTTCAAGTTGAATTGGGAATCAAAGGCTTTGATCCAAGGAGAGCAACTTACAGAATTGCCCACAGAGGTATTTCCTCAAAGGACTATTGACAGGTTGTGATTGTTTTTGGTTTTTACATAAAAATACATTATTCGATCTTGAAGTTCTTGAAGTGGGTATAAAGATGAAAAAGAGAGGAGGAAAAGGTTTAAGCTGAGAGCACACAACGGTAACCACAAAACAGGATTTTCAAGCTTGTTTGAAATTAGGGCTCGGATCTTGTTGAAAGCCGAAAGGCCGGAGAGTGGACTAGAGGAGTCCTCATTCCGGATTGCTTTCAGATGGTGTATTCACTTTAGACAAAATCAAGAGGGCCGAGGTTTCTAGTCTTTCACATGGGTAAGAACTTGGAAATCGGAAATTGAGGCTTCAGAGATAGATAGATATTTGTAAAAGATTGAACTGACTGGTTGAATACTGAAATTAGACTGGGAAAGTGGTATTATGATGAGTGAGGGGTTTTATCTGGAGCTTTCCAAGGTTATCAGTTACCCAGGTACTATTGACTTTCCTCCTTGACACTTCAATTTTCTTCTCTTCCAAACTTTGAGCAGTTCCTGGGGGGAAGAGGTTGAGAAAGGAGGTAGTTGTATTTCTTATGGAAAAGCCAATAATTATCCAAAGAAACATATCTTCTTCAACCTCTTCCTCTGTCAAAAAATAACAAACTGGTACATCACGCTCCCAATCATACTTCTGCTCCCACTTCTCCCCTCCACACCCACATTTCTTACTTCACCTCTCTCAATATCCAGCTCCCTTGATCGTTAACACATATCACGTTAACTAACATGAACTCTTATCAGTTAGCCACTCTGTCACGACGCAAAATCTTTTTAAAAAAGCTAACCACCACCATGATACATGGGAATGCTCTCGGTAGGAGCAAGTTTGAATTGATAGCTGAATCCAATCAGAAGCACCAATTCAAGCTTTCTCTTACCAGAATGTTCCCATGATCATGGTGGTGGTGTGTGCTGGGGTGCGGCCAACACACGGGTAAGTTCCTCTTTCATTCATATCAGTCCTTGAAAAATGTTGCCATGGAATCTGGCAGAGGACATTTCAACGATCTGTAAATTTTTAGGCAAGGCATCATGTCTCTTTTCCAACCCGGTCTCGACCGTTCAGATCTGGTTATACCACCGAATCTTGAACATTCATAGCTTTGAGTGAACTGATACTAATTTCCCTTGAAGAGCAGTAACAATCTACTTCGTAGCACTCTGCTAGAAGCACATCTTCACAGCCTCTGCGAGTATGGTCTCGAGTTTAAAACAAAATCACCGCAACTGACTTCATGCCAGTGGAACTTGGACGAGGGGCGCAAAGGCGGCTAAGAGGAAGCAAGATCCTGTCACAACGCGGCGCTCAGTTAGATTGTTCATGAAGGATCAAGCTGGCAGCAGATAGTAAGCTACTCTTTTACTACTCTAGACAAGAAGGTTTATACCATCAAGGTATAACCTGATTCATTGTACTGACACCTTCGTCGGTCGTGGGTGTCAATGCAAAGAAGCAGGACCTTCTCTGCCTGCCCACTCCCTTGACTCAATGCCTAATCCGTTCTCCCATACCTCGACTCAACCCTCACCACCACCAACGCACCATCACAAGCTTCTTCTAGACTTGAAGTTGCAGCTGGAAATACCATGTCTGACTCCAAGATTAAGGGTTTCAGAGTTTCACAGAAGAAATATACCCCTCGCAGTCCTAAGCATGACGGTAAAAGGCCAGGACAGAAGAATTCGACAATCTCTCTGTCTCGCAAAGCCTGCAAGACTGGATGGAGACTAGGGTTGTCAATATAATCACCGCAATCCGAGAGAGAACTCTCCATCCATTCGGGGCTTTGTGTTGAGTTGACCCCAAGTACTTTATACAACTGACATGATATTGGAGTCCGTATCTTGATCGAGTATTGCTGTATTCAATGGCATCTTCACTTGGCAAACTCCTGATGGTATCAGGTATGCTACTTTCCCCCCGTTCTTCTATAACAACTACTAACAGATAATCTTAGACAAGAAGATTCATACCATCATGGTTTCCGTCCGTCCGTTCTTCTTTGATTGGGTACGTACTTGGGTAGCTTGCCATTACTATCATAATTTTTTGCCGTCCCGAATTTCCTCGAAACACTTTACTTACACATCAATCAACAGTTGAGATCTGATTCGCCAGCAAATAGAGGAGGGACTACTCTAACATCCATGACTGATATACCTGTTATCCTCCATATCCATTTGATTCTTGATACTTTCGCTTCCTTCCTTGTGGGAGTGAAAATACCAAGAATCACTGCAGAACTCCCTGCCTGTCTCCCGTGGTTCCAAACGGTCCTCAGCATGGCTGTAACAGGCTAGGTAGCATTGTTCTTGCTCGTCACCTCTGAACAATAAATTCCAAATGATCCAATTCGAAAAATAAACCAACCCATCATCCTCTAACACCACGCCAAGAACAACCCTCTTCCCTCCTCTCCTCCAACCATCAACTCACAACCAAAGCAGTCAGTCCTAAGCAAGACAGTAAACTGCGGCTGCCTCACTGCGAGCCCCAAACTGTGGCCCCTTAGTAAGAGTATCTACAGTTTCTATTTCCTCTCCTCTCCTCTCTTATATCTTTTAAAGATAGGTACCTAGGCACTCGAAGGATACTCGACACTTCGGTGTCGATATCTAGGAAAGAAGGATGATGAGTGTTAAGATATAGGAGAGGAGAGGAGATGAACACTGTAGATATCTTACTAAGGGGGAGTGGGGGTTGGGTGGGGGAGAGGTTTGGGTGATGGTGGATGGATGAATAAATAAAATGTTTAACAAAAAAGTGTACAATGTTCCCTCCCTCCCAACGTGACTATATACCATACACTGTAGCAAACTTTGCATCCCATCTCAACATACATCAGTGATTCATACATACCTACATACCTTATATATATATGAAATTCCCAAAATACTTCCTTCCATCCATTCATCCATATAACCTACCTATTAAGAATCCTCAACATTTGACCTTCCAATTCCACTTCCCCAAACATAAATCTCAACTCATCCATCTATTCATCCACCAAACATTAGGTAATCAAGTAGGTAACTTTTGTCCGTCTTGATCGGGTTTTTATCCGAACTCTCGAACTTTCGGGCGGGATGATACCTAGGTATTATATGTACCGATTACCGTGTGTAATATAATGTAATATAATGATAGGGTGTTAGAGTGGGAAGTTAATTATATAGGTAGATACATATAAATGCATCAAAAGAAAAGCAAAAGGAAAACAAAAAGGAAGAGAAAAATGATATCAAAATGGAATGTTGTATTCGATACCTATTACCTAGGTACCTACCATCAGGACACTCATCTCACCTCCATCTTCAACCCCATCCTTTCCTCCCCTTCCCCCTCCCTGCCACCCCAAAAACGTCTATTAGATTTCATAAGATCGACACTAACATGACAACATTATGTACCTAAGGTTAACCTTCCCCATAACCCAACCCAACCCATTATAATTTCGCACGTGACAATCCTAATCCCAGCCCACATCCAGTCCCAGTCCAAGTGCAGATGCAGATGCCAAATCCCAGTCCCAATCCCAATCCCAGTCCCAGTGCAGATGAGATGCGATTCCCCAGTAGCATGATGAGTATGAACACCACATACATACATGCAAGAAAGAGACACGAGACCAGTTTGTACCGCACGATGCACGATGCACGATGCATACCTATATAGGTAAATACACCCCAGCATATATACTACCTCCACTTCCACATTCATCAAGCCACTATCTAAGTAAGGATTAGGGATTATGGATTAATCGCCAAAGCGGAATGAGGGGGGTGTTGTTCCCCGGGATATATTTAGGGGGTGAGGGATGGGATGATGGGGAGGGTGAATGATGATAGGGAGGGGTGATGGATGATGGATTGGTTAGTTGGAGTTTGGGGGGATTGATTGATTGATTGATAGGTAGGAAGTAGGAGGTAGGAGGTAAAGTATATAATGCAGATTAGTAATTGGTTAGTAATTGGCTAGTAAGGTAAAGCAAGAGGATGTAGATAAGAAATTGCGTTTGTAAGATGAGAAGAATTAGCCAAGTATATTTGTGATTTTATATCAATTTGGGGGATTTATTATATACCTACCTAGATACCTACCTAACTACCTACCTATAGAGATGAGATTAGGTTAGAGACCCCGAGAAGGGAAATGTACTAAAGTCCCTAGGGAGAAGACTCGAAAAAGAAAAGAAGGGGGAAGAGAGAGGAGAGGAGTAGTGAAGAAGTGAGTAATTTGATGAAATATAAAATCATTGCTATTAACATCATTAGTGTTGATATACAATAGTTCTATATACACTAGCTTAGTCATCGAGCTAAGTTATATGGAATCTCCGATTCCATAGAACTTAGCTCATTACACAATAATATAATGATTAATAATTAGTCTATCTATGTAATAGAGCAAGTATTTCGAATTGAACTAGAGTATAAAATAAAAGTAAGTATTTACTCTAGGCGGATAGATTTCTATAATAACCTACCTACCTACCTATATATCATCTATCTACCTAGATATTCTATACATACATACACATATCGATATACCTCTACATCTCTAGTGCTGCCCCCAAAAACAGGGGCCCTCCTCGAAGACCTTTGGAAGTTGAATGAAACGGATATTCATATCATTTATGTTTTCATTTCAGCCATATCGTGTAAGGTAAGCTCTAACGTGTTTATTTTAGATATTTATCTGTAAGTAGGTATTTATTTATTACTACTCCATTCTGTATATACAATACCTACAACCAATTTATCAACCTACCATCCATCTACCTGCCATCCATCTACCTACCAACCCACCAACCTCCCAATTCAATCCGATCTAATCTGATCTGCTGACTACTTTACCTTTAACCCTACCCTACCTTACATCCCTAATATAGGTATACTCTATTGTGGTGCAGATGGGCGCTCCTCTCCGTATTTGTCGTATGCATTAGAGGAGTAGAATACCTAGGTAGGTTGAGTTTCTTAGCTTATGTATGGTATGGTATATATATGCGGTATGTAGGTATGTATGGTAGGTGGATGTGTTATGTATGTATGATATGGTGTATTGTTTCCCAAAAACGGATATATATGTATGACGGGTAGATATGTAGTATGTATGAAGAGGTTGGTATAATATGATATAATATGATTTGATATGATATGATTTCTGGGGTATGGGGTTTGGGGTTTGGAGGGGGTGTATTTGTATTTAGGGTGTGATGGTGATGGTGGGTGTGGTGCGGGAACTAAGATAATAAACTAAGCAAAGCAAAATGGGTAAATTAAAGGTTACTTGAATAGAGGGAGAAGGAAGGAAGAAAGAAGAAAAGGAAGAAAACAGAAGGAAAGCTAGTTGGTTGGTTGGTTGGTTGGTTGCCAGGGAATCGTATAGATGCATCCATGAATTAATATAATATAGACAGTATAGTTAGTTTCCATGGTTGGGTATGTAATGTAATGTATGCAATATGCAAAGAGTATGTATGAATGGTATGGTAAGATGTTGTGGAAGGAGAGATTTCTGGGCATGATGAGGGATGGTTGGGTTGGATTTTGTGTGGATGGTAATGTGCGGATGGTAATGAATGATCGAAGGTGGTAATTGGTACGAAAGGAAAGGAAAGAGAAGGGAAGGGAAGGGAGTAAATAAATTATATACTGCACCTAGGGAGGTACTGGGTAAGCATTGAGAGAAAGGTGTGTAGGATGACGATGATGATGATGATGATGGTGGTGATTTTGAACGGGTTCAGTAGGTAGCTTTATCGTTACTCAGATTGTATATATGCATATATGGATGCTTATAGAAATAAATAAACAAACAAATCTTCTTGTAATATACCTAGGTACCTAAACATAACATGACCTGACACGGCATGAAGTACCGATATATAGTAAATAACTTTATATATATACCAACCAATGGATAAAGTATTCCTAGGAAACATCGATTGGTTGCTACAGTAGCTACCTACCATCTATCTATATAGCTGCAGAAGAAATTAGGTAGGTAGCGATATTGAATAAATCAATCAGCCGGACCTCCCTCCCTGTTAAAGTGATTCGGGGGTGCACACATCACATAGATGAGAGGTAAGGTAGGTAAGGTAAGAAGCTTGAATGAGAATTGCTAAGATCTGATTTGTTTGTTTATATGTATGTTATTATGGCGGAAATGTATGTAAGGTAAGGTAAGGTAAGCTGTGCAGGTAGGTAGGTAGGAAGGTAGGTGAGATGGATTGTAAGATTATCTTGTGAGGCGAATGGAATCTAGTGTATGATTTATATATATAAGATAGCTAGGTGCGGCGTAAAGAAAAGATGATACCTAGGTGTGATTTGGGGGTTATAAATATATGAATGCCTACCTAGGTAGATATGAATATCTCTAGATTAAGATCAAGAGTCCAAACTATAGGGGGGGATAAATAACTCAGTCCCTCGCCCCTCACCCGTCACCCGTCACTCGTCACTCGTCACCACATTAAACAAGTTAAACAACGGAGCTGGCCGAAAAGCAAAACCAAACAAATAGATGAAGGGGATAGATAGATAGATATGGTATCATTTAACATAACACCATGACACCAGCCAACATCATGATATATATAATAGTGCAATAAAGCATATGTCAAGAAAAAGAGACACTGGCTGGCATCAATGGGCCACGAAACGAATTGCAGATGACTGATGAAGAAATGAAAGTTAAGGAAAACAAAACCAAAACCAAAACCAATGTTGTATTAGGTACCTAGGTTAGGTATGGGAAGTTATTAATTTGGATGATGATGAGTGGACAGACAAGTTAGGTTATATGGATATGTGTATATGCAAGAGAAGAGAAGAGAAGAGAAACAATTTTGATTCGATTCAATTCAATTCGTTGGATTCCTTTCGATTTTCGGGATTCCTTTTCATACCTTCCAATGAATGGTTGATTGATACACCTACATACTGTTGTGTACTCCAGCGGTACCTCCGGATGTAGGTAGGTAAATAACCATAGTTCATTGTCGGTTGTGATGCGATGCGGGGGTGGGTAGATGGATGTTGTTGTTATCTGATTTGATTATAGATATCTAGGTCGGTTCTGAAGAGTAATAAATACGGTAGATACTGTATGTAAAATTGGTAGTTTAATCAATTGTTTGTTCAATAGTTTATGTTTATCACGAGTTACGCACAACCTACAGTATGTACCTAGTACCTAGTGTTCAGTAGTCAAAAGTAGGTATATGTTACTGTATATCATCTGCATCTGTCTCTCCGCATATATGGATATCCATATAGATAGTTACTACCTAGGTCCTTCTCGAAGACAAGACAAGATATGTACGGAGTAGAGTGTATTTATTTTACTTCATGCAATAGCTGAGTTGAATATGCTTGGATGAAACGATAAACGTTGTTGCCATCAGGGGATAGGCAATTGCCGAAGTATTTAGGCCCGTATGATAGGTATGATGAATATGCATGAGATACCAAGGTACGGTACCTAGGTAGGTAGCATTCGAGACGAGAAAGTATCGGAGGTTTTTTTGAGGTTATTCATATTCGTTTCTTGTTACTTTCTCTAATGTTTATTGTGTTGAAATAGAATGAACTACTATCTATCGTACTGTATTGAACAAATGTTTCTGATATGAATTCCATAAACAATCCATAGGTACTCATACTCATACCGGTATTCATATTCCATATATATCAAACACCAATGGCACAATAGCCAAACTTAAATAGAAATCCAACCCCCAACTTGTCGAGTAGAAATGTATGCATGGCCAAATATATCTTCTCGTAAGTGGTAACCTACGTCCAGCTACTCCTCCCATACAGGAGTATACCCAGGTAGAGCATGTTAATTTGTCTCTTTTAAGTTCCTCTGAATCTCATTGCCCTCGTGCCCCCCAATAGTCAAATGGTGAATTAGTCAAATAGTTAAATTCCTTTGTTCGATTTTCGTTTCCTAAAATCATTCCTTCATTCCTTCGTTTTGATTTGTTATCCAAAAAGTATCTTCTTCAATTTAATTGGTTCTTCCCCTCATCTAGGAATAATACTCCACTCACATCATACCAATTCTCAAACGATATGACTTGAAACCGCTGGAGCTGGTAAGGAATCAATCAAATCACATCAAATCAAATCAGGACGGAGTACGGAATACGGAATACGGAATATTATAGGTTATGCGAGTTCAATCAAAAACATTAAGGGAACCACCTGGAGAGAATACCTACCTAGACTTCGCCATTACTCACTTGACGGTCAAAAGAGAAAAAAAAGTAATCAGGACAAGAGAAACAACATTCGATCTCACTCCCGAAAATAACCTCTTGTATCACGATAACTTCACATTCCTGTGAGAATTTGGTGAACCTCTTCTACCCGCAATTGTTGTTTTTTTTTTACTTATTTGACTGGCAATTTCGATTCAGAATCGAGTCTCTGGCTGTCACGACTCACTTCAAAAATATACTCAAACCCGTTTCAATCGCCCTAAAGAGAAGAGTCCAAGACTAAGACTAAGACTTTTGATTAGTCTTGAGTTCAGTTGGGGTGAATAATAAGCAATCAGTCCCATACCTACACTTATTATCACATTACTCCCACTCCTACTCCTCCTCCCACTCCTTTTCTACTCCTACGCCGTACTAGGTAAGCAATCTTCAGATCTTCAATTAAGAACCTTCCAAGCTTCCAAGTTTCCTTCGTAAAAAGTAAAAAGGTACCTGAGGTTGAGATATTTTGAGGTTGTTCCTAGTCCTACCTAGGTATTCAGTCAGAAATCATCCCTCCCACCTGGGCAATCACATCCACATCCACATTACATTACACTCCACTCACTCAAACGGAATTAGCTCGTTCTGCCGTATATCGATAGACACACCAGACAATTTTGTCCCCCAACAACGAACGACCACGGTGTTTCCCGAATCCTTCCAACCAAAAATATTCAAACGACAAATTCATAGAAAGAGACATCCATATCAAGTATTATGATGTCTTCTTTCTCTATTATTTGCTAGCTAGGTTCATTCCTCGCGGTCGAGTCGACTGTTTTTCCCCTCCACATTTCGAAACTTGCGAAGACACGATAACAACCCGATTATCACCAACGAAGACGCGTACCACATCAATGATTTGATTGAAGAGTCTCTGGGCAACATACAAATAGTCAATGTTGACGCAAAGGATCGATTCTTAGGAATCTCAATTTATAAGATAGACAATCAAGATGGAGGGGGATCAGAACATGTTAGCACCACCTGCTGTATCGCATCTGCGCGCAGAGGCCGGTATGATGGAACGATCACTCAGTGCGGATATTCGAGAAGAACGAGAAGATCTCAGACAAGCAGCAGAAGAAACTCTTAATGTCATCGTTGATCTGAGCATGGATGGCACAATAAACTGGGTCAGCCCCTCATGGACGGATGTTATCGGTACACCATTGGATTCTGTTCAAGGCAAACCAATTGCGGATATTTTGATTGGGGAGAATGACAAGAGGGTATTTGCAGATACTGTAGAGGAAATGAGGAAGGATGATTCTCGCAGTTACATTATACGTTTCACAATTCAGTTGGGACCGACTTCAAGATTGTTACCACTGGAAATTTTGGAAGATGTCAAAGAAGGTGAAGGAGAAGGTGCAGCGGCAACTTCACAGCCGGAACCTGCTACAATTGATCTAGAAGGACAAGGGATCATGGTACATGATCGAGGATCCGAATCAGATAGTCATGTAGGTTTGATGGCCTTTCTCAAAAATTGCCTACTAATTTTATGCAGACAATGTGGATGATTAGACCATGGGTAGCGCCACGAGAAATTCAAATCGACCTCGCCCCCGTTATAGTCGAATCTCTGGGATTAGGAGCACAAATTCTTGCGAGTTATCTTACTACGGTGGCAGAACATGGCCTTGAAGATCCAGCAAATCATGCCCCGCCATTACCACTCCTCTGCCGAATCTGCGAACGTCAAATTCCTCCTTGGTGGTTCGAAAAACATTCAGAGTTATGTCTCCAAGAACATAAAGCTGAGATGGAAGTACAAATGTGCCAAGATAACTTGACGGAACATCGTCATGCTATTGTCAGAGTTTTGGATGCGTTAGAAGCTCGTCAGGCTCGACCGAGTACGGGAGAACAACCGGTGATGCCAACTCCACCTCAGGCTGAATACAAAGGATTGCCGATTGGTGCCAACTCAACTGCGTCTTCCGGTACAGCTTCTCCCGGAACACCTACATCAGGTAGATCCCGATCAAGGTCTACTTCAGGATTCGGTCATGCAAGAGGACGATCATTTGCTCAAAGGCGACCTCATGCTCGAATTGTCGAACTGCTACTGGATCTCTGTGATACAGCCATGGAAATTAACACACCCGCAATCAAAGAGCCATCCCCTCAAGCTCCTGGAGAGTTTCGTACACAGTCTCCTCAATCGGAATCTCGCATATCTCAAGTTATGCAATGGCAATCACCGAATTTGAACGCGGTTGATCAAGAAGGTTTATCATTGTTATGTACAGATAGTGAGGCCGTTGCTCGTGCAAAGGTTGAAGCCGTCATTCGTCATCGTAGAATCATCGAATACTCAGAACGCATTCGAATGGAATTTTCGGCCATTGTACAAGATTGTATTGATGAGGCTATTAATAAAGCAGGTAGACTTGCAGCTGGTCAACTTAGTGATTCGACCGAGGAACCTGAAGAAACCACTGCAGCCATCGAGGAAGGATTTTTCGCTGGTTCTTTCGATGGCCCTTCGTCACTTGCTGTAGCACTTCGAGCTGCAGAACTTGGAACGGGTACAGTGCATGAAGGTCGCCGATTATCATCCGCTGCCATTTCCTCTACCAGGTCTAGCAGTCCTAAGGAATGTCCGACCCCTCGGTCACACCAAGGTGCTTTAAGTAGCATACTAGGACAATCCCGGGAATCAAGAAGAGAATCTATCTTTTTCGAAAGTGATACGGGTGCTGAGAGTGATGGAAGTGTCAGATCGTCATCGGTCATGGGGCGTCCGCCAAGAACAGAATCACCAGTTTCAGAATTCGGGGATCTTCGGCGGCATGCAAGCTCCCGACAACAAAATAGGCGAAGTATGGTTCTCGCCACCGGTACACTTTCACCCCGAAGACAAGAGTCTCCCGTTCGGATGCCACCTCCATCTTCCCCATTGAGAATTTCCAAACCACGTATTTTGCCGATCGCCCACGAGGGTGTTGTTTCTCCAACTGTATCGCCGATGCTTCCCGGAAGCGAGTTCAGCTCACCCGCACTAGTCCCGTCACACCATCGACGTCAGTCCTCGGCTGCTGGATCAGATGCAAGACCACCACCATCACCTCGTTTAAATTCTGTTAATGCACCACAAGCACGTGCTGTACCACCGTCGATCAAAGATTTCGAGATCATTAAACCCATCAGTAAAGGTGCATTTGGTAGTGTTTATCTATCGAAGAAAAAGTCTACTGGTGACTACTATGCTATCAAAGTACTCAAGAAAGCTGACATGGTTGCCAAGAATCAAGTCACAAACGTTAAGGCTGAACGTGCTATCATGATGTGGCAAGGTGAGAGTGACTTTGTCGCCAAGCTCTATTGGACTTTTTCAAGCAAGGACTATCTTTATCTTGTGATGGAATATCTTAATGGTGGCGATTGTGCATCTCTCATCAAAGTTCTCGGGGGTCTCTCTGAAGACTGGGCGAAGAAATATCTTGGTGAGGTGATTCTTGGTGTTGAACATCTTCACAGTCGTGGGATTGTACATCGTGATTTAAAACCCGACAATCTTCTCATCGATCAAAAGGGTCATCTCAAATTAACTGATTTTGGTCTATCTAGAATGGGTTTGATTGGTCGTCAAAAGCGTGTATTGAGTAGCACAGCAAATGAGTCGGCTCCAGATCTACTCAAACAAGGTCCTTTTGCTAGAGCCACTTCCATGAGTTCTTCTCGTGCTTCATCATTTGATTTCCAGGGACATCATTCACCTGGCTCGACACCTCAAATGGCCCCGGATGTTGCAGGTAGTTTGGGAACACCTTCATACTTCAATTTGAGTCGAGAAAATACTGTCAACAAGGATTCGCGACGAAAGTCCAGTCACAGGAGTGATAGCGGTGGCAGTGATGCACTATCGTCCATGTTCAACACCTTTTCTTTGAACGAGTCTCAAAATCAACAAGCCCTCAATCAAAGGAGAACTCCTATCGAGGAATTGAGCGAAAATGAGGCTACTGCATCACCAGACTTATGTCTCCAACCAGTCACGACTCACAGCTCAGATGCCAGGCATAGTACACCACCACAAACAGGCACAGGTATGATGCCACCCCCGATGGCTCTTTTCGACCCTGATGACAGTAATCGTCGATTCGTTGGTACACCTGATTATCTTGCTCCTGAAACTGTAAATGGTCTTGGCCAAGATGAAATGAGTGATTGGTGGTCTGTTGGATGTATAATGTTTGAGTTTCTTTATGGTTACCCACCTTTCCATGCCGGCACACCGGATGAAGTTTTCGAAAATATTCTGGCTCGACGAATCTCATGGCCGGATGAAGGCGATTATGATGTCTCGGATGATGCCAAGGATCTCATGAATAAACTTCTTTGCGTAGATCCACAGCAGCGGCTTGGGGCTAATAAAGAAGAGAAGTTCGCTACTGGAGGTGATGAGATTCGAAATCATCCATGGTTTGAAGGCACCCAATGGGATAAACTTCTTGAAGACGAAGCACAGTTTGTCCCTGCGCCAGAAAATCCTGAAGATACCGAGTATTTTGATGCGAGAGGAGCTACGTTACAATCTTTTGCGGAAGAGATGGAGGATCAAGCATCAACTCAACATACCACCCCTGGTACCGAGTATCCTGAACGTCCTCATGATGCTTTGTCTCGAGTTCGTAGTCAAGTCAATAATGTCAAACGCAATTTGATGCCATTACACATTCCACCCCACGTTCGAGATATGAAGAGCAGACGACTCAGCGAGCCTGTTGTAGCAGATGATTTTGGCAACTTTGCTTTCAAAAATTTACCAGTTCTTGAAAAGGCAAACAAGGATGTCATTCAGAAATTACGACAGGAAGCCATGGCCGCTCAAAGTAAGCCAACTGTCAGTCCTGGCGGTGCTAATAATGTAGTTTCGTCTCCAGCTGCTTTGGAAGGAAGTCCGGTCTTGCCAATGCCAATGCCGATGCCTATTCAACGAACTCTGTCAAATGCTAAAGCTAATGTTCGACCTTCATCTCCTTCTGGATTAAGTCAAGCAAATTCTTCTCCAAGTAGGGCTTCACAACCTTCATCACCTTTGCTTGTCTCATTTACTGCAGGTCAAAACAATGACGCTAGACGCAAAACTTCGAGCAATTCTTCGAGCTTATCACAGCAGTCGAGCAATAATCTTGCACCACCCGCCAGTTTCATTGATGGACCTCGAACATCCCCTGGTCTTCATAAAACTGCTAGTTCTGCAGCTTCATCGCCTATCAAGGCACGTGGATCAGGACCTCCACCACTTTCATTATCGTCACCAGGGAAAGCACCACCTTCCACTCCACGACAAGGCAGCGGTAATTCATCGTCCTCGAGAGCTCGCTCACAAACAGTTGGATCGCAAGAAGGAAGTCCTTTACCAACTGAATTATTATCGCATCGTAAACGACGAAGTCAGGTATTCGACATGTCGCCCTCGTCTTCGGATAACGAGGGAGAAAAGGCCAATGCATTGCTTCGTGTTCAACGTCGTCGTCAAAGCTCAAGACGGATGTCTCAGATTCATTTATCTGATGGCCCTGCTTTTAGACCTTTGGATGTACTGATCTGTGAGGATCATCCAGTATCAAGAATGGTCATGGAGAAATTGTTGGAAAAGTTACGGTGTCGTACAGTTACTGTCTCTAATGGTGCTGACGCAATGAGATATGCCATTAGTGATATTAAATTCGATATCATCATGATGGAATTCAAATTGCCTCAAATTAATGGTGCAGATGTGGCTCGAATGATTCGCGAGACCAAGAATGCCAACTCTCAAACTCCTATAGTTGCCATCACTGGGTACTTGAAAGAACTCCAAGCACCTCATCAATTTGATGCTCTGATTGAAAAGCCACCGACGGCTTCGAAGCTTACCGAAGTCCTTTGTAGATTATGTCAATGGAAAGAACCCATATCTAGTTTGAACTTTTCTCCAGCATATCCTCCACCATCTGGTCTACGCCAGGAGAGTTTACGTCTGGAGGATAGTCCAACATCGACTTCATCTGGTTATCCACATTTGGCATCTGATAGCTTCAGAGGATCAAGTCGTGAAGATTCTATCAACTCAAGCCATTTTGAAGATACCGAGGCTTTTCCAAGTGACGATATTCCTGTTGTCATTAATAGGAGACCTACAGGTGATTGGGATGAGACTGGACTGGGGATCAGTAATGAAATTCATATTATGGAGGCCAATGAATTACCAAAACTCCCACCACCTAATCTTCATCATAAAAGTTCTTCTCCGGCGCGATTGGAACACCGTCGAAATCTCTCCCGCCAACGATCATCTGAGAAGATGAAGGCGAAACGAGAAAATTTGGAGAAACATCGGCATGAGTGTGGTGAATCTGGTGATGATGAGGATGAAGTTTTAGGTGATGTTGCTGTACGAGAAAAGACTAGTCCAAAAGTTTCCACTTCTCCAAAGACACATCGTGGTTCTAAACTTGGAATAGAAATGATGCGCACGAATAGTCGTGGTAGTGTTGTTTCAGGGACGGAAATGTTAAGTTCTGACTCGATTGAGCCACCTCCTACCGTTACCGAAGAGGCAATTGTTTTATCACCAAGATCAGAAATGCCTCCGGCGTCGGAGATCTCAGGCGCTACTTCAACACCTCCAGAGCTATTTGAGGGTCATGATGATAATGAGGTTGATTTATTCAAAACGCCGAAACAATCACAATCACAATCTTTATTCCTAGGCGATGAAGAACCAACTCCTCGTCCTACTTCCAAGTCATCACATGCAGGTGGAAGTGAGGAGGATTATCTTAATGTCATTAAAGACTTCAAGAATCTGAATGTCATAAAAGAATCCAAGAAAGATCAATGAAAGTCTAGTAGTATCCATACTTAGGCTACTATTCCGAATCCAACTCAACTCCCACGAAATTATTTTTCTTTTCAATGTCATATTATTTGCCTTGAACGGGCACACACATTAAAGTTCACACGCAACTTTTTCCTCTCGCTTTTTTTACTTTGTTTATTCTATTTGAAGCTGACGAGCTTCTTGCTTCATTGGAATTTTTTGACACCTTTTTTACAGTAACTGAAATCATGAGTTGAGCGTGGGCGTTTTTGGGGATGGGATGTGATGCGATGTGATGGAATGCGATGGGATGGGATGGGATGGGATTGGGGGAATCATGCATGCATGCATATTATAGGGCGTTTTTGTCTTTGGTATGGTAGGTAGCTTTTTTGTTACGGACTGGACTCACAGAACATATCCTGATTTGTGGATTGTTGTTGTTGTTGTTTTTTTTTGTTGTGGATGGGGATGCGGATGGGGATGCGGATGAGGGTGGGGATGCGGATGAGGGTGGGGATGAGGATGGGGATGGATGGGGATGGATGGGGGTTGGTGATTGGGAAGGTGGCGAGGGGGAAGGGCGGTAGGAGGACCTGGGGGTGGGATGTGGATGGGGAGGGGGAGGTGGACCTTGGAGATGGGGATGAAGATGAAGATGATAGCTAGTGATTACACTTGAGTAACATATGAATACAAAGCCTTAAGGGTAGAATGAATAAGGAACGTTGCTACTATCTTATCTGTCTGTCTATCTGTCTGTCTATCTGTCTATCTGCCTGTCTGTGGTGCCTGTCTGTGATGCCTGTCTGTGATGCCTGTCTGTGATGTCTATTATGTTGCATATTTCCTTTTCTTTTCTTTCCTGGAATTAGCCGTTGAATATGAAAAAAGTATCCATAAATGAAAGTCGAGGAACATTAAGATTGAGGCATGCAAGATCTTTTAACACCACCTCGAAATTCTAATCATCAATCCACCGTACAACCACTATCCCCTCACGGTGACCAACCAAGGGATGAGCTCCTGAAAGGGTTTCTAGGTTCCATGTTCCGATTCCAGATCCAGATGATATCAAGTTTGATGTGCCAATACCTACGCTATAACTGACACGCCTCATCTCTCCACTTTCCCACCAGGATTGAAATGAAGATATACTCTTCCATCAACAATATCCTTACGCTTGAACACTTTCTTCGTTGATCCTTCAACTCGAATCGATCGTCTTTAGAAGACATATTTCTCATGCAATACTCCATGATACGAATGATTCACACTTTCCAAGTCAAATTGTAAGGTCGGGCGGGCAGGCGGGCGGGCAGTTCTGGTAATCATTTAGAATATATATAAGGTTGATACTGGAGTTAAGAGGCGTGAGGCCTGAGCTGCCAGCTTTTATCATGGATTACGGTATTAGATGGGCTTTAAATCGGGTTCTAGGCCGTGGTTTCTAGGTGTATAAGATGGTTTGAGGGTCGTGGTTGTAGGTGTGGAAGGGTTGATTTATTATCAAATGTACGATCCTGAGGCTTTATATACTATGTAGTCGCACCTACCATATTGATCCCTAACAATGGCATGAAGTAGGCATTTTAACTTGAATTCCAATATTTCAATATACGTTTAGTAGGTTTTCAAAATACGGTTTTTATCTAATACCTACGAAGGTTTAATTCCGCTCCCCCTTTATACGTACAAGCTCCTGTACTAAGGGCTTCATGCGTGCCACCGTCATACTACCGTACACTAACGCAAACTCTGATGGAAAATAAAATTCTTCTCTTGTTCATCTTTAGATAGTCGACTTGAGTCATAAGTATCTTTATTGATAGTATCACCCGGGTTACGATAAACGCGTTGATGAAGAATGGTAGTCCATATTTTACGCATAGATTATTGATGATTTTCTAAGGTTGGAAACCGAGGGTGCTCAACACACCTATCGGATGATCACGTGGCACATTCACCTATATCCCAACAGTTTTTTTTTTCCTAAGTAGAATACGATGATGATTCTCTCAGCTTCCTTGATCGTGAATTGAAGGCGCTAGACCTCGAGTTGAAGAAATTTTATGAGAATGAAGGGGTTGAAATTTAAGCGAGTTTTAGAATGTTGTAAGAGGCAGCTCCAGCATTTGCAATATCTTAAGCTGTACTACGACTGAATTCAATTCTCACATAAAGAGGGTGAATCGGGTTCAATATTTCCAAGCTGCAAAATTTTGACCCGTTCCTCCTTGCAATTGGCCAACTCATTATTTCCACTTCGCTATCAATTTTTATCCAGAGAATGAAACAAAAGCTTTAGCGTTAACACGAATAATGACATCCTCATACCAACTTAGTCCTTCGCCAATCCTTCTCCTCCCTGCCCCAGCTCTACAAAATATTGATCAAGTCTTCTGGTTTTCGAGATCTACCACTGTAACTTGGCCAACTTGTACGCGAAAGCAATTGATTCTCTCGGGCTGATTGATACTCGGACTATAAGAGAAGGGAAAAGAGAAAGCTTTGTAAAAAGCCTACTGGCAAATGCGCCAATTAGAGGGTTTATCCTGCGTATTTTGCGTCGTCCAAGCAATTTCGAAGCGATGAGCGCGCTCCTTGCAAATTGGTACATGATCTTGTTTCATAGACTCTAGTATCAGATTTGCAAACTTATGTTTCAAGTCCATGAAAGGCGTCACAACTTTCTCTCCAATTGCTTTTAATTTAAATCCTCGGTAGAGAAGATACTGTATCAGTCTTCAATTTAAGGGCTTATGCTCGACTTCTCGCAGAACCGAAAACTTCTTAAAGATAGATGCTCTTTTCCCCCATGTATTGTCTTCGGGCTCATGTTTCGTGATGGCGTTCGTAAATATAACAATTCCGATGTAATGTCTGGTACAAATGCATGAGGTTATCAAGGTTGAATACTATGAGATATGTCGATATTCCAACCACGCTTGCGACGGTTTCCAGCGCCCCAGGGCTAAAAAGAGTGTTGTTGATACTCCAGATTGACTAGATGATATTAACCTGTTGATCAATGATACCTCGCGATGGATGAGAGATTATAGAATGAGAGTCTGCTTACCATACAAAATGAAAGTGGCAAGAAGAAAATGCTCACAAAGGCCAGTAGCTTGACGTTTTCTCCAAGTCTGGTTGCAGCACGACTCTCCATAACCCCACTAGCATTGAACAATTAAAGCATAACCACGTATTAGGTCTGGAAGGACAAGGAGGAGGTTTATATACTAACACCGTCTCTAAGATCGAGGGCTTCTTGTCTCTTATCCCGCATCCTTTTAGCTATTTCTTCCAACTTTCCGAGAAATTCTCGTGGTTGAGATCGAGATACCTTCAACCAGTGAAGCTCTTCCCCTTCAGTTGGTGTGAATTCCTTTTCGTCGATTAATTTGGTTATCTTCTGTATATTTTCTGAAAGACTGGCATCCCGTTCCTTCAATGTGGACATTGCCCAGAAATACCTCTTTGACTTCGAAAATGTCTCGCCGTCGACCAAGAGGTTATCGTGTTTCAATGGGTCGAAGAAAGCAATTTTCTCCGTGATTAGATTGTCGAAATAATCAAGAATCTGCTCCCATTTTTGAATTATATGCGAGACAGCAACAACCGCGTACTGAAAAAATGTAGATAGCATGTTCTGCGCTATACCATCAGGGTGCAATGCGTGTGGAAGAGTCTTGTTGAATGTCATTGATTTAAGTTCCAAGAAGGTCTAATATTCTTCGCATCGGCTCTCTGCCAGGACAAAAAGCTGTCAACATAAGTCGGCACAATCATTCTTCTACATGTAGGTTTGCAATTCCTTACACTGTACGAGCTCTCAAGTAAGATTCGAGGCATGCCGCTCGCAAAACTCTTAAAATATTCATCTCTATCGGTGTGTAACTTTCCAGTTTTCAGCTGGTCCCACGGTATGTGGTCGTATTGTTCCTCCTTGGCGCTATGTATTTCAAAATATTTGACCTGTAACGTGAAATGATGCATTGGGCTTGCTCCCCTAACAGATTAGGGTATGGTTTGAGGTCTACTGCCCTCGCCAGGTACCTTTCCAAGCTCTTGGGCAAGGAGCGTTGACCTAAGCTCAGGACATGATATGGAGCTGTCAAAGTTTTATGCTTAGCCTAACTCAATCTCAATACTTTATGCATACTTACATCGCTCTTCTCCATGGGCCCTGTCAAAGATTTGTGGCTTGATTTGACACCGGTTAATAGCGAGGGAGTGACTTGAAGTCCCTGGCTACCTTCTTACTGAGTTTTGTCATTCTGGCAAACATGGGCACCCGTACCCTACCCGAGGTATTTCACCTTTTCGAATAATTTACCCTACCCTATTGAATTCTACAGAATAATTATTCTATAAAATCTATAAATACAAATAAACTTGTAAATATATATTATATAATCATTTAATACTATTATTTAAAAATTGAAACTATTCTCAATTTTATTTTTATTATTTTTCATTTTTTTAATTCTAATTCTAAAAAATCAAACATTTATTGAGGAATCAGGTCACATGGTTTCCGGTCACATGATCAGGGATCACGTGGTAAGCTATACCGCATAGGGTATGGGGGAGTAGCATATAAGGGCAGCTGGGCTGCCACCAAATACATACTCCTTAGTCAAATCAATCTACTATAATTCTACCCTAGTACTTCCTTTCTACCGTATTACTGGTCATCCCAGGATATACGACTAATAACATTAATTTTAATTCTAATTTTTATTTTTTTTTATCTTTTTTATTTCTTCTTTTTCAATTTTAAATAATTATATTAAATAATTATATAATATATTTACAAATATATTTGTACTTTAAAATATTTCACAAAATGATTATTTTACCCCGTAAAAAGAAAACAGGGTGACTACCCGCCGGGTTTTACCCTGAGTTACCCCGGGTGTACCCTATCCTATGCCCAACCCTGCATTCTGGGGACCTAGGATATAATAAATTTTCTTTCCACTATCAAAAAGATCGGTTATTTTCGTATGGACACCACTCAGCCGTTTGTATAATTGCTCCCCGTGCTCAATGCACTCGAGATGTTGCTGCACGGCACTGGTCGTAGCTAGACTTAGTAGCCATCGTTTTGAGAAGGTTAATCTGAGTCTTCCATCCTCGAGAATCGTATAAGCATTGCCTACAAGACTTTTCCAAAGATCAACTTCTGTGGAGCGTGCAGTCCGCGGAACTTTATCTTCTATTATCCCCCCTTTTCCAAGTCCCTCGAATGTTGAAGTATCATCGTGATAAATCTGCATGTAATCCACATTTGGTGGTAATGTACTTTGAATTCTAAGAGTAGATATTGTTGCTGCGGAATCGCATTGCTTAGTATTTGGAGGAATCTTTGTTACTGTCGTCTCTGATATGTTCACATCGCCGCTAATGCGGGGAATTTACCTTTGACACCAGTTTGATGTTAGCGAGAATCAAACGAAAATCGTGGGGATAATAATAATGACTGCTTGAGCTCATATACATCATTCTTTCTCACGTACATCGATACTAGCTGTAGACCATTCTCTACCGAGCTAAGGCGGCGTTCTTGATTCCTCAAATGGCAAGAGACGTCTTTTAACTCTTTGAAAATTTGTTCGAGAACTAATAACTTGGCATCATCATGCACTGGCAAATGATGCTGTGTTTTCTCGGCATCTGCTAATGTTGCAGGTATTTCAATGGTGTTCAAACTTATAATTGAGACGATTATGATCAAAATCAACGATGTAGGATTCAATATTTTCAGCGTAAGGTGTGTATATTTATCTAATTCGTCTTATCGAGTGCAAAATGGAGTAATTTTCTTTCTTGAAGTTATAAATTGCTAAAACTACCTAGGTAGCTATCTAGTTTTCACTGGATATAAATGAACTCACCTTCACTTCTCACTACATAGATTAATGGTACTAACAGAATATATTAAATATATAGAGATTCCTTCTGCTTTCATATTTCATTTACCTTAGATGCAGCATGTTTAGCGAATAGTTCTAGCATTTCTGTAAAGAATTGATAGATTTCCAGCTCCTCACTTGCAAATTTTATGCCCTTTGCTATTCGATACCATGGACTGAACGCTTCATCCACAGACCCAATAGAAGCCCCCCGACGTATGAGTAGCTCTGCAACCTTTAGATAATCATTACGAAATGCCGAGGTGCAGGACCAACGTGCTTCCAAGTGTGGATTTATGAGCCAATTTATTGGGTTTGGAGGATGATTGTATAGATAAAGCTGGTACGCTTGAGTTTCTAGATTCCTCTCGCAAGCATTTGGGTAGTACTGGAAGAGGAGTTGAGCTGTTAGACCCCACTCGGGAACAGCCGGTTGCCATTCTTTAATATCTGCGCCAGCCCCGGCATGTAACAGGGCTCTTATTATAGACAAGTTTCCCTCGTAAGCTGCAAGATGAAGTATCCTACATGTCAGATTCATGCTACACTCAACAGATGCATTAACATCTGCTGAAGCTCCAATCAGTCTTTGCACAAGGTCGAGGTGACCGCCGAAAACAGCACCAGCAAGGGCTGAATCAAGCTGAGCGGTTTTGTGATTAGAACCAGAAGGACCACTAATATTTTCGAGAAGCATATCTAAAAATTCGCTATGGTCCAGGATACATATTGCTATCACTGGGTCGATAGGATTAGACATTTTCAATAACGATTGATATAACGTAAGCTGGTGGAAGGGACCTCTGGTACGATTCAATTGGCCGGAGTACCACATAATCCAGGGAGCACCATAATAGACTGTACACTTGTTCCCGAATTGGGCGAACAAAAATTCACCGCCGATGCATTCGTAGAAGAATGGCTAGGTCCCGTGAAGCTCGGAGTGAAAGCCCTCGCAACTCAACACATGTTAGGAGCGCCATACTTCAAAAGTGTTACAGACGAAGAAGTTATCGTTGAGTGGCAGCAACTGGCAAGTTATGCACACAAAGTTGCGGGTGAGGATTTCAATAATCCGCACTGTAAGATTGGGGAGACGTCGGATGGGAGGTCATATATGCAACGAACGTTTGTGAAGGTAGAGGTGCAGTGGTGGATTTCTGTCATTAAGCCGGAGGTTATTTATCATACAGGAGATTTTAGAGCAGTTGGGAGACCTGATGATGTGGAATTATTTAACAGTCATTTAATAATGCTGCCTTTATGCAACTAACAGTTCTGACCTACCTAGTCATCTGTAATCTACAAATACACCTCCTAGCCTCTAAGAATATCTGCGTGAGATTAGTTTAGAAGTGAAGGTAAAATTAGTCGACCCAAAGAGGCAATGCTGGCAAAGGTTATTCCGAGTTGTCCCATAACCTAACCTACATTCTCGTTATGCCTTCTAGATACAACGTAACAGTTGTCTGAATAAACATCAAAATCACAAACGCACGCAACGTCGTTATTTATCCCTTCATTATTCATGCACTCTTCAATTATGAGCTATCAAGAATAACACGTGATGATCGAGAACGCCATTTAACAATTCTAACATGCTCATCTTCGTCTAATCGTGGCTACTGTCCGCCTTCCAAAATGCGTTTATTTTCCAGATACGACGATACGATCGCTATACAAATCGTTGTTCGTCTTGTGCGCTACTTTGATGGCTAGCGGCTAATCTTAGCGCTATTCTTTCCAAACAACTTATCTTTTTCGCCGCTTGAGCATTGACGGATCCTTCGCAGAAAGGGTCAAGAGGAGGAAAGATAAACTCGCGATCCCTTGTCCAAGAAATCCCATGGATAAAATCATAAATATTCCCGTGCGTTTCAGTGTCCCTACTACAGTAGCCGCTAGTTCGTCCCATCCAGTACCAACCTACTTCCTTCTTCAAACGTTTGCGCGATGGAAGGTGACTGTGACTTACCTTGGCTAGGATTCCTTTTCCTTCTAATAACAGCCCCAGAAGCTTTCGCATCTGATTTCACCTCGCGGCAGCAGATACCCAATATTTCCCATTCACTATAAGTTACAGAGTTGGCTTTGAAGACCAAAACAACGGATTCAAAACAGCAGTCTATGGCTACAACTTTTGTTACGAATATTTGTCGTAGGATTCGCAATACCAAAAAGATGACTCTGATAATTGCTGTCGCGGTGACAGTATCAATTTGATATCCGCATGAAACGAGAGAGACTATCATGACTGGCATGGGGAAGGTGAAAAAGGCTTTGATGAAATCGATATGCATGGTTAGCCAGTTGGAAGGAGTTTCAAAGTACAGAAGGTTTGTGTTTTACGGAAAGAAGAATCATAGACTAATCAACATCATACAAATTACCAAAGACTGAAGAATTCCCCTAAGTTAGTAATATCAGACGAGCCACGTTGAATGAGGTTTCGCTAAACTGCTTCTCGCATCCATCAGATTGATATCAACTGTGTGGGTATTGCACATTGCACAAATAAGGGTCAACGACCGAGTTTATTAGACTGATGGTCCAAAGAGGAAACAAACGCGATACAAGCTTTATTTCGGTAATATTCTATGCGATGAAAGGATGAACTAACAGAACGATAGATTGTATTGCTTTGCCGATAATGAGAATTACTTCATAAGAATATTATTGGCACATTTATATCAGCCTATAACAAGGAGAAGAAGGTAAAAGTGAACAAATAGCCAGATGTGCAAAAGCTCGAGTTATGAAAAAAGTCAGATTTAAGGGGTAATTATTCAATCCATTTGAAAGTACGGAAAACTCAACGACAAACGAATGCGAACGTATCACACAACTAACATGAAGCACATGATCATGAAACGCCCTCAGCAATCCGGTTAGGGTTTCCAATGGTCCGCATTGCATTCTCGATACGGTAGTTTTCAAAATTCGAAAAGTTGTGGGCAATTGAGTATGGCTTAATATATTAATAGCCCAAGCAGACACGATATTCCAAGTCCAATATTCGAGACAGATTCAGTATCTCAAAAAATGGACATCCCTCATTGCCGAAACCCTGCGTCCTGTGGACCCCGTAGGGAATTTCAAATCATGAAAGTAAGTACTGGAGGATATCCTTAAATAATATTGGCGTAGCCCTCAGTTTGAGGAAGATCTCTACTTATCTTCCAAACTTTATGAGGATCACTTTCCATCCTGCCGGTTTCGGGATTCTCAATGTCCCAACTAACATATCTAGCATGAGTACGAAGAAACTTTTGATCCTGATTTTGGTACTTTTCGGCCAAGACTCGATAACGACTCATGAAGACATCAGTATCGATATAAGCTCCCTTGAACCATCTCTCCCCAGCTGATGTATCAAACTCTTTCCTACCATGAAGGACTCGTCGGTTGTTGAAAATAACGCACTCCCCCTCTTGTAGTCTGTATTCATACATGTTTTCGGGTGCTTCTACTCGAGATGCAAACTGCTTTAATGCTTTAGCTAATGGTAGGGAATCAGATGGTTTATCGAATGTTGCTTGGAATGGCGGCGAATAATTAACATGCTGAAGAAGAGGAGGGGTATTCTTATCGCAACCCCATTCGACAACTTGTGGTTCTATCACAGAATGCTTATACTGATAATGTTCGCCAGCATTGCGATAATGGTAGCCGACTTTCTTTTTGTACAACGTATCGAGGGTATTTCTATCAAGCTGTGTGGCAGCATGGAAAGCATCGGAGAAAATAGATGAGCCGCCCGAGCAGGTATTCCGCATACAGTGAAGAAACTGAAATCCAGGGGGATTGGCCATATATAGCAGATCCATGTGCAATCCCAAATATTGAGATGTATATGCTACATTCTTAGCCTGAGGAACCGACTTAACGTCCCAGGTCACTCCATAGAGAGTATCTCGGAGATTACCGATTCGTTTTGCAATATCAACTACTGATGTTTCTGACTCGGGCACATGTCTAAGAATAAGCAGTCCATACTTCTGAAGCATGATCAAAGCTCGAAATAAACCTTCTTCCGTGTTGATGTAATCATCATAGGTTACATATTGAAGCTTCTGGGCAATACTTTGTGCGTCCCACTTGATGTATCCTAAATTATACTGACGGTCGGAGTAGTAGGCCTCTGTCGACGAGTGGGTCTGGAAGAACTTCTTGGAAAATGACGAAACATGGTTTGATCCGTAGCCGGAAATATCGTTTTCCCAAGTTATCCTTAAATCTCCATTTTCACCCGGCAGAATAGAGGCAGCTTTGATCTTAGAAGGGATGTCGGAAGTTTGAAAGTTCTTCTGCTTTGTAGAAGAATCAACGCATCTACCGCAGGCACAGGAATCGCGGAGGAATAAGGGAGGATAAGAGACACCATTAACTTTAATGGCTTGAGGACTGTTTTCCTGGAATATATTAGGATGAACACCCTTGGGGTTCAATTTAAACTGTTTAAGCCATTCTTGTGAATCTTTACAATCGATAATTTCAGCGTCTATTGGGAATTTTGCGTCCTATCTCCGGGTTAATATGAGTCCTTTCGTTTCAACAAGATGCTGTGTAATACCTTGGAATTATATATCTGCCTCAAAGGAGGCGACGGATTGTGAAGACTTGATTGATTTGTATCGTCACTCTGAGTTGTATATAACCTTCGATTAATTCGTGAGATGCGTGAGGCTGTCAATAGAGCACCTGATGTGACAGCTCGATGACTGCAGTTTAGGCCAAAACGTAAAGCACCCATCTTCTCGATTGTAGTTCCCGTAAACCTTTAGTGAGAGGAAAGCCTGGATTCAATGGGAATGAGACAGGATTTATACCAGTCTATATATATACCTAGTATATATATATGGTATATATATATATATGGATACACCGTTGTATGGATATAAAGTCTGTCGAAGTAAATAAAGCTTCCTCGAGAATATGAAAAACTCCATTAAATAAGTATTTACCACAAGCCGAGGTGAATAAAGTAACAGTGCCATGTGAGTTCCATAGGTTTACCCCCAGGGGTGATCTGGTGATCCACCAGATCTGAAGGGCTCTGTTACGTAAGCGCTTCCATCCCTGGGCCAAGCTTTCTTTGATAGCATTTTCTTGTACATTCAACCTACCTGTCCGGAAGTCTAGAAGCGAATGGATAGTTGATATTGATATTCATATTCATATCTCAAGCTTCAATAATATCCTGATAACGTCAGATGCATGTCTGGAAGCGCTGAGCATCTGAAGGATGAGGTAAAGCTGAAGGTCTCATAATTGTTACCTCTATCTTACAAAGTTAAGAAACTGATATATATCTAGGGCTCCAAGACCCAATCCATGATAGCTGGTGCGACAGCCGGATTGATTGCTAGGTAAATATACAATTAGTGAAATTAGGTCTCTTTACACTCATACCATTCACCGCAGATTCGTCATAGCCCCCCTGGACGTTGTTAAGATTCGCCTCCAACTGCAATCGCATTCAGCTTCCGACCCTCTCTCCCAACGCGATTTGCGAGGATCACCAGTTTACAAAGGCACCCTTCCTACGATCAAACGTATTTTCCAAGAAGAAGGATTGTCGGCATTATGGAAAGGAAATGTCCCAGCAGAGTTGATGTACGTTTCGTACAGTGCGATTCAATTCACGACATATAGATCTGTTACCCTTGCGCTACAAGATGCTGGCGAACATAGAATGCCAGCTGCTGCTGAGAGTTTTATCGCCGGGGCATTTGCAGGAGCTGTCTCTACAACCGCCACTTATCCTCTGGATTTACTCCGCACACGTTTCGCTGCACAAGGAGTAGAAAGGATATATACTTCTCTGCGAACTTCTATTCGTGATATTGCCGTTAATGAAGGGCCAAGGGGTTTCTTTCAAGGGCTTGGTGCTGGAGTTGGACAAATTGTACCATATATGGGAATTTTCTTTGCCACATACGAGAGTCTCCGTCTACCGTTAGGAACTCTACACATGCCCTTTGGGTCCGGAGATGCAAGTGCTGGAGTTATCGCTTCAGTCATTGCAAAAACGGGTATATTTCCCTTTGACTTAATTAGGAAGAGATTGCAAGTACAAGGGCCAACAAGAGAAAGATATGTCCATAAGAATATTCCTGTTTACCATGGTGTATTTAAGACCATGCGACACATAATACAAAATGAGGGCCATCGAGGACTTTATCGAGGATTGACGGTCAGGTATGTATAAGATCAGCATGGGATTTTCTGGTGCTAACAAATCAATAGTCTTTTCAAGGCTGCCCCAGCTAGTGCCGTTACTATGTGGACTTATGAAAGGGTTCTCCAGTTTCTGGTGAAATGGGAGAAGGCACAGGAGACTTCCAATTGATGAAAGAAACCGAAGATACCTACGGAGTACATGAGAGGTTATAGAATAGACTAATTGATACCGAAATTGTGTAGGTATACTGTTGCGGCGATTCCTTGTGTTTCATTAGGTAGATCTTTAGACAACCATTAATAGATATAGAAATAGAAATAGAATAATAACAATCAGAAAGATTACCAACTATCCTATCCAAAATATTATAGGATATCCTAAAATGTAAAATTAATTCTCCAATAATTCATCAAGGGAATTTCTAGGTTTCTAGGTTTCTAGGTTTCTAGGAGGCCTGGTTGAATTGGATCGTGACTGGAAGTGGCACGTGCATGGATCTTCAATATCTACCTACCACCTGCCTTACCTGGGTGGGCGGAAGGAGATCAATCAATTCAATCAGTTTAACCTCGTCGTATCACAACTCAATATGGACTACTGATACTGCAGGAGGTCTCCACAGAACTTCTACGGAGTAGAGGTATATCTTAAGTGAAGTTAACTGAAGTGAAGTTAACTGAAGTGAAGTATAGTTTCATTAATTTTTTTGATCAATTTAATTTTGTGTTATCAAAAACTTTCCAAGTATTTTCATCATCCTTTTGCCAGCCCAGTCAAAGCTCTCAACACCCCTCTATAAACTGATTCATTATTTGCATGTGATAGTCGATTTCAACAACAACACGTCAATATCAACATCGCCTCGTCAATATGTCAAGAACTATAACAGACCCGAAAGTAGAGCAATTACTGGCTCCATTATTGTCATCTTTACCAGCGGCTTCAGTATCTCCCCAACCTCCCACAGCACTGCTTCCTTCATTATCGCCAATCCTACGCCAGAGAGTCCAAATCCTGTCTTCTGCGTCAGATGAACCATGGCTTCCACTGCTTTGCTATGATGCTTCGAATATCCCCAAGTTAGAACAAGCTGTAAGAAATGACCGATTGGAAGCGCATCCTGTTTCTGGAGAGGTCGAGGTTGATTGGGAGAGTGAGGTGGAAATGCAATATCGACGACTCGACGAAGAGACTCTGCAAGCGCTCGTTATATTCAGGGACCTTTCTTTGAGTGTGCGGCTTGTTTGGTGTGTTGGAGATGAGCTTGGCGGGGGTGATGGATGGAGAATTGGAGAAGTGGGAGTATATGACCCAGAGAATCAAGTAGGGTGGGGAAAGGTTGATATTGCTTCCGCAGAAACTGCCTTTGCAACTGGGACTCCAGAAACATCTACACAAACAAATGGCAATCCTCTGAATGTCTCAAATGGCACTAAAGACCTCGAGGCAGAAGATGATGATGACGATGATTACTGGGCTCAGTATGATAACGAGCCCGCCAGTACACCCGCACCGAAAGACTATCCACCGTCTCAGTCAATGCAGAACGGCTTGAAGGGGGGTGATGATGAAGACTCATATTACGCACAATATGCCGATGTACAACCTGCCATGGATAGCCATGATCCAGACGAGGCAGCACAGAATGGTACCGTCGAAACGTCTCTTGGTCAAGATGATCAAATCACTTCTACCCTTCAACAAAATCTACAAAATCATACACTGTCTCGTGACGTAAACCCTTGGAGTTCAGACTCTAGCAGCGGAATAATCAATGGGGGGGAATATGTTGAAGTCGTACAACCACGACCAGGAAGTAGAACCAGCTCAAGTGGAAGTGACACTGTTGCGAAACTTGAGAAGAGAGCAGAGGCACGAGAACAAAGCGAGGTTGGCATCAAGCAACATATTTCGACGAGTGTGAAGAGTTTGTATAGATTGGCAAAAGTAGCTGGGATTGAGAGGGCAGAGTTTGATAGGTTGATTCGGACAGAGTTGGACTGTCTGGGTATGATGGATGAGGATGATCAATGAGGATACAGTACCCATGTTATGTTCTGAAAATAGTAGCCTATCAGCAGCATATGGGATGGAGTTTTGGCATCTTCATTGCATAGCGTGAAATATTTGGGATAGGGGTAGATTATATTGAGGAAATATATGACGCTAGGATAATGAACTACAAAATTAACAAGAGAATTGTATCGTGCAGATAGATAATCTATATTTATATATTATTGTCTTGATTAAAGTTGATTGAATTACCTACTAGGTATGACTTACATAAATACTCCGTATAACATCAGATTTGACAATCCAACAGTTTAGAATGTTTGATCCTCCTGCCTCTTCTCCTCTCCTGATATATCTATAAAAGGATTTGTCGAGATATTTGATAGGTATACTCGTATCAGAGGCCTTAGATCCACCCCCTCGGTGCGGATATCAACCCCCCCCCGAAATCGTCGAAGCATTGATCCACGATACGAGTACACCCTTAATTTTTTAATCTCCGTTGTATTGAAACCCATTTCCATTTCTATTTCCCTCGAGGCAACCAGAACGACCAAAACAATCCAGATCCTAGTCTATTTTGGAGTCAACCTCGAGTCAAAAATAGTAAAATTTTGGAAAGTTTTCAAACAAATGTGATTATCGAAGAATTGAGAAACGGGGGACACCAAAAGCCAATTGCGCCCTGATCAAACTCCCCAGATTTCATCGATTCTCCAAAAATACAGGCACACGACAATACACAATGGATCAAGCAGATATACCCTCGTTGCTCTCGAGGCTCAACAGTGATGAAGATGCTATGCGCAAGATGGCTGTATTCAAGCTGCAATCTTCTATAAATGATCCTTCATTCGCAGATGTGTTTATTTCCTCGGGGGGCCTTACTATCCTACGTCGATTGATCATGACAACCAATGCAAATACCCTCGCATACTCACTGCAGAGTCTAAGTCGTTTACTGGAAGTCGATATGGGTTGGGAGATATTCGAGTCGCCGGGGGCAGGAGAATTGGTCGAACGCGTTGTCGAATTAATTGTCACACACCCACTGGTTAATATTCTGCGAGGAGCTATGTCGATATTAGTTGCTATTGTGAGCCATCCGCAATCTTCGGGAGGACACATAAAAATACCTGGTGCATTTGGGTTTCGAGCATTGAGACCTGCTGTCGCGGTTTATCCCCAGTTCTTCGAAATGGTGGTCTCACAACTCAATTCCGCGGATCATTTACTGTGTGCGAATGCGCTGATGCTGCTGAATGCATTGATGCGGGATGCGATTACGAACGAGAATGGGCCCGGAAAGGATAATGTTAGCAAAAGTAGTGGGACTGGAGAGGAGTGGCCAAAATTTATTAAACGAATACAAGACTTGGGAGTTATAAAAGCTACATATAATTTGATGCAAAGCTCGGCATTACAAGATTTGTCAAATGCGCTGTTGGAATTCCAGAGTTTGACCAAAATTTTATTGGGTAAATGGAGGGAGGTGAAGGTGGATTTGGAAAGACCAGAACATCGACGAACCCTGAAGGGAATACATTTGGCTAGCGCACCCGAGAAGAGGGATTCTAGCAATGGAGAATATGATGAAAAGAAAGGGAGTCGAAAGCACAATCCTGAAAAGTGGAGGCGGTTAGGCTTCGAGACGGAAAGCCCTGCTTGGGAGTTTGAAACAACTGGATTTCTTGGTATGATGGATCTGTCGGATTATGTTAAGAAGAATGAAGATGGGTTTCAAAAGCTTCTATTAGAGCAATCTTCCAAGCCCCTACATGAAAGATGCCCTATTGCAAGAGCCAGTCTAATGGTCACATCTATTCTGTATGACCATTTCGATGTCGATAAATCAGATGTGGAGGATGCGAAAACTTATCTAGTGTTGGATGGGGTGAAGAATTATGATAAGATATTTCGACCTCTCCTATTACAATGGTCCAGACTACACTCGGCGAGTTTGCAAGCTTTCTTTAGATTGTGGAAAGCCACTGGTGCTGAGCAGGATGATTTTATAAAAGTTGCGGAACTCGTGCGAATATTGGTTGAGCAAGTGGTCGGACAGGCTTCAAGGACCAAAGACGTTCTAGAAGTTGAGGAAGAATTGGCGGATTTCGAATATTCAAGACTACGAAACTTACAGATGGAGTTGTTGGAACTAACATTTGAAGATGAATGGGGTCATCACTTATATCAGGTGCGAGATGAACTCAAACACGAAGCTCTCCAGTTTGTAAAGGAACAGAGAATAAGATGTTTACTTCAAGGAGCATGGTTCCCAAGAATCATCCAACCAAAACCCATTAGCGAAGAAGGATCAACCTCTACAAAAAGCCTTGGAAGAAAAATACCAACAACAAGTTGGCGTTTCGTCAAACTCTCACATAATCGACGTTACCTGCATTATTTTGATTTCGACCACCAATTGAGCAAAGAACCGACACTCGATCAATTGCATGAAAAGATCGATTTGAGCACTATTAGTTCGGTCGTTTCTAATGTCTCCGCATCACATGATGATGGCTCCAGTATCTCTAGCTCATCAACCCTCAAAGACACCAATCATCCACCAAAGACCAATACCACGACCAAAATTACCATAAATAGTTACATCGGCGCCGAAAATAAAGCACAACCGGATGGTAGTGATCCGGCTGAAAGAGCTATTCTTACTTTGATGCCTCCTACACATAGTCTTGCGTCGGAATGGCTAGATGGATTACTAATGTTGTTGAATCAAGCGCCTATAACATCGGAAACTAATAAACTGGTAGGGCTCGTTAGTGAATACGGGTTGAAGATTCGGTTGTTGAATGTTAGGCTGGATGATACTAATATATATGGGGGACCGCAGATGGGGGCGGGAAAGGTGCCGAGTAGGGAGGGGCTGGATGAAGATTATTACTATGAGGTTTAAGAATGGGGGGGGGGTTGAAGGTTGTGTTGTATCTATTGTACTATACCCGTAAAAATATGGAGTGCACGAGAGAGGAGAGAGGAGAGAGGAGGGCATGGTTGGTATATGCATTCGATGGCAGTGCGGGTGGGATAGCAGCGTTTTTTTTTCCCCATCATTTCTTCCCGGTCTGATATTTTCCTGTAGTAGTTTTCTTTGTAATGATACCCTGGGGTTGGTTTATTGGGATTCCTACCTACCTACCTACGTTATGGTGGTCTAGTCTAGTCTAGTCTCCTATGGCTTTAAAAACATTCAATACGTACATACATACATACATACATAGGTACCTATATACTGAGTATTGGTAAATCGATACCTTGGCCATTTCTTACCATGTTTTTCTAGGTCCGGGGTTTTTTATACGCTGGAGGGAATGTGAATGTCATGGTTGGTTTGTGATATACCTACGTATAGAATATCATCGTCATCATTGTTCAATATCCATACACCTTGCCTTGCCTTGCCTTGCCTTGCCTTGCCATGCCTTGCCTTGCCTTGCCTTGCCTTGCCTTGCCTTGCCTTGCCTTGCCATGCCTTGCCATATCTTCACATCCCGCATTCCAGTAATTAATATCTACGGAGTTATTAGCATGACGCAACCAACGACAATGATAAGGACAACGATTAACGACAATAACAACAAAGATAGCAAGGACCCCAGAACTCGAAATCTCTTCTCTTCTCTTCTCTTCTCTTCTCTTCTCTTCTCTTCTCTTCTCTTCTCTTCTCTTCTCTTCTCTTCTCTTCTCTTCTCGCCAAGTAGTATATATATATAGGTACTTGGCATGCACGCCGCACGCAAAGATTACCTACCTAGGTAGGTAGGTAAGTAGGTAGGTAAGTAGGTAGGTACCCAGTCTAATACATACATGAATAATCAACTCCCCATTCCCCATTTCCCATTTCCTATCGAGATTCCCGTGTGGATATTATACGATACAAAGAGAGGGATGGAGATTTTTTTGTTGCACGTCTTTGTTTTTGCCCAGGTTTTGTCTAGAGAGTCTAGGTTTTGCTTCGACAGTCTAATGACGCGGTACTTTAGGGAGAGTTATATCGAGGACTTTTGTTGCATGTCGATGGGTTTGCCCAGGTTGCCAAGAGATGCTCATATTGTACTTTGGTGTGAGATCAAGGACTTTTGTTGCATGTCGATGGGTTTGCCCAGTTTTTGCCCAGAGAGCCTAGAGAACACGGTGTGAGATCAAGGACTTTTGTTGCGTATCGACATTTTTGCCCAGGTTTTGCCCAGGTTTTGCCCAGAGAGCCTAGAGAACACGGTGTTAAGGACGCTTGGTGTGCCTCGAGTCTAGGTTTTGCCCAGAGACGACGGAGAGATTCGAGACTCGGGTTTGCCTATAGAGCCCGGCGTTATATTTCCTATTCGAGACTTTTCCCGCGGCATATGGATGGTTGTGCCCAGAGAGTCCGGCGTTGCCCAGCGAATCTCATGTCGTACTTTGGTGTGATAGGTTGTCAAAGACTCTTGTTGCATATCGTTGTTTTTGCCCAGAGAGTTCAGTACTTTGTTTACCTAGGTTCTCTTCCCAATATTCGTGCATTTTACCTACTACGTAAGTATGCCAAGCGACCTATATTGAATCCAATTGATTGTAAACCAAAGCTCCTTGGCAGTACAATTGGCAGCTGAACCCATTTCCAACTCAAGACCTTTGATACCAAAACCCCCAAACACAAGAACGAACGACCAAATTGCTGGGCATAAATACCGATATGCAACAAATAATACTTGCCACCGGAAGAAAAATCACGAGAAATTGGAAAGGGTGGGTGGAAAGTGGACGGGGAGACGGAAAGGACGGGAAAGGCGGGAAGGAAGGAAGGCGGAAGGTTGGTCTACCCTCCCCACTGGT
Source organism: Ciborinia camelliae (assembly GCA_025890175.1). Lineage (NCBI taxonomy): Eukaryota > Fungi > Ascomycota > Leotiomycetes > Helotiales > Sclerotiniaceae > Ciborinia > Ciborinia camelliae. The sequence continues at coordinate 3,667,302 of JANPYM010000001.1, forward strand.
CGGAATGCCGTCCACGTGTCTCAAACTTCGAGGGCCGACAAACGTCGCGTCGTTGAGTGGCTGTAGGATTGATGGGACGACATATATCACGGTTTTTTACAGAAGGTAGAGGAGAGGTAAGGTTAAGGGGGCACGGAAGGAGTTACGGAAGGAGTTTAAATTGACGAGATTATTGACTTTATGTTTTTATCTCTTTTGGTTTATTTTTGGTTTATTTTTGGTTTATTTAAGGTTAATTATGCGAAGGTTTCGTTGACTGAAGTGAACCTTGACGGTGTCGTAATAATTCGTGTTTTGGTGGATAAGATTGAAACTCGGAAGTCGATGGACATCGTACTCGCGTTGTGTATGCCAACCTGCCAAGTCCAGGATTTATTAAAGAAAGTTTTTACAGGAACCATGGACCGAGATTGTTCCACGGAGGGGTCTGAACCCCAAGCCGGCAAAGTTGTCTTGCTGTAACTTGTAAGGCATAAGGCAGGGGATGGATGGGATGGATGAGATGGGATCTCTGTACTCCGTATCTATGTGACAATAATGCTAGAGTGGCAGTGCGCAGTGGGTTACCGGTATTGCTAATGGGTTTCCGGGGTAATACAAGAGTCTTCTTAAGTACCTCTTCATCCGTACCGGTATTTCTTCCTTTATATTTTTGTTTGTAGGTTAATGACTCGTGGCCAAATCATCTCTTCTATCATTGTCATTACAGTATCATTAGCACTTGATACCTCCACTCTTCTCATCACCACAACAACATCGATCAAAAATTGGCAATCTAATTCCGGCCCAAATACCAAAATCTCCTAATACCAATCTTGGAGTATCCTCCTTCAAAAAACAAACAATCCTCTCAAAAAATGCCGTCCCCAATCCCCACCCTCCTAATCACGCAATTCCTCCTCTCCCACATCGCTCAATCCCCACGTCTCCCCCGGCGCATCCTGCACAAAACATCCAACGTGTCCCCGCGTCAAGATCTCGTGCATTTCCCGCCCAAAGATCTCTCGCCTTCCACGCTCAACATGTTGCTCCGCTGGGAAGCGGCGCAGCAAAATGCGATGGATAATTTTCCGATCTTTGTGGCGGCGGTGCTGTTTGCCAGTTTCAAGGGCGTGGATGAGGAGGTTGTGGCGGGATGGGGTTGGTGGTATGTTGGGGCCCGGTTGGGGTATTGGGGGGCTTATGTCGGGGTGGAGTGTGTGAAGTGGAGTTTTTTGAGGAGTGCCCTTTGGTGGGTGGGGAATGGGGTTTGTTTTTGGTTGTTGAGGGAGGGAGGGAGAGTTTGAGTTTGAGTGGGAGGGAGAGTGAGAGTGAGAGGGGGGTGGATTTCGAGGGGTGCGTCGGAGAGAGTGAAGGGGGTGAATCACATGGCGAATAGATTGGAGCTGTGGAGATGCGGGGTAGTTCTTCGTGGATATATACCCATAGGGAAGATTGGAAGCCGCATTAAGTTATGTTACAACGGACATAATGGTCTCAGTTAGAAATTTGTGTCTCTCGAGTGCAGCATCTTCATGAACCAAATAGGATATGGAACCACAAATTACACACCCAATCGACATATTGTCTCTCATACAATACATACCAATTCCACTCATCTCATTTCCTCCAGATAGTCAACCCAGCAGCACGGAACCACGAAACGGAATCCCCAAATTAAATCTGTTCCCCCTACCAAAGCCAAGAAGCCGCAACCAGTGCCAACCAGTGCCAACCAACCACCAACCACCCAAGCCAAGAAGCCACAATCTGCACCCAAACCACCAGACTCTCTAGGCAAAACCCATGATACGCAACAGAAATCAATCAAAACAATCAAAACAATTATAGGTCACATAATATAATATAACCCATAATCCACACCACGAGAATCTTGGCTTGGCCTCATACCTCGTTCTATCCCCAGGAGATAGATATTTTATCCGAGGTAAGGTGCCTACCTACCTACTAGGTACCTAGGTTAACTATAGATTGGTGACGAGGGATATACTGGTATACCCTGGCATGTTGAAATGTTGGTGCTGTTTACTTGGTATTCTTAAGGTCGGTATATATATATAAGGTTACCAGAGAATCCATATTCAGGATAGAATGATAGAATGCACCAGGTCCAAACTCCTGAATATTTCCCTACCTACCTACCTACCTACCTAGCTACCTAGTACCTAGTGAATCCCCTCGGTTAATTTTATTTTCAATTCACTCTCCGTTCACTTCTGTACTCTCATCCAATATTCACCTGATCAGCATGATAGATATATGGAAATGAATCATCCGCCGTCTGAAAAGTTTTGATGCACGTCTGAATATGCTGAAGTGCAGGCTACCAAGCCTGTAATTGAGGGGTAGGATGGCAGGATTGGGGGGGTAGAAAATAGCTTGGTTTTGTTAAAAAGGGATGTGGATTAAAAATCTAAATTGAGATTACTTATATTTGAAATAAAATAAAAAAATTTCAAAACAAAAACAAAAACAATTTCTTCACGTTATTGCAATTGAATCGTGTAATTTGATATATAATCGATATATAAAAACCTACATCTGAACCACTTTCGTCTCAAGTTATTCGTTCGAATCATAAATCATGAGTAGCAACTTCAGACTTGATATCGGGAGATAGCCATATAGATATGCACATCATGAATGTAATACATCGAAGCTGCTTAAATGTTGAACACATCCAAAGCCCCGGAAATTCGTTTGGGTAATCTAGTCTTCCCAATCGCTCCTTAGGGCCAGTATCTAGCAATCACGAAAGTAAAAAAGGAATGTCGAACGATTGACACAGCGGTATTAAAGTAATGTGATTGGCGGAAGAAGGTATAAATACCAATTCCAATTCAATTGTGAGGATTTCAATATCACTTTTATCCTATCCTTTATGCTTTCAACTCCTCTTTGGTATAAATTCCCAAAACGCCTTGTTATTCTTTTTGGGTTTGTTCCCAGCTAGAATGATGGTTAGATAGGGCTATAAAAAACGAGCAACAATTGTCTACTTACATTCACAACCCAGTCCCCTTTCAGCTTGAGGTCTCCGCTGGCTTTGCGACACCCTTTCCTTGGTTGTCTACCAATCTCTGCATAAATATGTTAGTAAAAGCTTTTGTCGTCGATTGGTAGGGGAAGTACTAACCAAGAGATTTCTCAAGAGAACGGCGATTGTGACTTTACCAATGGATGGTACGTAAATAGAGGCCTTCTCTTTAACGGCAGGACCATCAAAATTCTTTTGAGATGAGAAATTGATACAGACAGCACCATCCCTGATCAAGTCGGTATTAACCTTGAATCTCTCTCCTGGAACACCAGAGATAACAACATCACTCTTTGGCAAGCATTCATCGTTCTTCATTCCCTCCATGTCGTGTACCTCGTGATGAACCTTCTTGATGCCCTTGCCACGAGTAAAAAGCTTCACTCCATCAAGATCGCAAGAATAGACCGTAGCACCATCATTCGCAAGTAAAGCAGCCAATGGACGACCGACAACCTCTGAGCGGTTGAATACTGTGATTGTCTTTCCGTATAAACGATTGCCATATGGTAGGACAGAGTTGTAAATTTGGAGGTGTTCGAGAACTTTGACGACGGCCAAAGGTGTGCAGGGTAGAATCGATTTTTGGGTATTGTGAGGAGCATCGAGGAATCGAATATTTTGGTACATATTGAAACGGTAGGTGTGTGCCAGCCCTTCTACATCTTTGTTCAAAGCAACTATTTGTTGGATATAGCCATCTTGGAGAGAAGGTGCTGGGAAGATTGGATAATATACAATGATACCATGAATGGTATCGTCGTTGTTTGCTTTTAGGATTTCGTCTTCGATCTCTTCCTTGGTGAACTTTCGGAGCTCAAAGTCGAAACCACTGGAGAAGATAAGTCAGTGTATGGAACTATCGAAGCCAACTACTTGTGGTATTCGATATATTGCAAGGGACTCTAAGTCTTCCAACTAAAAGACTGACAGGCTGTGAGCCCAATTAACGTTCCCTTGTTTTAAGGTATGGTGATTTGAAATCCAATCTTGTCGGATACTATCTGGATCTTCTGATCTTTAGATAATCAGATTGGCCCCCGTTCTCAAACTACGTTTTGGGTAAGTGTAGCAAATACCTGACCGCCGCTGCTCTCGTGTATAGCAAATAACAAGAGAATAGATACTCACTTCTCAATGCAAGTTGCCATGGACCAGTCCGCATATTGTTGAGCCGCAGGGTCTTCATTTGCCAACAATCCAACCAGCTTGGGCTTGAAGGATAGCTTTTGAAGATCTACTGAAACCTCTCCAAGTAACTTTTTAGCAATTCCCTGGGCTAAGATAACCTTGCAGGTCGCTGGAACAGGAGAGCCGGACATATTGTTGATAGGGGAAATCCTCTTCTTGCGTTAAACAAATCAGAGAGGTAGAATTAATGAAACAGTCAAGTATGAGATAAAATTTTCATCCCAGGGCTTATCTTATCGAAATTTTGGAGGGGAAATGGAGGGGTAAAGTTGCCAGGGCCAGCCAGGATTGATGTAGCAAAGATATGGATGAGGCGACTGAGGGAGGGAGGTAGTACCTACATATATATATCTTTGAAATTCGTATAAAAAAAGGGCTATTTTATAGTAGTCCTTTGATATAAGAGACTTTTTATTTTCAATCATTTGAGACTCATTCAGTAATATATATCTATATAAATCATATCTAAGATCTTTCTTTTCTTTTCTTTTCTTATTATTTTACGTGCTTGATTGATTGGGCAATGTTAGATCTCCCGAAGATTAACCGATGAATTGACTACTGTACTACCTAGGCATTTATTGACCGCCCTTGACTCTCCATGGCAGAAAATTTCCCCTCATCATTCTTGAGATAAACTCCATTTGTCATATAAATAATTCTTAAACCACGAATATAATAAACATCTGCTATCCAAGAATACATCAGTTAGCAGACACATTATATTCCATTCTTTTCTACTACTCTCTTTGGCACATAGGAAGAGCTGTTTGGTTTAATACCCAGCTTTCTCATCAATCATAAAGTTTGGATTCTGGAAAAGTACAAATTCACTTAATTTGTGACTCGAATTGGTGCTACGCCTACCTACACAGCTCAATCCACCCATTCCTTTTGTGTAAGTTTCTTCCATTTTATTTATGCACCAGTACCTATTGCCCCTATTTGTTGGCGACCGGGCTCCTTCCCCTATTGCTCGCAGAACTTTCGCAATCGCACCGGCCCGTCCTTGATCGCATATTCTTCCTGTACACCCAAAGGCGTTTCGAAGCTACCGGTCTCCTCTCGACTTCCTCCGCCCCCATTCTTCCTCACTCTTTAGATTATCTAGGGTTCCTTCAGAGCATCTAGTCACTCGGGTTTTAAACTCACAAGTTCAATTGGCTTCGGTTCTCGACTCTCCCGTCTCACGGTTTACTTTACTCTCTGGTTTTCCTTCGCTCTAGCAACCAGAGCCTCGAAACTAGAGGTTGGAGCAGTACAATGACTTTCGTACTTTTTCGACATTCGGCATTCCTTTTTCTTCTAGGATTTAGCAGACATATGGTTATCTAACCCGTTGGCCCTCTTCCGCTGCTGTCGCGCCCTTCTACCAGCTAGATCAGTAAAGCTCCTAGCAAATGAGAATAACGGCTATTCAGGCTTCCAACAGAACTTACATGCGTAGCCACTCGACTTTCTGGCTCGGTACACTGGGCTATAGGGCAACCGTTTTCTATCTTTCAACTGTATTTAGGAGTTCAGGATGTCAAGTTGCTGACATCTCATTTAGATTGTCTACTGCCACCTACTATCACATCTCCTAGTCACCCCTTTGAATACCTAGTCGTCTCTCGAATTTTACGAAATATCAATATCTAGAGCAGATTTAAACATCATGGGATCAACGGTAGCTGAGTTTATGGCTGCAGAGGCTGAAGGGGATAAGTTAGCAATTGCCAATCATAAAGCAGAAAGTATGATGCTCAACGTTACCACTAGACGTATTAGTCTTTACATTTGTTGACCTCATCAATAGGTCTCACGGCAATTAGCAGTCTTATTTCAGAGCTTGGTCCGTATATAGATGGCGAGGCATCGATGGAAGACTGCCAAAAAGGTACATACAGTTCTTGGAGGGCATATGGCCCCAACACGTATCAGTACTGATTTTGCCCAGGATTGGAGCTTTTGTTGCTTGTACTACAAAATGTCGACCCCGGAAAGCTTTCGAGGCATGATTGTAATTATCCCAGCTGATATATATTGGATTTAGATGCTAATATATAATAGTGAGTGCTCTTATTAATTACTTAACAAATCGGGTCTCCCAAGCTGGGGAGGTTCAGATATATCGAGCTGGTCTATTGGAAATCGCCAAGTGTTTAACCACCATTGCAAAGATGCCCAAGTTTATCAAATCAAATGCACCTGATATTGCATCGGCGGTTTTCCGCCTTCCAGATAATAAGAAGTCTCTAAATGAATTCCCCCACTCTACACGACTAAGCCTACTAGACCTCCTTCAATACCTGCTAGATGCATATCCAACAGCACTTAGGACCTCATTAGGAAGCAAGTTTGTTGATGGCATGGCTGCGATGGCGGCTGTTGAAAGAAACCCATCTTGCATCCTTGTCATATTCAAAATTTACAGGCAATTAGGTAGAAGTTGGAATATAAGCCCGGATGAGGCCGAAACTATGTTTGGGTCATTCTTTCGTTATTTTCCCATTACCACCACTAAATCAACCACACCATTGAAACCAGAAGAAGATCTTAAACGGGCTCTTTCAAATTGTTTAACATCAAATGATGCTTTTGCATCTTCTGTCTTTCCAGCATTATTCCAGAAATTAGACTCGGAAAGTGTCAGGGCTGATGTAAAGGTAACAAATTTCATCTTCCTCGATAGAATTATATGCTAACCTGATAGATTGATGTATTTGATGCTATGCTTGAATGTATACGCAGTTATACAAATATTTCGGATTTCTCAATCACAATATGGGATACTTTGAAATGGGAGGTTTGGAACGGCGAAAATGATGATTTCGTCAATCGTTCTATACAAAATATTGCTGCGATTGCCAGCCGACTGGGCCAACAACAGTTAGACCTGGAAGACGACAGCAATGAGTTGGCAAAGTTTGTCAACTACGTTACTCAAGAATGCATTGCAATATTTACCGATGATACAAAGAAGCGTATGATTCTACCATCTACTCGTATTTTAAGCAAGATTGCGAGCACCTCCGCATACGCTTTTACACTTGCCTTTCGGAACTCTCTCCCAACTCTCTTCACCTTGTGGCATCGACTGGATACTATGGCCGATAGAACACGATTAGTCGAGTCTTTGAATATAATTCTTGAAGCACGTTCCGATATTTTACGTTCATCTGTCTCAGATGTTGAGGACGCATCTCATCTACCTTCAAGAGATTTGGATGATGAATACAGGGCTCAACGAATGGCCATCATGGAGGAAAGCTTTGACAAATTCCGCGTAAATTTGATTGAACTATACTTTGGCGCCATGTCTAGGCCATCTAGTGACCTTGAATTACAGATCGCCACGACTAAAGGACTCACACTTTTGGCCACGATCCGCAACAACTCTACCGGTCGACCATTTCTGAATTCCTTTGAACAAGGAACGATTATTGAAAAGCTCAATGAGACTGCCTTCGATTTAAAAGAAGCGGAGGAGCTTCGCGCATTGGCTGTGACTTCCCTCTCCACCTTATCGGTTCGATATCCGGACACATTTATCAGCATCACACTTCCCAATTTCATTGGAAGGCTTCCGGATCAGTTGAAATCCGAGAATGGTGACGAATCTGATTTGTATCACGTGGTTTGGCTTCTAGACTCTCTTGTGGATATTGCTTGCAAGTCAACTTGCCAACGTGAATTGGATGTTCCTGACACTGAAGCCAATATTCACTTCAAATTCAGGCTATTCAAGGCTTTGCAATCTGAATTGATCATGAAATTTACACATTATGCTTCCAAACACGCAAATCAGAAATCATATCAGTTGGCTCTTTTAGCCGCAATTTATCGCGGATTGCAGGTCTTTGACGATGCACTTGCCAACGATAAGATGGCGGGCGAACTGTCATCGAACATCGATGACAGCATCGATCCTTATGCCTTCATCGCCGTTGCATTATTCAAGCGAGTCATTGGGCTCTTTCAGCATGAGACTGGCGATTTGAAGGGGAGTTGGTTTGTCGGTATATCCGAGGCTGACAAGGGAGAATTTTTCGACGATTCTGTCGTCGCACTTGTTGGAACGATTGGGACGTATATACTTCGATCCAATACCACTTCAAATGCAAATAACTTTCTGCTCAAGGCTAATGCAGACAATCCAACTGAGCCAAGTCGTGTTTGGACTTTGTTCAACTTTGGAGCTCACACAAGAGCAGACCTCGGTGCTTGTCAGCAGGACTTGCGCTTTGGTCCTTCCAACAAATGTTCTGCCAACATACTTTCTACAGCTTTAGTAGCCGGAGTTCGCAAAGAGGTTAGCTCACTCTATACTTCTTTTTCATGTTGACTTTAGCTAATTTACTTTTTAGAATACGGATCAATTGAGGCTAAAGGTCCACGAAACTGCCAAGTCGATGCTTTTGAACGCCATTTCCGTTCAAAACAATTGTACAAGACAAGCTCGCATTAGCATGCTGCAAATGGTTCAACTCCTTGTCAATAAATTTGGTGCGGATAAAGAATTATTTGAGGATGGAAACCCACTTCACAATGTCATGCTTGAGCTAGTCAAGGAGGCGACATCAAAGCCCGATCAAGAAGCATATCAAATCTACCAAGCTTTGGCTTATTTTGCTGCTGCTGCACTGGCAGCATATGAGCCTTGCAGTATGGCGCTCATAGATGTCATGATGCAGGGTATTTCTGACCCAAAGCGCGGTCGAAAGATTGCCCAAAGCTTCGCAATCCTTCTGGCGCCATCAAATACCATGAACGAAAGCAACTTCTGTATCCTTCGTCCCCTTCGGTTTGGCCGTCTTTACAGTATCACTGTCAATCAACTCATCGATCTTTGGCGATCTAATGAAGACAGCCGCATTAAGGATAATTGTCTTATCGCTCTTGTTGCTATTCTTCGATACATGCCAGCAAAGATCTTGCAGGGTAATGCTGCGCAAATTCTTCCACTCGCTTTAGCTGGTACAAATGTTCCAGATAAGGCCACAAAAGATGCCAGCATGAACATTATGATCGTCCTGATGCCACAGAATCCAGGTTTAATCGAAGAACACCTAGATTCAATAATAAATCGCATGACAGATCGTACGCACAACACATACAATTCTCCCTCGGATGCCACTGTGGAGGGTAGATCCAAGGCTTTGGATGTACTTGCCATGCTTCCAACCTTGGTAGAGAACGGGCTTCTCTTGAAGCGAAAAAATGCCGTTTTCAGGGAACTTGATATTGCGTTGGATGATTGCTCTAGAGAGGTTCGAATGAGGGCCGATAGATGTAAAATGGTTTGGTTTAATTTGTAATTTGGGCTTCGCACCGGCATAGCGTGGTGTTGAGGGGTTGTATCATGTGGTCTTCGTCTCATGTAATTATTTTCGGGCGCAATAGTGGTGCATATGAAACCGGCAGAGGCCTCTTTATAGGCTATAAAATGAGCAGATTACATGATAATATTATGATAGATCAATACAGAGAATTGCAAATTTTACCTAAAAATGAAGGTTCCAATGAATAGAATTTTATGGAGTACAACGAATGTGATGAGAAGGGAAAGAAATAAAATCTATAGCTGTTGGAATTTATAATCAGATCTGATTTAACCAGGTGCATGAGCTCACCGGGGACAAATAATGTGGGGGGAGCTCACCGGGAGCCCAAGAATACGACGGGAGAGAGAGAACCTCGCTCAGGATTAAGGGGGAAATATCTTCTGAGTGGAATCAACCAATTTATCAAAATTGATTGATTCTTACAAGACGTAGCTTACGTATCGTCGGACGCTTCATCTAGCGTCATCTAGCGTTCATTATTAATCATACTACCTACCTAGCACTCTTTCAATACCGATTCGATTCGATTCATGGAACTTGCATTGCGCGCAGTGTTTTACTTAGTATTTCCCGTATTCCGTATACAGACCTGTATAATGATAAGTTTTACATTTTTGATACATATCTAGATATATAATATTGAATTTCATATTATTGAAAATACAAAATATTATTATAATACGAAATATTACTAACAAAATACATAAATACAGAGTTTTTATTAGTACGGTATATGCCGTTTTTTAATTTATTGAAATTCCTATTGCATTATTGATTTTTAAAGCTATTCTCATTTGAAACTATTCCCATTTTTAAAGCTATTCCTATTTTTCGATTAATCTTTTACAATATTATTAATTAATCCCTTACAATATTATAAATTAATATTGCAAGGGATTAATCGAAAAATGGGAATAACTTTAAAAATAAAAATAACTTCAAAAATAAAAATAGCTTTAAAAATGAGAATAGTTTTAAATAGGAATAATTTTAAAAATCGATAATGCAATAGGAATTTCAATATTTTTCTAATATTTTAATATATTCTTATAAATATTTGTATTAAATAATATTTATACAAATAATATAGTTCGTCTTTTATATATATAATATACTATATGAGATTCTTAATACGCGTCATTGTTGTACGGTAGTATACTAAGTAGAATACTGATTGCGCGGCTTTTATGAAAGAGACGATTAATAGTTATTCATTGTTATAGAAGACTCGAAGACTCGAACACTCGAAGACTCGAAGACTCGAAGACTCGAAGATAGTTATTCGGCGGGGGGGAGGGGGAGGTGGTCGGTGAAGG